>JAKTUX010000002.1:797416-953045 GCA_030556895.1 Kodamaea jinghongensis | reverse complement strand
GTTATAGTTTGGTTTAATTGGAAGCGTTCTGAGTTCGCTCACTAATCTAAGCACGATTTTATTGTCCCTGTAGTTACGAGATAATCTGAAACAATGTTTATTTAGATTGTGTACACATCATGCGGTTCCATGCCTCGTTTGGTTGAAAATGTACGCGTTCAATTAAGGCGAATGTTTTCCATTCGACCCTTCGTCAAGTCCTGACCCTATCTCGAGTTCTGACCTTACCTCGACTATCGTTCCAGCTTCAACTGAAGGACCAGCTACCACAAGTCAGAGCCTACAAGTTTCTCGACTGAAATAATTTACAATACCAGTACAGCTTCAGTTAGTTGCTTATCCGTAAGTATTATTCCTGCCGTGAGCGAAAATCCGGCAGGTGGAATCGGGTCTCATCTGTTCAAAATACCTTCTTGATATCCATTATTTGCTTCGTCGCCTTAATCATATAAGTGCGGTAGTTAATGGATTGTCGAATAATTCACCACATTACAATCTTCTCGTCTATTCTATTAATTTTTAAGTAATATTTCTAGCCAGTATACTGATCAAACCCATCTTAAACTCACTTTGTATAGAATTAGTCAATGTCCAGGTCACAGTGCGAACAAACTAGAGAGATCAACTTGTACAGACAAATTCACACTCAAACAACATAGTTTTCAGACCAAGTTGAAAGTGTGTTAAAATCTTTAAATTCCTAAACAGTACAGGAAAAGCTGATGTGGCGCAGTGGAAGCGCAGCAGATTGCAAATCTGTTGGTCCTTAGTTCAATCCTGAGTATCAGCTTTTTTGGGATGTTAGTGCTATATTGATTCCGCATTATTTTTTGTACATCTTGTACAATAAATATAGTCCTCAGAGAGCCTAAAAGCCCTGTCAGACGTAATGCCGAAGGTCAGTAGAGTTAGAACTGGATGCTGGACATGCAAAAAGAGACACCGAAAGTGCGATGAGGGAAAGCCCAGTTGCAATAACTGTATCAAAACTGGACGTCATTGTGAAGGATATGAATTGCGTTTATGTTTTGATGTAGATGACAAGAGAAACAAAAATAGAAAAGGACTTGAAGGAAAAGGCTCCTATAGCTTTGTGGGTAAGCCTAAGGCAAAGGAAGCGGTAAAAGGTACAAGCAAGCAATTGCTGGTGGGAGCCAAAACAAACCCTGAATTAAGGTTGAATGCTAAAGATACCTTTCCTCGACCATTTAGTGATTCTAAGAATTCTTCCATTTTCAAAAGCTCTCGGGAATCCGTTTTTGCAAACAAGAACTCTAAATTCTCCAATGACAGTTTCCAGAAGTTAAGCTTTGAACTTTTTGAAGACTTCGAATTTTTGTTAAATCATGGAATAGAAATCGACTCTTCACTTCCAAACCCTGGCAATGACAATTTGAAAAAGAGCAATTCGGGATTTATGGATCTTAGCGATTCCATGAATGCTGCAGAAACGTTGTTCGGGGTTCCAACTTCTGCTATTCCTCAAGAAACGGTGAACACTGAAACTGGCGTACCAACCATCTATGAGGACCCTGTATCCAACATCATGTCTGACCTGCTAAAGTTATCATACGACGAAGAAAACATGATGTTGAAGCATTTCTTTCAAAAATTGCTCCCATTGCTTGATGCACACCCGAACTCCCCTTGGCCAGATTTAGCATTAAAATATTGCGACTTCAACATAGCTCGATCTTGCTTCATTTCATTAGCATGCATTCACATGTATGAGAGTAAAAAGAGCTCAATCGGAGAAAATGCTTCGAGTGAACTGGACATTACATCCTTAAATGAATACTATAAAAAGGGGGTTGAGCATATTAGCATTACCATGGACCATTTAGTTGCTTTCATAAATTCTAACTCTCGGATGACTTCCATGATGGATAAGAAAAGGCAAGTTACGGCTTTTGTTATTCTTTTACTCATCAACGTCCATATTTTGTTTACTGTCTTAGAAGAAGGAAAGAGTAGACTGGTACGACATTTTTATAAAGTTTTTGCTGAAATTTGTCAAAATAAGGAGTTTTATCAAAATGTGGTAAGAGATAACGAGAAGAAAAGGTCATTAGTCGTTGTTTTGTCTTGGTATGACACCGTTAGCGCAATTGTTTCGCCGGACTGCAGACTACCTTACTGTGCAGAGGAATGGTATGGGTCAAGCGCTGAGAGCAGTATTGCAGAACAAGATTCTGAGGCAATTGGTATATCTACTGCGAAGATGATGGGCTGCCCAGGTCAGATTTTCCGCGCGATGGCAAAGGTTTGTCATATTAGACATTTGGTTTATAATGGGGTTGCCACAACATCACTCCAAAGAGACTACAACTCGGCTAAACAACTATTGCTCAATTATAGAGAATATGTTGAATTCAACGAAGAAGATTACCCTGCAAAGCTACGGTGTGCCATGTGCTGGTCAATCGCAGTGTATATCACTTTAGAACGGACCTTCGATTCTAAATCTCTTATGATCCCAAAATTGGTTAACGAATTTATCGATATATATTCTGGAATGGACCATTACTCCCCGCTAGTTACTCAAATGGTTTGGCCAGTTTATGCTGTTGGATGCGAATGTAAGACTACATACCAAAGAACTCATTTAACTTTGTTCATGGATAACTTATACAAGAATGCCCAAATGGGTACTCTCTTTTCATTACGTCACATTGTGAATGAGGTTTGGAGATTAGAAATCACTCAAGAGGATTTTCTATTACAATGGTTGCCTAAAGGTGTGGATTATTTGCCATTGTAATTTTGCAAGATCCTTCAATACATAGAAAACATCATTTACATTCGTATTCTATACAATAGAACTCATTTCTACTATGTTGATGTCTAAATATACAAGTTGGTTCATATTTTATTAAAGTACATTCCAACCATATTACAACTTTTGCATAGCAGCAATATCAGTAGATTGAACATGATCTTCATCCTCTTCAATTTGTTGTTGCAATTCATCCAAGGAGACCTTTGCGTCTTCAACAACCAAGTTAATTTGCAACTTCTTGATACCAAATCCAACTGGGATCCATTGGTGAGCACCCCAAGTCAAACCATCTACTTCAATAGCCTTAACGTTGGCCAACAATTGTTCTAAGTCGGTTTCATCATCCCATGGTTTGACGTCCAAAGTAACAATAGACTTAGCAGCTGGCTTTGGGCCCTTAGCAGCCTTCTTGGCAGCATATTCAGCCAATCTTTGTTGCTTCAACTTTTCAGCTTCTTCATCAACTTCTTCATCGTCTGAACCGAACAAGTCAACGTCATCGTCGTCTTCAGCAGCGGTAGCAGTAGCGGCTGGAGCCTTACCAGCAGGCAAGTCAGCGAATTCTTCAGTGAAAGAAGCAATGTGGTTGAACCATCTAGCGAAATCAGGGTATTGCTTTTGGAAGGCCTTGTAGGCAGTGACATCAGCTTGGGTGGCAGAAGTACTATATCTGAGTTAGTATACGTTTCACCGTCTTCCAGTAAACAATTTAGAATTGGATATTCAGCGTTATTTATTTAAATCTTCTTTGTCACTCATGCGGTGGGTCTTGAGTCCACCTCATAAACACGGACCAAAGATTGCAATCATCATTTATCCTTTCGTTCAATTGATTCCCTTAATAAATTAAGCAATCATACTATTTACTGTCCAATTGTTCACCATAGATTAAATATAAAGATCAACATACCCATCAACGTAAGACTTGTTAGCCAAGAATTCGTTTAAAGACTTAATAGTTTCAACTTTAGAAAAGTCAGAGAAAGACATTGTTATTGGATTCGAGATGAAGTAAAAATTTTTAATTGAGACTTCCGGGCTTATATAAAGATTTTTTCGCACATCGTAAAATTCCAAGAGTGGACGAAATCGACAATTTTTTCAGGGAAATCTAAAGAAACCTAAAGAATTTTTGCGTATTGTTGATTTCGTACAAGTCGTTCAGTTTACAATTTACTGCGACAATTTGTCCACGTGTAAACAATAGAATGACCGGGTAACTAATGATTTCTACATGCTGCAATCACAATTGATGCAAAAATCACCAGTGGACTGTTTTGGAAACCATACAATTATAGTGTAGGCTATGAGCTAAATTTCCAGTGTGGACATTCAAAAGTAGCATAACATCTAAACTCATTCTGCAATCCCCTGTGTTCCGGCTCAAATGTAGTCATCTTAGTGTCTGGGTAGGCCGCTTTAATTACCGGAGCCATCCTTTCACCAGTGCAAGATATTAACTTATACCTCTTGTCCCCACTCAGAGTTTTTCCAGCTTTATCTAACGCAAGCATATTATGTGCTGCAATAGATGACTTGCGTTGACATTCCTCCTCTAAAAAAGGTGGATCAATCAATAGCCTGTGGACTTTGTTTCTTAAAACCGGAGGAATTTTGTCTGGAGAGTTATAGTCATAGAAATAGAATTTACCTTTTGGACACATCAATTCGAATCTAGTATCATATTCCAATAAATAAATATGCTCTGTTGGAATTTCTTCCTTCCGGAGCCTGTTAATAGCAGCGTAAACTGATGGAGCGCTGGCTATTGCAATCACTGTTTCACTATCTGCACCTTGCAATAATGCCTTAGCAAGAATATCAGCAGAACTATCTGAATACCAGAACTGGGACAATTGCCAATCTTCTTGAAACGACTCCATTCCAATAGACTTTCTTGTAGAAGCATCTTTCTCAGCCTCATTGAAGAGTGCTTCGAATTTTTCAAGGCGATCTTTCTCTTCAGCTTTGAATTCCTGGAGAGCTGCAAGAGTATGTGCTGATAATGTGATTTCGTCGTCTGAGTCCATGGAATGAGTGATGCTGAAATGGGAATTAAATTAAATTTTTACATTCATTTTATACAGAGCGATCAAAAAAATGACTCCGACGCGATTCGAACGCGTGCATCTTTACGATAGTAGAACTTGAGTCTACCGCCTTAACCGCTCGGCCACAGAGCCTTATAATAAAAAGTTTATTACAGAGTTACAAAAAATACAAATCTAAGGAGTTAAGTTAAACATTCTCCTTACTGACCCAATTTAATGTAGCAAAGCATTATGTTCCAATTCTACACTTCACTTGATTACCTGAGTGCGCGCTGGCTTCTTTCTTGATTTTGTTTGCATGTTACTCCTTCATGTATTTGTTTGCGACTACAAAAGTAAACAAAAGTGTCACTCATAAGAATTGAACAAGATCTGAACATGCTGTTTGTCTGTCCGCCATCGGAATTGGTGTCGAACATCCAGGAAATTTTATCTTTTCTGGGAAATCATGGACTACTTTTGCTGGAATTGTGGGTCCATATTGCCAATTATTTAAACCCCGGTATTGCAGCAGACCAGGAAGCTTGTAGCCTTGATGGGTTTCAACAACAGTGCATATGGCAGTGGTTATTCTTCTCCACAGAAGATGGAGATTGTGTGGATGTTTATGCAGAGAAAGAATCCAATGTTTTGAAGATTTATCCTATTTATCAGGAATTTTTAGAAATGTCAGGGGAAGAAAATGAAATTAGAATAAAAGCAAAGGCAGATACCCAATGGACATATTTAACTGGCCTCGAGCCTTTGAAGAAATTTAAAACTCAATTAGGTGAGAAGCCTTTGGAACTTCTCTGTGTAATTGCTAAACATGGTCCTAAGGGAATAATTGCACCAGAATTGGTACGTGAAGCGAACCAAGATCCTAGGTCACTTCCCTCAAGATATAAAAAGTTAGAAGAAATGGGTCTCATAGTGAGGACAAGTGTGTATCATGAAAGATCACACCAGCATACCAATCACTTTATTCATTCAAAGTTTACGGATAACAAAAATAACTCGACAAAGTCAATGACCACCACTAGAAGATCAGATGAAGTTAGACAGATAATTGTAAGCTCTGCGAAGTCTGCTCCAAACCAGTTACGCGGTTTTTATGACTTAAAATTGCAGTTGAATATGGTTTCAAGAACGCAAGGTAGTAAATTATTCCGAGATGTTGTCGACGCTTTGCACAAACTGGGGTATATTGAGAAGCTAATGGTCAAAGATACTGATACGGGTAAATCGACTTATGCAATAAAATTCTTGAAAGACCTTCCCAAAGACCTTGGAAATGGTCTTGATTATGTGGAACTCTATTCTTCGTCAGCTCCGGACGACTCAATTACAATTCCAACGGATGAGAGCCCGGTGGAAGGTGATGAAATTGAAGTCCCGTTAATAAACTCTATATTTCCTTATATCACCCAACTATATCAAGTTATAGTCGCGATGGATACTGGCGTTACTTCAAAAGACTTGGTCAGGGTTATAAGCGGAGTTTCAGGATTTCGACCTTGGGTACGAGTTCTTGATAGCTTATCTAGCTATGTGGTTGATAGTGAAAAGCTTTTGCCAATGAAGACATTTTCTGACTTTTATGATATCGAGTCTATTGTAAGGTCATTTGATTTTGAGGGCAAGTTCAAGATTTACAAGTATTTTGTAAAACTGAAAACTCCTTACACTCAAGCAAGAGCTCACAAATCAATTAGACCTACAGGAGGAACAATTCAAAAGACGAACTTTTGTCAAATTGCGAAGAAATTTGGCACTTCATTAGATAAAGTAGTTTCTGGTCCGTTTATTAAACTTCAGAGGATCCAGAACGCACACACAAGTACTGTTTCAAAGAGACAAATTGTTTCGGCAAGCTCAACTCAGCGCACAAAGGTACGTAAGGTAGGAACTGCAAATGAATCAATTGCCTCGATAGCAGCCGCAGTTGCCAATGATGCTTTTCTAGATGAGAGCGGGACTGAGGCTGTTAAATCAGAACCGAGAATTGAAAATACCGAATTACTTGAGAACTCCAACTGCAGCTCAGATATTGGTGATAGGAGTGGGACTCAAAGTAAGCCTATTCTTATTCGTGATGTCAAGTCATTTACTCCAACCATAGAAGATACCCCAAAGAAGAAAGTACGAACTAAAAAGACAGCAGTTGCGCCTTCTGCGGGTGGCTCGATAAAAGCAGCGAAGAGGAGAACTGAACTTATGAATGTCATTAAGGAGTTTGGAGGAGTCACCTATACAACCGCACGCTTGTGCCGCTTGGTAGATAGGAGAATTGGTGCTCAAACTGATACAGATATGAAAACATTAGCTCGGGATATTTCGTTATTGGTCTCCTCCAATATGATTAAGATACGAAGTGTTTCTTTCGTCAAGACGGGAAAACCAGCAACTCGTAAAATCTTAATATTGAATGATCCAAAGAATCGCCCGAGCGAGGAAAAGATACAAGCCACCATCGATCAATGTGTGCAAGATATCGGCGATAGAGGAATTCAAGCTGAGATGCGGGTCATAGAGGGCGAAGTATCATTTGTGAATGAGAGACTTAAGCCTAAGCGTGGCAATGAGAGTGAGACCCTACAGGATCGATATGATAACGAAAAAGAACTAGCAAGAAAAGCACTCAGAAAGAGAAAGTCAGGACCCAAGAAGAAACTTGTCAGTGCTGTTAAAACTGAAGATGTGAGCAATATATCAAGCGACCAAAGTTCGCGGAGAAAGTCAACCTCAAAGAATGATTCAAAGATATCAAAAGCAACCGAGCGGCGCTCTGCGGTTCATACGAAATTTGATAAAACTGATGCTGCGACGTTATTCAGAGCTATTGCAATTTCCAAATGCTTGCTTAGGAAAACAATCGATTTTGAGGAGATTTCTACTTTTTTTGAAAATCAAGACGCCAAAAGCATTAAGCAAAAGTGGACCAACGTTCGCAAGCTGGTTGGAGGAATGCAGACTGTGAACAAAGGAGTGGAAACTTTTGAGAAGATTGTATTGAAAGGAATTGAAGATGGACTAGTTTCTTGCGAAGACTTGGAAAATGTAAAATTGTCATTCTTTATAAATTTGTGGAAAGATGCTGAAGGTTCTGAATTTGAAAATGAAATTGACAAAAGCCCTTTGTTGAAAACAGTCGAGGAGAATTTAGAAGAGTACAATTTAGTTGACATTGATGGTGGGTCTCCAGATCTATTTGAATTATTAGAGGATAATTCGATGAGACAGAAGGAGGGCATCTTGGCCTCTACACCTTTCTTTTTGAATGACTCAAATTATGAAATAGTTTTGAAACCACATGACAAATTGCGCACAACCCTAAAGGCAGTATTTGCAACACCAGAACAAGAGTTTTCCGCAAGTCGAGTTAAGAATCTATTATCCTCATTTCCGGAGATGGAGCTTCAAGAGGCTACGTCTGCTTTAATTAAAGACAAAGAGATTATTTTTTTTGGACAAGAGGATGCCGAATCAAGATTTGTACTTTCGGAAAGACTTTACAACGCGTTGATTGTTAAAACTCCACCCACTTTGTTCAACGAAGCTGCTAGTTTTGAAGATAGAATTCGGAGTGTTTCAGAAGCTAGAAAAGGATTACTACTCTCTCAAAATGTCGCCAATGGCGAAATGACTCTGCTTTTCCAAATGGTCTCATCGTACCTTATCAATGTGACTCATGTGGACAAAACCTACAGCTTCAATGGATATGAATCTCGATTAATTGATAAGGAAAAGCTAGCATGCGATATACTCGTTACTGGCAAAACCGATGCGCATTTAGGCGATGAGAGCATATTAAACAAAGTACCTGTTCCTGCAAGAAAAGCTTGTTCGCACATTTGGATAGATGCGAATGGGAATATTATGGAAGATATGTGGAAGAAAATTGTTAATGCAGTTTTATTCCAGATTCATTTCAGACCTGGCATACCTATTGGCATTGCCCATACCAAACTACAAAACGTTCTTGGTAAAAATGATTTTGAATGTGTGCTTGAGTGGCTTCAGAAATGTGGTTCTATAAAAGGAGGACCTATTGACGGGTATTGGACAACTTCATTTTGGTATCTAATCTTAGGATAACTATATAAGTAAGAAAGTTCGCTGATAAATATCTGCATTTTAGTTTCGCAACCACCAGTAATCCAAAACCTTTTCTAGAATTTTTTTCTGGCGATGAGATAAACTTTTAAACAAATTCTATTCACAAGTAATGGGTCTTGCGGGTACTAAAGTGAAACAAAGATTTGGCTCAGATCCAAGAAATACGAATTGGGCAAATGACACGTCTAGGTTTGGACACCAGTACATGGCGAAATTAGGCTGGAAGACTGGTGACGGATTGGGACTTGTAACTCATGCGATTACTACACATGTTAAAGTAAGCATAAAGGAAGACAACCAAGGATTGGGTGCTCGACTTTCAAAAACACAGAAGAAAAATGGAGTTGACCAAGGAGACGCATTTGGATTGGACATGTTTCAAAGATTATTAGGGAGATTGAACGGTAAAGAAGATAAAATTGGTGAAGAATTAGAACGACAAAGAAAGGATAATTGGTTGAATGGAAAGATGGGAATCCATTTTGTCAAAGGAGAAGTATTAGAAAGTACATGGGATGCAGACTCTAAGAGAATTATTTATAATGCCCCTAAGAGGAAGGGAAGTCAGATCGATCTTTCAGAGGAGAAGGCTAACAAGAAGATCAAGATTGCCAAACCGAAGAAGGATAGAAAGAAGGATCGCACAAAAACGGGGAAGAAGATAGCATCGGAAGAAAAAAAGCTGAAAAAATTAAAAAAGGAGAGAAAGGATAAGAAGAAAAAGGTGCCACAGGACAAGGAGGGAATAGCTCTTGAAAGTACGGAGGAACTCTCTCAAAACGAGACTGAGAAGCCACTCACACCTAAATCTGTAATTTCTACAAGACTTTCAGCAAGATCCAAATGGATCAAGCAGAAGAGAGCATCCGTAATGGATCCAAAGGCACTTAACGAAATTTTCATGATATCAAACAAATAATTACACTTACAGATTTGTATAAAACCTACCCAATAGACGTTTATTCAAACAAGACCATTGACAATCCACCGACAAAAGCAGTGACAACAAATGCAACTGCAAATAATTGATTCTTAGAAACTGCCTTGACAGGTGTAGCGGAACTCTTTTTTGGTTTAGAGGAACCTGAACCTGAACTCTTAGCACTGGAAGAACCAGAACCAGAACCGGAACCCGACGAACCAGAAGGAGTAGACCCTCCAGAGGCATTTTGAGTTGCCTTGGAAAGGGCAGATGAACAAGAAGAAGCAGTAGAAGCTCCCTTGTTAATCAGTGCAGATCCACTGAAATCACAAGCAGAATTAGACTTTCCATTTGCCTCGTAGTATTGGTTCAACACGTATGACAACTTGTCTTTGTCAGAACAGAAGGAAACTCCACCATATGTACCATTTGCACCATTTGCTGTAATAGCAGAACAGTCAATGCTACCACATACAGTTCCAAACAAATCACCGTAGTCGGATTCATCGACACTGTCCGCGACGACACAAGTAAGTGAATTAGCAACACAATCACACAAGCCTTGATCAGGGGTTGGAGGTAAAGTTGGAGATGCTTTCCACGTACCGGCAATTGCTGGGCAACTCAATGTGTTACTTGCTTGTGAAGAAGCTGAAGCCACCTTAGCATATGATGGCGAAATCTTGTTAATTTCGGAAGAGTAGTAAGAGAAATCTGGCATAGTAGACACAGAGCTTCCGTCAACTGAGACCAAACCATAATCATTTTCTTCTTCAAAATACATGTACACAATACCACCGGACCAGACATCAGTCATTTCTGAAGAAAATATAGTTCCAATTTCAGTAAATTGTCTAGGTCTCTCAGCATTACAACCGTATTCAGAGAAGAAAACAGGAATGGTCAAGTTCTTAAATTCCTCAGTTCTAGCTTCGTAACCAGATGTTTGGAAAGTTGAATTACCACACCACTCATACATGTTAATACCGAAAAAATCAGCTCTTTCATCCTCCGATCCACACGAAAAGTAGTCTGCAATTGCAACTCTGGTTTCAGAATCGTCATTCGATGAATAACCAACAGGAATGTTTCTATAATTCTTGGACTTGATATAAGATTTAGTATCTCTGACAGCTGCTTTAACAAATGCAGAAGCATCTGAGTTCGATTTGTTGTTCGTAACTTCATTTCCTGCAAAGAAACCCAAAACATTAGAATAGTTAGCAAAGTTGTCCACAACATCAGTGTATCTCTTGTATAAATCAAGATTCCATTCAGGACTGTCCCTATTAATGGACAAATCAGGTTCAGACAAATCGGCGATAATGTAAATTCCAGCATCGGCTAAGGCGTTCATACAGGCATCATGATTCAAGCTGGTATTAACGGCGTAAACACGCAAAACATTAGTATTCAAATCAGTGAAATACTCAAGATCTCTCTTACAAGCATCTTCATCCGCGAGAGGATCAACAAACGAAAGGTCAGTGCTGTTTGCAGTGTTTTGTTGGTACGCAATACCTCTAATTAAGAACTGAGAACCATTATTGCTAAAGAAGAATTTGTTCCCGACAACCTCAACAGTGGGAACATCAGCTAGAGCAGATGCAAAAATTGAAAGCAAGAAAATAAGCGATGGTAATTGGAAAAGCATCGATATGTTCGCTAATTTAAGTGAATGAAAAGATTTTTAGAGTAAGTTGACAGACACGATTCAAAATATATATATATATATAGAACCATTTATCGAGGCGTGCAGCTGATAAACTTTGCAAGTAAAAGAAAAGATGAAGCAATTGAAAAATAACCGCGTACTGTTTTGATCTCTGGTTTTACCAAAACAAAAAACAAAATAAACAGGGACAAACAGGGACCAAGTAATTGGAGGCGGAGTAGCATGCGTGCTAGTCTTGAGAAAGCTGGGCTCTACTTTGATCAGTTCTAAGCAAGAAAAATTTTGGCAGACTTGCTGTCCGTAAAATTTGCAGCCAAATATCGAGATCTAATTACCAAGTCATTAGCAACGTAAGATAGTGATTTCGGGAGTTATTGGATTTTGAAACATAAAGTGTAGCCTAGAATCTGACCGTAGTATAATTCTCCAATACGTTTGTCCGTGTTCTTTCCACTTTAAGTTTAATGGTTTTGGACCCTTTGGTATTTATGAGTTTGTGTTCAATCAAGGTTCAAGACTAACGACATATGTTCGCGTTCAAGGGATATAAAGCAATATATAGATAGCACTTTATATAAGAATGCCCGTCATGTTAACTTCAACCTTCATGGAAAGCTACTACCTGAAATGGTGTACCTTTATTGAGACATATTTTGAGGGCTTTTGGATCTAGAGGCTTTATGGCTACGGACGTCCGAGAATGTTCCACAAAACCGACAAACTAGGTATGACATCACAGGGCAAATATTTTGGAATAATACATACACATTCAAATGGTCGTGGCTCAACATTTTGTACCAGTCGAAGTGTTCCTCAAATCTCAATAATGACCGAATTGGGAAAATACCAAAACATGTGACCGTGACGAAGGTTATCCGTTTTGAAAGTGAGAGTCGACAAGCATAGCCAGTATTGTATTTCAAATACAATAGTGAGTGCCTACATAATCGTGAGCCGTCTATATACAAATATGCTTCATGCCCTGTTCTACTCAAATAAATGACGCTTTCACTCTTTTGTATTGATGACGACTCCTGAGGGCTCACACAACAAAAAAAATGGGGCATACTGGGAATTGAACCCAGGGCCTCTCGCATGCTTGGAAACCCAAAGCGAGAATCATACCACTAGACCACACGCCCTAAACGTTTAAATTACTTGTATTCCATATATATAAGTTAGAGAATGTACTTAGTTTTACAAGGCAGTGAAAGAAGAACTACCGTGCATAACCACTGTGCCTAAGCTTCATTTTTTATAATTGGAAAAGGTTCTGACTCTGTTGTTTAGTATCTGGAACTTTCCCATTTGTTCCAATTATATGAGACGAATGCATTAAAAGAGTGGTCACTATTGATCACATATTGACCTCACAGTAAAAGCTGCCTGTTGTATTACAGTGAACAGTACCAAGCCGACTCAAAGATAGGAGAGATGTAAAAGAAATTCGACAGAGCTCCTGCTTCCCATCTCTCTTTCTGCAATACTCTACTCCGCTTTTGGTAGTTGAACTTGTGTTTGCACTTTTTCCGCACGATTTTTATTTGCAACCATTTTAAAACCAGCTATCAAAATTATCAATCATGTACATTCTGATAGTTTTTAATTCATTCGTGGGTATTGCTTTGGCAGTTGATATTCTCTCTCCTGAACACGGCACGTACGTTAATCCGAATCCTCGTCCTTATGAAAGGTGTGATGCCCAAGACTTAATAATCTTGTCCAGATGTTGCAGTGATGTTTTAACAAAGTTAGATGATTGCAAGGCCGATGATTTGGCGTGTGAGTGTTGTGCCCTTCAGAGTATTCTGAAGGAGTGTTATACTTTGTGTCCCGGGAACCCGAGCGCCAATTTTCTCAGCGTTCTTCTTAATGATTGCTCGCTGCTCAATGATATAAACGCCTGTCTGCTTCCATTCAAAAAGGTGGATGATAACTTATCAATAACACGAAAATTTTTGACGCCAGCTTCACAGGATGAAAGCTTTGACGCCTTGATTAAGTCCAAAGTTAAGGATTTCAGCGAGAATACGGAATCAGCAGAAGCTAAACTTTTATTTGATTATGACTTCTTCCAACAGAGAAACGTGGAACTCAGCTCAGTAGATATAACTGAAAAACAGAAGCCAGAGACAAATGAAAATCAGCTTACAAACCAAACTGAGAGATTTGCATTGTCGTCAAAAAACCTTACATTGAACGTAACAGGAGCTTCTGAATCTGGCTCTTCTGCTGTTGTTGACGCAATTTGCATCTTATCTCTTGCAATTGCAGCATTCCTTAGTATACTAATATAACGTGCTACTAATATAACGTGCTACTAATATAACGTGCTTATATATTTGAATAAATATTTTCTATTGACCCATCTCGTCCATCCACTCAAGTGTGTATTTGATACCATCTTCTAAAGAAACCGAAGGTTTGTAACCCAAAACTGACTTCGCTTTTGAAATGTCGTAGTATCTCGAAGCACAAGCCATAGTTACCCTAAACGGAGTCAAACCCGCCTCCTTGCCGGCAATCTTAGCAAATGCTTGACTGAGGCTTGCTAAAACCATTCCTATTGATTTTGGGAAAACAATGTTTCTCTTTTCAATGACTCCGTCAGACTTCCAAATTGCTCTTGCCATAGTCCAAAAGTACACAGGTGAATCATTAGTAACAATAAATATTTCACCAGCAACACTTGACGAAGTTTCAGGGTTCAACAACCTTTCAGCGGCTAGGACATGGCCGTCTGCCACATTACCAGCATAAGTCCAATCACATATGTTATTGTTATCACCCATTTGGAATTTAGACTGGCCTAGCCTTGCTACGCTACGCAACCCAGGAACTAATTGACGATCACCAGGACCAAAGATACCAGCTGGACGCACGGATGCAGTCAATAAGCCCTTCAAATCATTTCCTTCAACAACAATTCGTTCAGCACGTTCCTTGGTTTCGTTGTATTTATCCATATGTGGACGAGCATATGGGGTACTTTCATCAGCATTCAAAAGATCAGCTCCATTAAATGTGACACCAGCTGAAGAAGTGTAAACTAAGGCTCGAATACCTAATTTCTTGCAAACTTTTACAACATTGTCAGTACCTTGAACATTTACTCGTTCGTACAAGGCATCGTTCTGAGCGTTAGCAACTGGAGATGCAGAATGAACAACAACATTGGCATTACTCTTTTGGATAGCGTTACTGACATCACTTTCCAGGGTTATATCACCAACGTAAACACCAATTTGTTCAGGATCAAAGGTAAAATATTTGGAAATCTTTTCTGGCAATGGTCTAATGTCAAATATAGAAATTTTGCTATTTGGATGATGTCTATGGAATTGTTCAATCAAATGGAGACCGAGAAACCCGGAACCTCCAATTAACAACACTGATTCAATTGTAGTCATGGTTAAGGTTTTTCGTTTTTTCAATCATTTTTTTAAACGAGTGGACCTCTCTCGCGGAACGAGCGATTATTCAAGAACTTGGAAGCAAGAGGATTGAAATATAGAGGATCAAAAACTTGAGAGTCCAAGTAAGAAGGAGCATTTTCAACTTATCATTAATGCTGATCTTGTTATCGAAAAGCAATGTGACTCGAAAGTTATGCATCTGTAATGTATCTCCTTTCCCGTAAACTCAAGCTTACAAACCGTGATTCTTCTTACTGGTTTTGTACATATTTTACACTTCAATCGCTCCTTCTTTACATTTCCTGTTCTTTAATATGATTCATGGGAAATTAATAAATTATATAAGACTGTGCTGTATACTATATTGAGTCTCTCAAGCTTGTTCTCATAAATCGTAGTAGTGCTCCTTTAGCTTGGGACTTTGTCTCACCCAAGTCAGGCGAAGCTGACAATGAATCCTGGCCCGGGCTTTTCTCCGATACACGGCACGGCATCTGGAAATGTCAATTCTCAATTAACTGCTATGTGGCTACTCTTGTGCCGTTGGCACTGAAAACTTACACTAAGTTTTTATTGCGAAGTCAAAAGCATGCATCCATGTCACCCTCTCGATGTTTAATAGTTCCAGAGACACATTTAGAAGTAGCCTTAAATTGTGCGTTATTAATCGTATGTTACGGACTTTGGAAGTCATACCATCACGAAGATTGAATTTGTGTACACCAATGAACGTCGTGGCGCAACTGCATAACACCGTGGCCTACCTGCACTACTAATGGCATACTTCAAATTTGTCTTGTTGAGAGCTCTTAACGGTATGGATTGCATACATACTTGCCTAAGAAAAGTTTCTTGTATGCTTTCGATATGACTGTAATTCCAAAGAGCCAGCACGTTAACCAAAGATTGATAAAAAAGCATCGAGGAGAGGCTACAATTTTAAACGAGATGCAGAAATACGTGAAAAACGAGCTTCAAAAGTAACATCGAAACAAAGCGCTTGCAAATTTCTATTGACTTAGTGTACAAGTGTATCTACAGTTGTATGTCCTTGTGAAGTATTTATACATAACTGTAACCTACTCAGTGAGGAGTGAGGTATCCGTTAACGTTTTCTATAAAAGTACCTTTAGGATCAATGGTGGTTTTGTAATTCTTTTGGCCATTCGAGCATTTATCAGTGTAACCTGTAATATACTTGGCGTAACCAGCGTAAGAAGAACTGTATGAATTTCCATTTGCATCGTAAAGAGTTGGAGCATAGAATTTTGCACCTCCGTATGGATGGCAAACTCCCAGTTTCCACAAAGTCTCATCGAACCCACCACTTAATCCAGTCAAGAGTCCGTAATTCCGAGGAGTGACGTAGTCAGCAATCAAAAACGGATTTCTGGGATCACTCGTATGAAGGTATCCAGCCCAGTGATTACTTCCATTGGCGTACGTTTCCAATAAGGTAATCTCAATTGTTAGATCTTGACCTGCAGAGTACGGATAATTATTAGCACAAGAAACACCCGCACCATAATCAGCGCCTCTCTTGCAGTGAGGAGAAGTCGAAAAAGTCCCGTTACCAAAGACACTAAAGACAAGTCTGTGCGGAGGTTGCTTTTGAAATTGAAAGCCCATGTAACCTACATGGCCTTGGTGAAAATAGTATTGAAGGGCATAGAAGTAACCTGGAGCATTACTATATGGGTGAATTGTGTGCGTAAGTCTTGTATATTTTGTGGGATTACCAGCAACATGACCGGGGGAAGACCAGTACCAATCCTGTAACGGAGCTTGGGCTAATGCCAAAGCAGCAAAGAATAGAAAGAAGCAATCAACAAGTTTCATAATGGTTATAGTATTCTTATTTCAGAGCACATTGGCAAAATATGTAGATATATATATAGAAATTTTTCACAGCAAGACGTAATTGCACATACTCCATTCCACGTCCCATTGTGACTAATGTAACACATAGCTGGTAAATAAGTTGATTACTTACTCATGTTGCACATGTTTCTGCTGATAGTATGACGCTGTAATTTAATGATGGCCAGTCAGATCCCGGTGTTCTGTCCCCGTGCATGTCAAACATCTGTATCACAACGCAAGAGGTGCATATCGTACGTCAATGACCAGATCTGGTTAAAAACCGCACATGGGGATGACCGTTTAATTTTCTGCCAGTAAGCCAGAATCTCATGTTTTGTTGATGCAAACGCATACCCCATACATTTCGAGATGAATCTACAAATAGTTCAAAAAGAAATAGTCTCATTACATAGTGGTTTCAAAAGTTAAATAAAGCCTTGTTTTTCTGTACCTGGTCAAAGTCGAGAACAACCAGCACTGGCGTGACTTCGGGGAACTCGAAATGGAAGCCTGAAGCAGCGGCGTGTACGGCAGTGTGTAACTTCTTTGTAGGTGGAGCAGTGGAAATTGAAGTAGGCACTGCTACCAGCAGCTCCTGACTCTTGGAGATTGAGAAAGCGGGTCCCGCCTTTGGTGTCAGTTGGGTTGGGTTCGAGCTACTTGAAGCAGTTGTGGAGCGTTTATCTGCTTTGGGTGCAAAAGAAAATGTAAAAGATGACGACTTTGGCGCAATGGCACCAGGATCTGGAGTGCTAAATGCGGCTTGACTTGCAGAAGTAGCAAATCCAGATGCGCTCGCATTATTACCACTCTTCAATGAGCCAAACGTAAATTGAGGCTTGGCGTGTACTTTTGATGCCGGTTCTGCCGTCGACGGTACCGCTCCCTCTGAAAATGCAGATGACTTTGTGGATACTTTGCTGTTTGATGATGGCACTGCAACGCTTGCCTCTATTTCAGCTGAATTAGACGTTCTCAATTTCTTCACTTCGTTCACAGGTCTATCTTCTGGAACGGATTCTGGGAGAGGTTTCAGCTTGTCAAACAGTATCGTTTTATTAATATCCTTTGCAGTTAATTGAATTTTTTTAAACCGAGAGTGAGAATTCAATAGCTTTTTTGCTGGCGCTGTGTCTTTGTCAAGCACAGATAAAAGCGATGTTGCCGTCTCACTTCTTGTAGTTGAAGGGAGGATGCTATTCAGGTTTAGTATTGGAAGTGAGCAGTTAATAGATGATTCATCTACTGCTGAGATATTGGCACCTCCCCGGCGCTTTCCAATTCTATTTCTAGACAAATTCGGTGTTCTTATCCTAGTTCTGTATGGGGAAGGCAAACCTGAAAATTGGTATACTCTGCGAACCGAAGAAGTGCCTCCAAAACTAGTATTTTGAATAGTGTGGTATACTGGAGTGTAATCCGGAGTCAGGATTATGGAGCTATTGCCCACTAATGGCATTGAAGTGTTTGCGCTCTGCTTTCTCTTCTTTCTTTGGGGACTTGATGTACCTCTGCTTTGATTAAGTAACAGTAAGACCCCCTCATATTCCACTTGCGTTAACGGAGCATCTCCTTTCTTTTCAAAAAAATCGGATAAAATCTGATGATTGGAGATGTTTCCTACCGATGTTTCTTCCTCAACAATGCTAGGAGTAAATGCACCAGGTATGGAGTTCAAGTTTCCCTTTGGAAGCTTAAACCCATAATTAATCATAGGTGGTTTAGTTTGAGAACTCTGAGACTTCTCGGAACTACTTGGAGACCCCCCAAAGAATGATTTGACTTTGGTGAAAAGGTTCTTGTCCATTCCTAGGTTAACACTAATTTGGTGATGATTTGCAAATTTGCGCGAGCAAGACCATTGAGAAACCAAGTGTGTGTGTGTGTTGGCCATATCCCCAGATATCGAAAGCTCCTCAACAAAACTTATTTCCACCGTGCTTACTAGATAAAAGGCAATTAAACAGCGGAGTTAGATACCACTCGTAGGGCCTTGTAACTAAGTTAGAGTTTAATAGGACTAAGAAGTCTAGTCACGTGACTTACAAGCATTCGAACTGGTTGTTCCATTGCATTTCCCAATTTGGATTTCTTGCACTGAGTCTCTCAGAAAACTGGGCATTTAAACCCAGAGTACCCAGCTTTACAAAAAGAATCACGTGCACTGACTGCCCTGTATTGTTAAAGATTGTGTTGGGGCCCATACGTAGTCTGTATTTGCTGTGAATACTACATTTTTGTCAATTCAGCTGGAAATCTATAGAGCCTGGGCGAGTTAGTATATGTGTAGTGTTGACTGTTCGACAATTTTTTTCTTTTAGATTTTGGTTATTTATGCAAAAATAATGTGTTACTCCAGGTTAATTATTACATCTACCCCCTACAGATTAAACCAACTTCTCTCAAATCATAAATTCTTAATTGTAATAACTGAATTCAGAAAGATGGTTTCTTTACCCATTTGCTAAATGAGTTATGCAATAGGCAAGGAATTGTTATTTCTCAACTTTACCTCGGAGATAGTCGTTATGGACACATCCTGGCAAAAAGAGAGTTGGCGCACCAGAAGTGTTTATTTCATTCGAAAATTGTTCCTTGATTCTTCACCCGGAAATGGCCGTTGGAAATGAATATTCCGTTAATCGGCCTACATATAGAAATACACCAAATTTGCATAATTGGTTTGCCACCAATGGCGTGGAAATCACCCACAATCAAGGAACCACAAAAAGGAGATGCCCTGAAAACGGCCCGAGCTCTCACCTGAACCCCTAGTATTCGAATGTCTTCCGTGAGCGGATTTAAAAAAACCTGCATACGACTTCAGTGACTCACAATCATTAGAAAACGTTATCCTGCACATGACTATGATAGGTAAATGATCCTTTAAAATGATTGGCTAGAGATTGGACTGGTTATATTCGTTGCTGCTCTGCAAGCTTGGAAAACCAAGGAGGAAGAGTTGAATATGATAGTATAAAATGACTACATAACCTCGTTTATTAGTTTAATTAATTTTTACAACTAAAAGTTAATCTACAATGGGCCTCCCACACGAACCAGAATTTCAACAAGCTTATCACGAACTCACCTCCGCTATCCAGGACTCTACCTTATTCAAGGAGCATCCAGAATATGAGAGAGTGATTCCAGTTGTTAGTGTTCCTGAAAGAGTAATTCAATTCAGAGTTGTTTGGGAAAACGATAAGGGTGAGATTCAAGTTAACAATGGTTACAGAGTGCAATTCAATTCATCTTTGGGTCCTTACAAGGGTGGTTTACGTTTCCACCCTTCAGTCAATTTGTCAATTCTTAAGTTCTTAGGTTTTGAACAGATCTTTAAGAATGCCTTGACTGGCCAATCAATTGGTGGTGGTAAAGGTGGTGCCGACTTCAACCCTAAAGGTAAATCTGATAATGAAATCAGAAGATTCTGCTATGCCTTTATGAGAGAATTGTCTAGACACATTGGTCAAGATACTGATGTTCCTGCTGGAGATATCGGTGTTGGTGGTAGAGAAGTTGGTTACTTATTTGGTGCCTACAAGCACTACCAAAACAATTGGTCTGGTGTCTTGACAGGTAAAGGTTTGCACTGGGGTGGTTCTTTGATCAGACCGGAAGCCACCGGTTACGGATTAGTCTACTACGTTGAAAAAATGTTAGAAAAGACCGGTACTGATTACAAAGGAAAGCGTGTTGCCATCTCAGGTTCTGGTAATGTTGCCCAATACGCCGCCTTGAAGGTCATTGAATTAGGTGGTACAGTCATTTCTTTATCTGACTCTAAAGGTGCGATCATCTCCGAAACTGGGTTTGAACCAGCGCAGGTCCACGAAATTGCTTCGTCCAAGATCAAATTTAAGGCATTAGAGGAAATTTCTAAAGGGTCTAAGTTTTCTGGTGTCAAGTATTTACCTGGGGTACGCCCTTGGACCAAGGTTGGTAAGGTCGACATTGCTTTGCCATGTGCCACTCAAAACGAAGTTAGCGGTGAAGAAGCTCAAGCATTGGTAGAAGCAGGGGCCAAAATCGTTGCTGAGGGATCCAACATGGGGTCCACACAAGAAGCAATTGAGGTTTTCGAAAAGCACAGAGACACTCACGGTGTGTGGTACGCTCCAGGTAAAGCCGCAAACTGTGGTGGTGTCGCAGTATCTGCCTTAGAAATGGCCCAAAACTCCCAAAGAGTCCAATGGACATCTGAAGAAGTGGACGAAAAGTTGAAGAACATCATGTATGATTGCTTTGAGAACTGCTACACCACTGCTGAGAAGTATGCTGTTGGAAAGGATGGGTTGCCAAGTTTGTTGAAGGGTGCAAACATTGCAGGCTTTATTAAGGTTGCAAAGGCCATGTACGAACTTGGTGACGTTTACTAAGTTCACAGGATCCTAGTTTATAGTGGACTATTTAAATAGAAATGATGATGATTAGAGTACCAGATAAATTGTAATACCATCCTCAGAAAATTCTCATCTATCTCAAATAACGCTCTCTCCATATGTTCTGGTTTTGTGTCATCGATAAGAAATTGCGGCTATAACTTGGAGTGGATGCAAGGACTTGGACGTAATAACCACATTCTCCCCAAAGAGCGTCTTTATCGTCTTATAGTTAAGCTTCGTCTGTACTCACTCCCCTGTAGGAGGCTGTCGTGTCCCATTAAATTATCGCTGCGCGATCTCAGGAAACAATTGAGAACTTCCCACACACTAAATACCCATGAGCGTCCGGCACGAGGTAGACGTTCCTGTTACTGACATGGATTCTGACGATGAGATAGTTTTCAATCAAGGTACGCGTCAGAGTCTGCAGTTTCTTGAGGAACTTGATTACGAGGAAGGGCCTCTGCTCCCTTCATGGACTGCAAAGATTGCGGACTCATTTTCAAACTTCTTTAAGGCGGAACCAACAAGGTATGTCGACAACCCAGAAGATCTTGAAGAACCACCTCTAGGTGAACGAATAGTTAATAAATTCTTTACAACGTTCTTAAATCGTCCAAACCCTTATGCACGTGTTGGAGGAAGACAACAAAACGACTTTTGGTTTGACTTTAGAGACTACAAGATTAAACGTTTGGAAAGGAAATTTAACCATTTGGTGATAGCAACCACTTTCTTTTTATCGGTCACTATTCTATTTTTTATTATCTATGCTAAAAGTCATGGTAACGGTGGACCTGGAGAGAATTCCGATTCGTCGCTGTCGGAAGGACCCAAGCTTTTCTCGAACTCAACCCACAACTTCTTTGCAACTACCTTATTAATACTGTTAGACGGATTCCATCCACATTATATATCCGCTAGAGTTACTCCAACACTTCACAAGATGTTTATTAATGATTTTGGGGCACCATACATGACTCCCTCATTTCCATCATCAACTTTTCCCAACCATTGGACCCTTGTTACAGGGCTATACCCATCAGAGCATGGAATTGTTGGAAATACTTTCTTTGACCCACTTTTGGGTAAGCAATTTATCAACACAAATCCAAAATATGGATTGGATTCTGACTTTTGGCAAGGTGGCGAGCCGCTATGGACGACCGCGCACAAGCAAGGGGTTCGCCTGGCAGTACATATGTGGCCAGGGAGTGAAGTTCCTTCCATAGGCCCTCAAATTTATGATAAATACAACGGGTCAGAGCTACTTAGCAATAAAGTGGATCGGGTTATGACTTGGTTGGACGAAGAAATCGATAGCCGTCCCCAATTAATACTTACTTATGTGCCAACTGTCGACCAATTTGGACATAAATATGGAATTTCGGGTAGTAAACTTGAAGAACTGTTGACATACGTTGATAACTTTGTCCAATTAACCTTGTCGGAGCTCGAAAAGAGAAACCTTCAAAATATCGTGAATGTGGTTCTTGTAAGTGATCACGGGATGGCGCCTACCTCAAATGATCGTTTGCTCTACTTGGATTCGATTTTGGATTTGGATGAAATAGAGCACACGGACGGCTGGCCATTGTTTGGTTTGAGACCAAAAGATGAATCTAAGGTCCAGGAAATATATTCACAATTAAAAGACAATTTGAAAGATAAAGAGGAATTCAAAGTATACCTCAAAGACGAGTTTCCAGAGGAATATCATTTTGGTGGTAAGATGAAGCACAAGTTTGACTATAGGCTTGCTCCTATCTGGATTGTTCCAGAAGTTGGCTATGCAATTACTACCACTAGTCAAATGGAAGAAAATGGGGGACATTATAAACCAAAAGGAGTCCATGGATATAATAACACAGAACTATTAATGAGGGCTCTATTTATTGGTAAAGGTCCATATTTTGACAAGAGAAAAGAGACTAAGATTGAACCTATTGCCAATGTTAATGTTTACAATATCATCTGTGACACATTGAATTTGGAACCTGCACCGAATAATGGGACAGGAGTAACAGAAGTATTTGAAGAATTAGAAAGGAATTGGAAAGACAGCAAGTCATTCCCAGACTTGAGCTTTGAAATTGACCACATTGTTGGAAGTGATGCCACATATGACTATTTGTATAGAGAGGCAGACACTCCGGATAAGATTTCAGAAGGAGCAGACAAGCCGGAGGTTTCTGATGAGCCTCAAGACACCGATGGCTCCGAGCATCCAACAGCAACACCAGATGTGCACGAGGAGCCAGACACTGGCGATCCTATTGAGGATGACCTGCCTCATGATAGACCCACCATTGGGCATTTTATCGATGGTCTCATTGACACTGTGGACGAAGTAGGAAATTCAATTGGAAATGCTATGGAAGAATTTGGCCATCTGATCGGAAGCATTTGGGGCTCATTCTTTGGGGACGACGGTCATTAGATTTTTGAGCATTAGTTATACCATAATTTATTGAGATATGAATTGATTTGTTTTCATTGTACATGGTGCCAATATTAAGCTGTTGTAGATAGCGTGCTCCCTCGTTCTGTCGCGAACTCAACACAAGTGAGAGATGCCTATCAGAAAGAGTTCGGATTTTTATTCTAGTGGTTATGATTGTATCTTTGATGCCACCAATACGTAGCGGCATTATATAATATGCAAAGTAAATGTACTATATAAGCAAATAAATGAGAATTCACTGAATTGAAAGGCATGTTAATTGCCAGCAACAGAAATAAATCTCCCATAGTAACAGTGATGTACATGATCATTCAACAAATGGCAGATCAATAACAAAAGGTGTAGAGTTCCTTTGGGGAGGACTAGCAATGTCAAAACTTTCGAGGGAAGCTCTGTTTGATATACTAGGTGATATCAGGGATGCAACTCTCCTAGAAATAGAATCATCCACTTCCTCTTCTTGTGTGCAATCCTGACAGAGTCGTATAATCAAGTCCTTGGGCAATTTCTTAAACAGCTTCGATCTCGTCACAGTAGCCCAGCTGCTTTTTAATCGGTCAAGCACTCTCAAAATAAAGATAGACTCATCAGCATTGACTAGTTCACACCATAGACCCAAGAGCACTTCTATCGACTCATTTCCAAAGAGTTTATATAGTTTGCTCATTATCATCAGCCTCAATTCACCAAGTTCATACATGTTGCATAACGACAACATCCGAGCATATCCCATGATGTCAAGTACTTCACGGTAGGTTTCTGGAACTTCAAGTTGACCGGTATATAGGAAGTATATCAACGTTCTGACAAGCGCAGATGCCTCTGGAATAAACATGCGGCTATGAGAGGCCTCGTTCATCCCACTTGAAATGACCCTTTGAAAGTGTGGCCATCGTGCTAGCAAAATAGACTTATGAATTTTAAGAACATCAAATTGACTGATCTGTGTCGATGAGGTGGATTCCGACGAAGTTGTAAGGCTCAGGACACTTGTTGAATCTGACAATGGAGGTGGAGGATCCAGTGTGTTAAATATATCTATAAAGTCTTCCCGGTTCCCATCACGTCTTTCTCTCCAGCACCATATCTCAAAGTCCGTAAATTCACCACCAATAAGAAGTCGTTCAAAGTCCCTTGAAATCGGTATTCCAGCCAGGATTGCTGCCAGCACACTGGGAATCCCAAAATCCCCCAATTTCATACCTAGAACATTCGATAGCCTCTCGACACCTTCCTCATTGCCTAGCAAATACATCATGCCATCCACGACAAATACTTGCCTCCATTGATATAAGTGGAATGTCGGCAGAAAGTAGGAAGTGAGCTCCCCCACCAGCAATAGACTGTGATGTTCGATGTTAGTCAAGTCAATGGAGGAAACAGTTAGTGGATCCATTTGGAGTTCCACCTGTATGCTTGCGTTATTCGATTCCACGTAGGTCATTGACACCGGACTATTAGTAAGATGCTCGTTTGCCAAAATTGAAATCTTTCCAATTGCCCCAGTCAGAAGCAGAATGTAATAGTATGAATCATTCACATGAATCATATCTTTATCTAGCCCTCCAAAGGCATAGAGCTTATCGCCATGTACCGTGATGTAGTGATCAAAACGGGCAACGAACTTACTCGGTCCTGACCACCGACCTGTAGCGAGATCGTAGCAGTAAAGGTCATCGAGAGGTACCAGCTTAACTAAACCTCCACTTATATAAACTTTCAGCCCATATACACAACAGGCATGTCTGTATCTAGAGGTCGGGCAGTTCTGCATTGCAAAGGAAGGTGCTGGAGTCCATTTCTTATCAAAAATATTGAATATAGTCATAAGGGAGTTGACACTGGAGGAGCCTGAAACGCTCCCATTGCCACGTCCACCTGTGATCCCAGCGGTGCCCCCACCACTACCAGTGAATTCTTCATACGGTAATCCTCCAAATACCAATACATTGCCATTTCCCACGTACACTGCCAGATGCCCTTCCCTTTCAATTGTAGTGGGGTGAAGTTCCCACTGCAATGTTCTGAGATTGAGGAGGTACACCGTTGAATCAAGAGCGTCCAGGTCATCAAACCCTCCATGGAGAAACACATATGGTGTTCCTGGACAAGGAACTATCGCCGCTCGATCATTAGGGCTAGGTGAAGGCCCAGTGATATGGAAGAGGGTAAGGGTCATGTTAGTGTTTGATCACGTGCAAAGTGCGTTTCTGGTTTAATAAGATCGTTTAGTACTCCGGCATATTCGAGGAATGACGTATTCGCAGTACGAGATCGCATTCCTTTGTAAGCGACTTAGAGTCTTACAAAAATCTTGGTTGTTTGTAATTGAAAAATACTATCTTGTTGTCTGATTTGTGACCCAGCTCAAGCTTCGAAAGTGTAAAAGTACCGTCGGCATTACAACGATCACCTCAAAAGTTATTTACTTAGTGCTATACCGTTAAGGCGATTCGCTTTAGCGATACAGATTTCAGTAAAATGCAGAAGAAATACCTCTAAATTATATTACATTTTTAAAGTCAGAGTGTCTCTTAACGAAATGAGCATCATTACCAAATTTGCAATGGGTCTCTGTCTTCCTCACTGATATGTACCTTTGCGTCGGGCAACTCATGTTGCAATTGCTTTTGGAAAACCTTTAAGAAAGCTCTCTCGGTGTTACTGTGATTACAAACAATTACAGCACTTCCGCTTTCCTTGTAGTAGAGAGCTTCGTGATGAGATAACTCTCCAGTGTAGAATAAATCGGCAGCGACACCCTTAAACACACCTCCACCAGATCCCGCACAAATGGCGATACTTGAAATCTCTTTATTCTTATCATCAGTAGCAACTTGTATGTGATCCAACAGAAGAGACTGCTTCACGTTTGAAACAAGCTGGCCTAAGTTAATTGGGGTTGAGAGGTGAACAATTCTGCCCATCCCACAACCTTCGGTTGGGTCTTTTTCAATAGGCTCTGACGATTTCACACTAATCCCACTTGTAATTCCTTCTACGAGAAAGTCGTTAACACCGCCCTTGGCACTGTCAACGGCTGTATGTGGGGAGTAGACACTGATGTTGTTTTGGATGAGCTTAATCAAGGAACGCTGTTGAGGGTCTGCCTGTGTAATTGACTTGAGTCCACGGAAAATAAAGGGGTGGTATGCCATTACAAGATCTGCCTTCTGCTTAATTGCTTCATCTGCTACCGCTTGTGTGAGATCAATAGTAAGAAGGATAGTCGGAGCAGCGGTGTCAGCACTTTCGTAGGATGAGTCAACTAAAAGTCCAGTATTATCCCATGACTTATCGGCAAGATGAACTGGATAATATTTTTGAACTGTTCGTTAGTAATATACGTATAGTAAAGATGCTCGTACTACTACTTACTGGCGTTAACGACCCGTGTAATGGATTGACGGGACATTGTAGCTTGCTTTTGATTTTATTGCGCACAGAATATTTCACTTTGTGCTTACAAGTCGAATGAATTGGATCCAAGCATCAACATGAACCTACATCGTCAACAAAATATAATATGTGTGAATTGAGGCGAAACTGAACTGTGATAACTAGCTCATGCTACTGGATACCAATGGAATGAAAATCCGACTGTAACGTCAAATTAGATGTGTAAAACGTGCCTGTTCAGCTGAATTTGTGATGACAACAAGCATGAACAGGTACACATTCTTTAAACCAAGCAAGCCTACGTACAGGGACATCTGAAGTATGAAGTGTGAAGTATTTCAACTTCTTGGAAGTCAATGTATGCATCCTTATTTTTTGTATACCAAGAATTTTTGCACCCACACACTCGCCCTCAGCTTACTAACGGAGTCAAAAATTAGTGTCTGGTATCATGAATAAGCAAGTAGAGACCTTCAAACGAGGATGGCGGACTGGACACTGTAAAAAATGTGCCCATTGCCAGAATTGAACTAGCGACCTTTGCATTACAAGTGCAACGCTTTACCACTAAGCTAAACGGGCACTCACTGCAATGGAAGCGGCCGATTTACACACTGAAGATTTTGGAGAATGAGCATAAGCAAGAAGGGTCTCCGACATCATCAAGAATAAGATCCTATAGATATAGAAGACATATGTACGTTTCTGAATTCATGTCAGATTGTACAGAGAAGTTTTTGCAATAAATTTCTCCACAAGCTGACGCGGGTTATCTTTCGGAAGTCCGGGGTAAAGTCACGTACTTGAGTTATGGCTTGTTCAGCGCTAACATTCAGACTTACGGAAATAGGAACGAAGACATGAGCCATTGTGAGGGTACTCCTTCAATCTCCTAGCCATTTTATTGTACCTTAAAAATAAGTGACCTGTTCTCCTCTTCCTTGCAGATCTCCCTACACCTGGAAGCCCGAAAGAAGTCAGGTTTACAAGCAATTGTGTTTGTAATCATCTAGTACCATAGTGAATACTTGTCCAATTCCACTAACTCCACGTCCTAATAGGGTCAAAAGGCTTGTCCTAATGTGGGAGCAGATTGTTTGCTTATCGGATTTATTTATTGTGCAAACAATAGCATTGTTACCACAGTGCGACGAGTTTCCTAATTAACACCAAAGCTCCGGTAATTGCACAATGTCGGAGAGATTGAGAAGAAATCTACTGATAATAATGACATGTTATTGTCACAGCTAACCTGTAAATTCTAGAACCCCCTCCAAGAGTCGTACCTACCACAAACGCAGGACCCCCAAGTGCTATGCGACATTAGAGGGGCACCCGCAGGCTTGACAACTGGTGTCATAGGAACAACAATAAGTCTCCTCTGTGTATCTTACAAATTTCAGGTGTGCTTGAAACTTTGGTTCGTACAAACTAGGTCGATATGACTACTAACGTGAATCAATATTGCAGAAGTAGCAGCAAGCAGCACCTAAGAGAGGTGTGAGAATGCAACTTGGGAAATCTTTAAATTCCAGGTGTTTAGTTAGGAGTACAGAACAATTATGCATTAGCAATTGAATCTTGGTGGAGAAGGCAACGTTTCGGATTGTTTTCTTCTAAATTTCACAACCTACTGCTTGCGCAACTTTCGCTTTTTGTTAAAGTAATATGAAACCTCCAGTTTGAACTTGTGTGAAGAAATTGCTTTCTTGCGTTACCTCTTTCAGAAGCCTACTTCTCCACTTTTACAAGTTCTACGTGGAGTACATACTTCGGAGCAAATCCTGAAAATCACAATATAACATCAACATATCTCAAACGCAGCCTTCTGACCACACTGTGTGGTGTAATCTCCACCTAAACCTGTACCAAGAGAAAATTTAAGCAGAGGCGTGCACTAGTTTTTGATTCTCGTCACATCTATCATCAGCGTGCCACCTTATGGTAAAAGTCTCTAAACAGTACACACAAGTAGGGTGAAATCGTTGCCAGGGGTACTTGAAGTAAATCGTGTATGGAAATTTACTGTTCTACGGGCGTGTGGTCTAGTGGTATGATTCTCGCTTTGGGTCACCAAATATGCGAGAGGCCCTGGGTTCAATTCCCAGTATGCCCCAAGAATTTTTGTTTGCCAACACTCTGGTGCCAAATGTGGCTCGCTCGCGAGCTGCGCTCTGTATTGGGTTCCTATTTTGGTGCAAACTAGAGATACAAGCGGAATACTCACCAGTGTCTTTAGATGATGGATACACACGGTCCAATTCTAGCTGAAATTTTTTTAGATATGTTTAGACTAAAGGTCCTTCTTAACAATTTCTTCCATGCGTGGATACCATACACTATGTCAATACTTTTCACATCAGGCACAGGAGTTACAATAGCAGGGCCTACGAATTTGTTTTGTATAGCTTTCAGAAATTCATTTCAGCCTTGTAGAGAAGCAGAACTCACATTTGAACTTGAAACATCTCCGCCCTATACTTCCGTGACCCTGGTTACGGTTCACGTTTACGATGAATACGAAGGAATTACGAAACTGCTTGGTGTAGAACACTTCTGTCTGTTTCAGAATATGCATGGACGTGGAAATTGTCTGAATAAGAGGCGACCCTGAGCATCCTCAAGCTAAGGCTGCGTGGACCTCGGAACCCAATCGAACACGATTACGCACCCCTGCGCAAGGGGAGATCCGAATGGATCAACCTTTGCGATGACCTCTCAACCCCTGAAAGATAACGCATGATACAACGAGAAATGATACTACTAGAAATGGTCCTCCCTACGAGATGTTTCGCCAAACTTAATACACTAATAAAATAAGACTGAAGAACTAAAAAGTAAGGGAGAACAGATCTCATAAGTAGTACTCATTCAACTTATGGATCTCCATGCAAAAGGTTTCCCAGTTCATGCCTTCTCCTCTCAACTTCAACCAATCCTGATATACAAACAATTCGTAAAATACTCTCAAGTTTGGTTGAATAATAATGTTAAACCTCTGAACACGTAAAAACATGTATGCACAAAATAAGTCCACTTTGTAGTGGTTCATTATCAGCGCCATTAATAACAGCGCCAGTCGCGAGACACCAATCCTGCAGTGTATCAAAGTTGTACTACTTCCCCCGAAACTCGGTAAGAACTTACTTTGAATCCGCAGCGGACAGTCAATCAACAATGGTAAGATCAGGTCCCGACCATCGTCTTTCAAGTTGAAAATGTAAACCAACTTCTTCAAACCCTTAGGGATCTTGCTGTGTGTGAATAGACTCAAATCAACTTCGTATATGCGACAATCGCCAAAAGAATGTATTGGTTTAACAATCTTGGCTTGCTTTGGGTGGAAAGACTCACAGTCAAACACAAACATCTTCTTCAAATGCTTCACCCATTGTGGACACTCTCCTATAGAGATAAGGGTCTCAATACCAACTGCAGACAAAACAGTTGACAGATTGGCATGGCTCAAAGATCCCAAGTAAACGTTTGGTAGAACAAACAGAGGGAAGTTGTTGTCGTTTTCTGGAGCAAACCAGTCATATTTAGTACACACCAGCATGCTATTGGAAAAATTGACTTCTTTGATAATCAAGTTGTTGGTAACGTCCTGCTTCAATTGGTTAATGTCACTTTCCAAGTTCCTCAACAACATCAAATCTGGTTTGAAGTAGTAAAGTTTAACCTTGGACTTTGCCAAATGAATAATTGAGTCTTGGAAATTCAGATGATATAACAATTGGTTGATTGCAATAGTAAGCAAACTCAAACCAGTGAACCCGTCGTATGAAAAAATAAACAATTTGTAATCTAACTTGATCAAGAACTTCACCAACTTAAGTGTGTTCAAGAACAGGAGAATCTCCAGGTTAGTCAAGTTGTTTGCATATTGAGAACCTGAACTAGGGAATTCCAAATAGTAGACACTACTGGTGATACCCTCATTCAAATCGCTGTAAATCAGATTCAATAAATGCAAGGAAGGTAACTTTGCATGTTCATTACAATTGATAACCAATTTGAACTCGTCAGCAACGCCTCCGTTGAAGTCAAGAACGGTTCCTAAACAGATATTCTTCAGCAACCATCTCTTCAGGTTAAGTTTCCAAATGAGGTTTTGCTCACAGTTGAGGAAGTCACAGTGAGCAGGGTTGTTGTGAACTGAAAAGGGCTTCGAGTTTGAGAGCACACTAGCCTCATACAAGTACAGATAGTTTTGCCTGTAATCAATCTTGTCCCAGTCCATGTTGTTGACGACATAGATAAACTGACCAGTCAGCTTAAGGGAGTTCAAGAGGATTGCAATCTGAGTATTTTGCTGGGTGTTATTTTCGTAATTGTAAATAACAAAACTCAGGTATGGGGCCATCAACTTAATTTGATCCTTGTAGTTTCTGTTGTTAAGATCAGGGGAGTCAGACTCTGAGGAAGCAAAGTCTGAAAATTGCATATAAGCACAACCCTTTCTGACCAAAAGGTCATTCAAGGAGATTGTGTTCAAAAGTGGAGTCTCGTTTGAAGTTGGAGAACTATTTACAAACATTAAATTCATCAATGAGACTTGGGGGGCCAAGTCATCGTTGTCATTCATGAAGAACTGACGCTGCGAAGATGACTGAAGACCATGCAAATACGGGAACATCCTGACGTCAACGTCCATAGTATCATTATTGAACCTAAGATTATAGTAATATTCTAACAAGGAAGAAAATTCAGAGACCAGCTTAATAACCTTTATTTGGGAATAATTCGTGAATGAATCGAGGGTAGTGTTGTACTGGTATAACCAGGTCACGTCAGGGTTGCCAAACTCACTAATACTGCTTTTACGCAGAATCGGCGAAGGGAGTAGACCGCCATTCAAATTGTAGTTCGATGGTGGTCTGGAAAAGTAGTCCAAGTCGGTAACACAAGCAGTTGAAGTTGATGGTGTAATACACAGACGAGGAACAATAGAGTTGTTAATGACAACTAGTTTACCGGAAGACAGTGAGCTAAGTGAGGACGCCTGCTCCTTCGAGCCCACAATACCAGCAGTGCCAGCAAAGCTGGCGCCAGTCGGTGGTGGTTCATTCACGTCTGCAATGTTGTAGTGTCTCATTTAGTGTCGGGTTTAGTAGCTAATTTTCAGACCGTTTGGCTGCCAAATAGCTCCCCTTTATATCTTTTGAGGCACAAGCTTGTGTATGCCGGACTGAGGGAATTCCGCAGACTCAAAAATAAAATAAAAAAATAAACTCGTCACTATTTCTTTTTCCCCAGATTGTGATAAGGGTTGCTTTTACAGGTTACGTATTGTAAGAGAAAATCACATTGTTGACGACATTGTTGACTCAGTACAACTCTGGAAGTGAAAAATATTGAAGAAAAGGGAAAGTCAAGATAAAGAAGACCTCCCGTGTCCCCATAAATACAAAGGGTATTGATTGACTGCAGCAGCAATTAAGGATCCGCATGCTCCTTCTTATCACCACCGGTGCCACCGTCACCTTTAAGGAACTCCTCGCCCAGGCTTTGTCTGAGCAAACCTTAAATGGTCTCCGGAGCATTGGCATCACAACACTAGTTCTCCAGTATGGGAACGAGATACGGGGCAATGACCATATCAGCAGGGAATACATGAAGACGCTTGTACCTGCCTTTGACGATGAGGTACCCTTTGAATATTGCGGTATCAACATAACCTTGTTCTCCTTCAGTATGAACATTGATAACTGGATTCGGAAGGCTGATATAGTTGTGTCACATGCAGGTACTGGTTCCATTCTCGATGTCTTGAGGTTAGGCAAGGTCTTGGGCGTTGTGGTGAACGGACTGCTAATGGATAACCATCAACAGGAAGTTGCCAATCAGTTTGAGAGTTTGAACCTCTTGAAAGTCGCTTCCTCGACATCCGATGTCGTCCTGCTTGTCCGAGACCTCATCTCCTTTTCACCCAGTCTGCTTTCGAAGTCTCCTCCATTAGATAGTCTCATCTTCCAGGAGCTCTCATGCATTAAACCCATACCGCAGTAATATAAGTTTTTCTTCTTATCATGTGGTTTTTTTTGCATCAAATTGGGTCTGGTGCATTGACGAACTTAATTTTTCCTAATGAGGACACACTATAGAAGGTAGCATAACCAAAACGGTCGGACTACAACTGTCGAAGCTTCGGTTGAATATGCCTACTTTCGGGTCGCTCGACCAATTCGGAGATCCACATGGGTGATGGTACTTTGTAACATTCCTGCCATATAATAATAATATTTACCTTGAGTCATACGAACCATGTTGCATCATCTTGTCTTCAATTGTCTCACGTGGCGAAGCATTTCCTTGAAAACACCGTAAGTTGTAATATTGCATTAATCTTGTAGATCTTAATCCGTCGCAAACTTGAAACATGCAGACTTGTATGCTTGAGAAGGCTGCGATGGAGCCTGCTGCAACACCTGGCTTCCAAGCTGCAACTATATCCATCTAAGGTTGCAATTGTCCCAAGTCCTGAATATGAACGCGGGTGAGTCTGAAACCAAACTTCCAAAAGTGTCTTGTCAGACATTTCTCGAACTAACCCATTCCATGACTAAAGAAAGATTAGCTAATGTCTCATTGACAGTGCAGCCTTTGTTACCATTCCTTTGATAGTCGCAACAATGATCCTGAGAATGCTGCAAATTGTCCTTAAATCTCGTGTGGCAAGTGATAAACAAACAACACTATTGAAAATGTCGTTGGACCACAGGTAGTGGATAAAGACAGTAGTTAGAGAAAGTTGGGGGTGTTGACAAGAGGTTGATAGCAAGAACTCATTTGGTCGCACATAAGATACCGAGAGTGTCTGTCCGTTATCTACTTTGATACGCCACAGAACCTAAAACACTGCAATGCTTTTCCCTTGAAGTGTGAGGTAGCATCTCCTTGCTTTGATAAGCATTATGTCGCTTCAATTTCCTCTGTCCCTACCGTACACAGAGTCGTTGTTCTTGGGGGAGTTAAGTCACGCACTGCTCATGATATATATGCTCGCAGCTCATTGCGTTTTACGTATATTCCACTTTTATATGCTAGGGATGCGGCGTGGTAAACATATATAGGGAGATATTCGTATTTGAGACAGTCTCTCTCCCAAAGTAGGTGAACTTGTCCTTGTTGTGGGATAAGTGTGTCGTCCTGTTTCCTCCAAGAACTTTCCAATTTAGGAAATGTATACGGGGAGTATTTACCGTACGGTCCTGAAGAAAGCAAAAGCAGAAGCTGAAACCAGGGTGGAGTCAGAGATGTCCATTCCCCAGTATTGCATCTAATTCATGTGTACCTATTGTCCACTTGCTGAATAAGGCACAATTACTGCCAATAGCTGGCTGCGTTTTCATTTTTGCAGCTAACAAGATTCGCACGTAAGTGGGAACAGGTCCGCCATAGGGAACTTTCTCCTAAAAGAATGGATAGCGGCAAAAGGAACGGCGAACATGTAAACCTTATACCGATCAAGGATATTTTTATTGCCTGGTAGCTTAACCATATCAAAGTGGAGGTCCCAATACGCTTTCGGGCATCACCTTATTTTAAAAAGGAGTTAGAGAACAGGAGTGGAGAACCAAAAGGAGGAGTACATGTATCGGATCTAGCAAAGATGCAGCTGATCAAACTTCTAGTATTCTGTACAGAACAGGAACCCACGTGAACATGCTTCTCATCAAGTCAGTAGTCCCACGAATACTTAAAATCTCCGTAAACAGTTGCTTCGGGCCGCCACCAATGCCAACCTATAAGGGAGTGTCCCTGAGTGTTCGTATCCAAGTATTACACGCTATGAGGACAAAATGAGCAGTGTGATGATTGTGAATGACAGTGTATAGGATGTCGCTGCCAATACAAAATGGGTGCAAGTACTTGGTATCTGTTGGTAATATCTTTGCCAAGCAGCAGCGCTCAACAAAGCTGAATTCCATTCTGGGTGTGGTCAACACATATAGTGTACAATACCAGAGCGTATGTATATACGTGGACCTACGAGCAGGAATTGCCACTTTATTGATTATGCTGACTTGCACGACAAGTATTCAACACAACTACATTACATTTAAACGCAATTGAATAGTACGATGTGCGATGCCTCTTGAGCAGGTTGCAGCAATGCTTTGGCAACGAGGAATACATCATATTGATGAAGGAGAGATTTGAAAGTAACAACTTTCATTTATCAAAAATGCTTCCAATTTTCCCCAGAAGAGCCTCTGAACCGGTAGTTCTCAGGACGGGAAACCTACTCTATTTCCCAAGCCAATCCTGGAAGCAATTCCTACACATTCGTGTGCACTCCGTTTGGTAGAGTGCTTGCAATCGTGCCACTACCAACGAAAATTCAGAATTTTCACATCACAATCAGGGCAACTGGAAAGCTTCAGGAGCGCTTGAGGAGAATACAGACTACGTAGCATATGTAAAGAGACCCTGTATTAATTGGAAAGGACATCAATGCCTCACTTGAATACCCGATGGAGGTATATCAAACCAATGTTCTATCAAATAGTATCCTCACACTAGTAGTTGTTGCGCACCGGTCACGAAAAATCAACAACTTCCACAACAACACCATGTCAGAAGTAAGTTTAATCTATCAGAGTTTGTAATTGCACAATGCATACTAACAGCAGTAGGTCAAGAGAACCATCCGTATTACCACGGAACAACATATCATGGCAGATGTTCCCCCCGTGGAAAACTACCCGATGAGAAAGTGGTCAATTCAAATCTCTATGTTGGATCTGTCTGGTAAGGAAGTGCCTGCTAACATCTTAGACAAGGTGACATACACCTTGCATCCTACTTTCGCTAATCCAATCAGAGCGATCAAGACCCAGCCTTTTAGAGTGGAAGAACAAGGTTGGGGTGAGTTTGATATCCCCATTGCAGTGCACGTTTTGGGCCTCAACGGCAAAGCTGGTGAAAGAAAACTCAGTCATGACTTGAACTTTTTGCAGGAAAAGTACATCAATGACCATGTTATTCTGATTCCTGTGAGTCCTACCAAAAACCAGGTCTTGAACAAATTGTTGCAAGAAACTGGCCTGTTACCATTCGAAGAGGGTGCTCCTCCAGCTCCCGTTGCTGAAAAGAGAAAGATCGAGCAAGTAACCGATAACAAGTTGAAGAAGGCAAGAAACGGCGGCAGTGCTGTCAAGGGAAGTGTTGACTTGGAAAAATTGGCAAATGGGTTGACCAAATTGAATGAAGATGACTTGATTGTTATCGTTCAAATGGTCACCGATAACAGAACTGGCGAAATGAATATCAAGAATGACGTGGATAATGGCGAGTTTACAATGGATTTGTACACATTACCGGAGAGTTTGTTGAAGAGTTTGTGGGAGTACGTGAGGAAACATGTCGAATAAACAAGCCGAGCAAAGCAGTGTCACTGAAGGAGATTGTCTACCGATCTACTGCCCGCGCTTTCCTTAGCGACGCACTTGCATGAACGGTTTCCACTGATATGACCTTACTCAACTCTCCTTTCATAATGTTGTAGAGCACGTTCTGTGTACTAGGATAAGAATAAGAAAAAACATGTATTATGAGTACTGTAGTAAAACTATAATCAATGTGTCAAGCTTTTTGTTTTTAGCTGCTCGTTCTTCACAGCGAGAAGCTGGACAACTCAACCGCAAAGCCGACACTTACCTTTACATGTTGGCCAATGTGGCCAAAGTCAATGGTGTCAACTGTGTCGTTGACTGTGTGCACATGGGGCGATGTGAACTTGACAGCCTCAATCATGAATGCAGACGGATATCCAAATTCGTACGCACTCGCATGGTCACTGCAGCCATATCCACAGGTGCCGTCTCTGTATGGAATATCGGCGTACTCCTCAATAATCATCTTAATATATGTTGTCAAACCGCTATCGACGTAATCTCCAATAATTCCTAAGTGCTCTTGTTCGCCGTGGAGAGTTTCTGTGGATCCTGTCATGTCTTGTTGAAGGAAGCCAAGTACCTTCTTGCCTTGCGCGTGATAAGACCTGAAGATATCGTACGATCCTAATAACCCAGCTTCCTCAGCAGAATAGAAGTGGAACTCCAATGTGTGGTGTGGCTTGAATCCAGACTCTACTATAAGACGGAGTGCCTCAAGAATCGTCACGGTTCCCGAACCGTCGTCATCGGCTCCAGGCGCTCTATTGGTTAGGGGATCAACAAAGTTAGTTGAATCCTGGTGAGCGCCCACAATCACCAAGTCGTCCGAGAGTCCTGGGATGGTTACCACAATACTAAACTGATCCCATCCACTATGTTTGAACTTGGTCACACTGCCCTTCTCTCCCACAATGTCAGTGAGCTGGTCATATAACCAGGTCGCACTCTCGAACCCCGTTGGGGACTTGTAGTATCTCGTGAGGAATGAAGTGAACTTGACAAGGTTAGATTTAACTACAGCTAGATCAATGTTCTTGAAAACACCCTTAACAAAATCCTTGTGATAGATTTGGGTTGGGTAATCAACCGGCTTTTGCTTCTTGTGTTGAATTGATGGCCCAATGTCAAAGGCTTCTTGATTGGAAGAAATTATATATTCGTCTCCAGTAACGTCAATAAAACCTACTCCACTCTGTTTTAAAGCTAGCTTGTCAGCTTCTTTGATGACGCGAAAGTCATTGGGTCCCACTTTAATAAGACGGTTGTCCGACTCATGAATTGCAGTGGTAGTTGCTGCAATTGCCAACACTGAGGCTACAGCTTGTGCTAACTTCATTGATATCACTTAAATTTAGTAAAAACAAAGGGATTTTATATCGAATACTAAAAGATCACAAGGTCAATAGGAGCTTATCGACACTTCCGCAGCGTATATCCATAGTAGCCTGTCAGCTGCTCGGAAGGTTAGGAGGGTTGCCGTACATTGTGAGGGAAGCACAGTAGCCTTGCGACTCCACACTTCAAACACTGCAACGAGGGTGCAACCCAAGATAACGAAGAAAAACACAACTAGGGCCCCAAGGATACATAGAGAGTGCAATGAATTAAGTGCTGGGCTCCTTCTGTGCTCACAGCAACAATTGAATTGCCTGGGGGCCTATTTATGGTATCTCTTCGTGTGGCTTCAAGCTGGGTTGTGTCAACGCAGTGCAAGCTTCTACATAGTAAACTGAGAGGGGAACCATTCATTTAAGTGATAAGAAGAATGCAACATAGCCTGTTCTGAAGTAATATTGATGAAGAATCACACAATAACCACTGAACCGGAATGCACGGTTGCAAAATCAATCGAACGGTGCAGCACAAATCAGAACAACCGAAAACACGAACGACCGCTCTACACTGTCACATACGAAGTAATAATATCGAACTACACATCTAAATCAAGCAGCCCATACCCTAACAGTTCCATTCCAACTCACCGTGAAAACCCCTTCTCCATCTCCACTTACTCCCACCCTGCTGACTACCCCCCCGTGCTCCAAGTGGCCTACAACATCTCCTTTTAAGGTGTCCCAAATTACGCAACCGTAATCCGAGTAGCTAGCGTAGAAGAGTCTTCCGCTACGGGTGACGTCCACACTTAAAACACCGGGGCTGTCATACTTAGACGTGTACTTTACAAAAGCTGATCCTAGTTCCGCGCCTGACTTGTTGAGAAGCGAGTAGTTGGAAAGTTCACCATCACTTCTCAAGTCAAACAATCTCACAATTCCGTCATCTCCACCGGCTAGAAATAAGTTTCCATCCTGCATCAACTTGACGGTAGATACATCTGAATTGGATGTGTGGTGCGATTGAACAGGCTCTGTCGACCTTGTGTCCCAGACCTTGACATAGCCGTCTGAACTTCCACTGAGGAAACGCCCACTGCCATTTTGAATGTCCAAAGTTAGCACGTCGCCCAAGTGATCAAGGAATTCGTTTACCTTAACCGCTCTTCTTATGTCCCACATTTTTATGGTCATGTCACCGCTTGAAGTGAGAATGGTATTCTCGTCAGTAAATTGACACTCGCTAACGTATGCTGTGTGTCCCTTGAAAACAGATTGCACCAGGTGGTCAAAGAAGGCATAACCGTTACTAGGGTCTCTTAACTTGTATATGGTGCATACATTATCTAGCCCACCCGATGCAACGAGTTTTCCCAGAGGTGATACCAGGCACGCCAATACATATTGGTTATCGAGGCCTATCGCTTGTTTTTTATACCCGGTAACAGAATTCCACAAGATCATGTACCCATCCTGGCTAGCGGTGAGTATGTGCTGCGAGTCTTGAACCCATTTAGCCAGAGTAATCTTGCCCTGGTGCCCATACAAAATGTTGTAAAGTTTGAGGTTGCAAGACTGTTTTGGGATGGTGGGAATCTTGCTGGCAACGTCAAAAAGTCGAGCATCGTGTGCATTTGCTCGCGACTGCTCTATCTTTCGATACAAGCTTCGTGCAAGCTGTCTTTCGTTCGCAATCTGGTGCTCTAGCTCGTTCATGTTGTTGAAGTTGTTGCAATCGATAAATGTGGGATTTTTTTTGTGTCAAAATCTTTTTGGCCTTCACAGATGACTGTATCTCCTACCGAGATCACATGAGGAGGCTTCACCTCATAAGGACTTAACAATCCTGTAGAAGTTAATTTTACACGCTAACTTTTTCTCTTTGTTGGAATACAGTACTAGCATACTTGATGAAAGGACCTCTGGATGCACGAATGGGTGCAAAACCAAGTCACGTGAAAACAGCTGCAAAATAAGCTGAACTCATCAAGGCTGCAAGCGTGTTTGCTTCGCAAACACTGTCAATGTATCCCCATTATCTAGGTGCTGGCTCTACCGTGAAGAATTCAACTTTGCATAGAGGGGACGTCCAACATCACACTAAAATCATCAAACTCCCTCGAAGAAAGCGAATACAAACGTTTATTTTACACTATAGTACACAACACAATTAACATACTACTTCATTGTCGGCACTGGGGCAGCGGCCGTCTTCTCATTTCTTGCTAATCTAGCATTCTTCTTTTCTTCTCTTTCCAAATCACCAGTCACTCTCTGTAAATATGCTGGGACAGGCAACCCACTCTTTAAAAAGAACATCTTCCAATTTCTGGCCTTGTCTTTCAACTGGACTTGAGTTCTATTCTTAAGGGCTTCTGAAATCTTACCACCGTTACCAAATAACTCTAATATAACCGACCATTGAGGACCCTTCAATTCCAATGCATGACGCAACGCTTTTTCTTCTTCTCGTGTCCAAGGTCTTCTGCTGTTAGCCTTCAGGGTAGTTGGATTGATTCTCAAATGAATTTGTTGTTCAATAATTTCCGAAGGAAGTAAAGCATTTGTGATGTTTGTGATTTCCACGCCGGTAGGATTGGCGCTGGTGAGCAACTCTGGGGGTGGTCTGCTTCTCAGAGGAATGACAGCGGCCGCAGCAGCTTCAACTGCAGCGCTTTCCAATATCTCCTGGGAGTGAGGAGTTGTTTGTTCTCTCTGGTTTTTAATCTTCTTACCCCATATTATATAGCCCATATTCTTTCCAACATAGTCAAAAAGATCCTTTAAGAATGCAAACCATTCATACTCCTCACTTAGCAACCCAGCGTTGTCATGCTCCAACAATTTAGTCTTTCTCGACTTACATCTCTCTATAAAATCCGTTTCTGTCGGGCTGAGAGACTTAATCCCACGGCGGGCTAAAAGAATACTTTCCATATCATGGGGAAGAATATCCTCAAGAATCTCTTCTTTAGATCTCTCTCCAGCTTCAATAGCCGAAATGTAAGCTTGTGTCTTGAGGTCCAAGTAAAGAATAGCCAATGGTTTTAACAATTTTCCCACTTTATCACCAATTGTGGTGTTGACCCCACTTTGTAAACTCAAAGTGTTCATTCCCATGTTACTAAGTGAGTTTTCTACAATGAGATTGTTTGCTGGGCAAAAGACATCCAAAAACAGTTCATTGAGGTAGAAGAAACCAACTTCAATTGTTCCAAGAGTTGCCAGAAGAAAGGTGGCAAGATTAACTTTTCTCAATGTAGACTCGATACTTTGTTCTCTGTTTCTGAATATCGATGGGGTCTTGTCGCCCTCTTTCCACATCCCAGGTGCTAGGTGTTCCACAGTTAAGAAAGGATCTTCTTCAGAGTAAAGTCTCTTCGTAAACTCAAAAAGAGAAGTCAAGTCTCGGAAAGTAGCACCTGCTGGAGTATCTGGATTCGATGCGATATCAACGATTTTCTGATAAGGGCCCGTGGCAATGATTCTAAGAAGTTGTGTTGCCAAATTATCAAGTGTTGGAAGGGTATTTATGAGAAGCTGAATACGAGGTGGAAGGTAGTCATTGGCTACTACGGACATTGGAAGTGCAGCTAAGTGTGCTTGGGCAACCACCGAGAGGGGAGGCATTTGTCTTGAAAGCGACTTGTATGCTGCCAACGCGGTATTGGTGTTAAGTAGCTCGGAATTGGCCGGTACTGTAAGGCCCGATGGGAGTGTGGTTGATCTAGAAGCGGTGGATTCTGAAAACTCATCTGCTTGTGCGTTTCCTTGGAGGGATGTGCCTGCGGGGCCCTCACTTTGGGCTACTTGGAGCGCCGGAGTGTCTTGAGCTTCTCCAGAAACGGACAGTTGTGCTAAAGACAGTTCGTCTTTTTGAACTTGTGGTGCTATTACCAAGTCGTTACTGCCACCGACATGTGGTTCTTTCGACGTAGCGTCGTCCGGGGCATTATGCTTAGATTGGTGGGATACTTCCTGAGCGTCAGTACTTCCTTCGTTGTTCACGACTTGGGGTTGAAGATGTTCATTTTCGTCCATTAAGTTGTTTTCGCTCTCCTGAGGAGGCTGAACCCCAGTTGCTTGGGCGAAGCTGCTTGCAATGTTGGCCAATCCTTCGCTATCATCAACAGTGAACTCCTCAGAAACTCTTTGTCTCTTGTTGGGCTCTTCTTCATTTTCGTTCCTTCTTTTTTCAACTGAATGTCCCAGGTCAGCAGATTCCACCACTATAGGTTGATCTGACGGAATATCAACAGAGCCTTCTCCATTGGGCTCTAGCTTGATGTGTTCCATTTGTTGTTTGTTTTGGAGATGAGTTTGCGCGAGTTTTCATGATGCGAGTAATACTAGCGAGACATGTATCAGATACTCATTCTGCGACCACTCTATAGCAAACAAATGCGTAAACAGATATCATTCACCTGATTAGTTGACTTGCTTGCTTGATAAGTGAAGAGAATTACTCGCTTAGCAACTACCGCAAGATATGATTTTACGTGGCTACGTAAAACTCCGGCTGGAGCTGTTCAATTGAGAAGAATGCGAAGCACATTTCTGGAAGTCTACAATAACATGAGGTTCTCCTCGCTTCTATTAGTGCTATACCCTGTAGGATTCACTCTTTGGGGCAAAACACCTTGAAGGGAAACGCGTTGGCTTCCGCTGCGACTGGAGGCACAATCACCCTGATAACCAACTTTTGCAGCCTTTTCCTAGACAACTAAAAATGAATGTAAGTGCACGGATTTAAACATCCAAGGTCAGCTGTTGCCTCATCTATCCAATGGAAAGGTAGACGTACACGATTGCCTGAGGTCCAACATTAAACAGTCGTCAACAGCTTATAGTACCATTACCTTGCCATGCTGTTTTTCAATGGCAATGTATTCTACCTAAACCAAGCTCCTTCACTAAGTAAAAGTCCTCTCTCGAGGGAGAGCTAGAGAATTTTCCCCAAACTCGTAAACTTCGATTCAATGCAATCTAAAACTCTCACACCATTGAAACGCACAATTGCGAAAGCCTTTGGCGACTTTCAAGGCAAGGAAGCTATCAATCAGAGCATTAATATGGCGCTCCATCTATTATAATATACGTTCTTTCGTATATCACACCTCGAATAATAAAATTTGCAGCTTCTTCAAAGGAATCATGAACAAAGGACAGAAATACCCAAATTGGAAACCGCACTGGATCATATACCAAATTATACTAAGAACAAACGGCACACGTTACGGCACACAAACATGATACCATAGTGCACAAGCCGCAGAGTATAGCCAAGTCCACAGCCTTGCAGGTTTTATAGAATCCTTTTCGCCTTCGGCAGTGAGAGCTATTGCATCTAATGCACAATATCCGCGGAATCGAAAAAACGGCACCAATTCAAGTGAACAGGCAACGGCGTCGCCGTTTTGCTTAAAATATCTGTATCGAGCATAAGATGACCAAGCCCCTCCTCGGAGTATTGGTTACCTCTGCCTCCACACATTCACATCATGTTCCTTTCCTGTCCTAAAGGTTTTGTGAAAACGCTTGATTGTGATGGCGACTTAGGAAATAAGCGAGTGGCAAAGCACAAATGACCACTCACCTTCGTAAGATACATGACTGTATATGAATAATCTAAACGTCTAGGGGGAGGCAAAATAATAACTAACCATGGGTATAAATGACGATATCTCCTATTGACAACCCCCAAGTCCAAACCCTATTCGTTTCGTGTTGACACAATATATAGAGAGTGTTCTGCAAATGGCTGTAAAAAAATAATGTTGAGTGCAATTAAAAGAAAAAGATTACCACTGGTGGAAAGAAGACAAACTTCTCAAGCAACCAAAAGAACTACAATTGAGAGTAGAAAAGAGGCCGAAAGGACTGCAACGCAATCGGGACGGTCTTGGTGGAAGGAATGGTCGAAGCCTGATAAACCGGACGCGAACAAAGGTGACCAATTGGTGGCAAGAAACAAAAAGTAAATGGTCATTGGTACCATGCACAATTCGAAGTAAAGCCGTTCACAGGCTTTCAGCCGCCTTGTTTTAACTTTCTGGAAACGGTTGCTTTGCTTCTGTCGATAGCCGTACCCGTTTACATTTAATCGACGTGCTGCATGAATGGCTGCAATTGACCGCTTTGCTCGCGTCACGCAAAATGGAGCCCTTCCAAGAACTTGCTGCAATGTGTTTGGATGATTCTCAGCAATAATACAAGTTGCTAGAGGTTGCAAAAGGATGTCAATATTTACAGATTTAGATATACTTGCAACGGTATACATTATTATTTAACAATTTTAGAATTTAAAGTGGATACACTCTATGCATCCTAGTTTACTTTTTACCACGTCTGTAATGTGGGGTAGGGTTAGGGAGTGAAATATTCAATGGTCCCAATTTTTCCTGGAAGAAACCATCGTAGACCGCCTCCAACAATTCAGAGAAGCCAACAGATGCGCCTGGATAGAAGATATTGTCAAATCTAGTGGTGTTCTGACACCCTTTCACAGGCTCTACACCGGCAAATCTGTTTTTCATCCATGCAAAAGCAGCTGGTGTACCAGTCACCACCTCCGAAATATGCTCGTTAAACTCATCAATTGCAAACTCAAACGAATTAATTCCCCATTCACACCAGTTCTTGTAGGCGGTTGCAGCTCCTTCGAATGGAACAATCTCGTCATTCTTGGAGTGGTACACAAATAGCGGAATATCAGGCATCTCTCCATTATCCGAAATGGCTAAGGTTTGTTGCTGGAGGATAGATTTAGTGATGTTCCAGTTAAAAATATCGTATCCAGCTTGGGCAAATCTATTTGGTCCAGTGAGAAAGTGGTCACCAGCGTACTTCAATATAATTGGCAAAAGACATTTATCGGAAGACCAGTAGAAATCTTCGTAGTGGCCAGTAAGATTCAATTGTTGATCCACGAGAGGCTTCACTTCAGGGTATTCATTGATGATTCCGTGGAATGCCGCGGCAACTAATCCTTCAAATATAGTTCCCTCAGTAGCGATTGCTGTAAGCGTGATGTTGGTTACAAACCCTCCTAATGCAGCTCCAATTAAATTGTTCTTTAACTCTGGAGCATACTTGGGCTGCAAGGCTGCAGCCCAACCAGAAGCCAATGAACCTCCTGAGTAACCAAACAACATTGAATCGGCATCAGAGTTCAATCCGGTGATATTTCCAGATTGCAAAACAGCACGGATTGAATTAAGGGTAGCATGTCCAGCTTGCCTACCCATCGTGAAAGCTCCCTTTGGACCTTCATAGTCGGGAGTATTGACGTACCAACCTTCATTGAGCCATGTTTGAATCAACAACATTTCAGCTTGCGTCACAATTATGTCGAGAATTGGAGCATCCACCTGAATTGCCCAGGATGGGGCACAATCGAAGCCAGGGGAGTCCTGGGCAGTTTGGTGACTAAGTAACTTGCTAGGATCGGCATTGAAAGGCTCAATAAGAGTCGTTACAATTGCGTTGGGGTTCCCAAAAGAATCCTCTGACCTGACCAAGAACTGCCAGGTGTTTTTAACTTGGACTGGGATTGCAATAGACCTCAAGTGTGAAGGTATTGTTCTTTGCCTTAGAATTGTTCCTGGTGCGGTGTTTTCATATCCGTCTGGTGGTGTATAGAATGGGTCTTGAGAGGGTGGAACTGCACAGATGATACAGTTCAATATCCCTATGAATGCTAAGAGGTGGTATAACATGTTGTGTGTTGCATCGGACTTTGCTATGCTCTATATATCTTGTTGCAAAAAATTAGTGTGTCCCAAAGAAATTCCGTTTTAGGAAGTATAACTGAGCTTGGGGTTTCAGAGTTCTTATTAAGCTTTCGAGACTCCAACAAGCTTCTCTACCACCAAACAAGAAACTATCCTCTAACTCTGAGATTCATACAGTGAGAGAGGCTCTATTAAATAGTACGCTTATGGCGGGTGTATTCTTCAATTGTCTATCTTATGCTTCGGAGGTGTCAAAGACTTCAGCCTTGCGAAGGCTTGGGTGATACAAATTTATTTCCGTTTACCTGATTCATACATTTTGTTTATACCAAACTAAGCAATGTGTACACATCGAGGAGTCGCCTACGCATGTGTCCGCATTCTACATGTGGAATCCTGCTATATACTGGCATATGGCGAAGCGGAGACGGGATATTCGGTGCCACATTTCTGGGCCCTGGAGTGCGGCTAAAGGAGGAGAAGTGCAGAAAAACTCCGGATCTTGCTTCCAACATGCCTTATCAAACTTGTTATGTTAATACACTCTCAAATACTGATATATAACCAGCTCCAAAACCCATGGCATTGGCTTATGGTTTCACAGCATGTGTATTAGTACAATGGAGGTATTTCAAGTTCTACACGAAAGATCAAAAGGAAGAAGTTTCCTATCTTTATTTCTGATAAACCACAGGGTGTCCTTAGGCTATGGAAACCATATTTCCCGGGTAATCACCTGGACTGAGCCTGTCTAGAATTTTTCCGCGGTATTCAGAAAGATGGGGTCCTCGGAATTATAATATCTCTAGTCGGACACGCGGTTACAGGGGCAAATAGGGCAAAATAAAATTATTAAAGAATCTCCTACTGAAGTTTTAAAGGTAGATGTACTCTCAGGCAACTAGCATCATTTGATAACTCTACACAAATGCCTTTTTGAGGGGAACGTCATCTGTGCATGCAGTGGAGCTGATAAATTCCAGTTCATTTTGTGTCTACAATTGGAATCGTAATTCTTAGGATGCGCATCTACCTCACCACCGGCGCCACCACGAGTCTTTGTGGGTTGACTGTTAATATTAATAGAGCATACAAAACCTTACGTGGCAACTTGGAGTGACTTTGCAAGATATGGTGTTAAAACATTATATTAATCTGAACCAGACGAAGGGAGGTAAGTTGGCTGGGCAAACAAGTGCTGCTTTGACTCCGATAAGGAAGAATCTTTTGTGTAAGGGAGAGCATTGTCAGTTTCCCCACATTTCATGAGGTCAACCGTAGGACTATGCAAGGGTTGACACTGCCAATAAGCGGCACTCGCCTTCTCAAGACGTTAGTGGACCAAAGCTGATTGTGATCGCTTCATCCTTCCAGGACGTGTTGATCGGATCACTTGTCCCGCAACTACATAGCGCGTTAACTCCCGATTAGGAAAGTCATTCCTATAGGTTAGCGGGAAAGCGATTTGCTGTTTCAACCGCTGGCCGTTATTTTTGCATTCCCTATAAATACCCCTTTAGCTCCAAAGTTGCTATATCGGTAATTATTACAATTGCATTTAATGTCCATCAGTGAAAAGTACTTTCCAAACGAACCAACTGCACCAAAGTTGGTGACCGAATCAATCCCAGGACCAAGCTCCAAGGCTCACATTCAAGCTTTAGGAGAAGTCTTTGATTCAAGAGCTGCCTACTTTACTGTTGATTATGAAAAATCACAAGGTAACTACATTGTTGACGCTGATGGAAACAGTCTCTTGGACGTTTACGCTCAAATTGCTTCTATCCCATTGGGTTACAACAACCCAGCATTAATTGAAGCAGCAAAGAGCGACGCCATGATCAACGCTATCATCAACAGACCAGCTTCCGGGAACTTCCCATCCAAGGACTATGAAAAGATCTTGAAGGACGTCTTGGCTGTTGCCCCAAAGCACCAAGACAAGATCTTCCCTGGTTTGTCAGGTGCTGATGCCAATGAATTGGCATTCAAGGCTACTTTTTTCTGGTACCAAGCAAAGAAGAGAGGCTACAAGGCTCAATTCTCTGAAGAAGAAAACGTCAGTGTCATGAACGGTCAAGCACCAGGTTCCCCAGAATTGGCAATCTTGTCTTTCAAGAGGGCTTTCCACGGTAGGTTATTTGCTTCCGGTACTGCCACCTCATCCAAGCCAATACACAAGATGGATTTGCCATCTTTCAACTGGCCAAAGGCTGAATTCCCATCATACAAGTACCCATTGGACGCACACGCTGAAGAAAACAAGAAGGAAGATGCTAGATGCTTGGCAATTGTTGATGAGCTCTTCAAGACTTGGAAGGTCCCAATTGCTGGTCTTCTTGTTGAACCAATCCAATCTGAAGGTGGTGACAACCACGGTTCCAAGGAATTCTTCCAAGGTTTGAGAGACTTGACCATCAAGCACGGCGCTTTGTTGATTATGGATGAAGTCCAAACCGGTTTGGGTGCTACTGGTGTATTGTGGGCACATGAAAGATTTGAATTGAGCCCACCAGCTGATATTGTCAGCTTTTCCAAGAAGTTCCAAAGTGCTGGATACTTTTTCCACGACCCAGAAATCGTTCCAAACTTTGCTTACCGTCAATTTAACACTTGGTGTGGTGACCCAGCCAGAATTATCTTGTCTGGGGCCATTGGTGCCGAGGTCAAGAAGCACAACTTGTCTGAACAAACTGACCGTGTCGGAAAGTACTTGTTCGCCAAGTTGGAAAAGTTGCAAGAAAAGCATCCAAAGTACTTCCTCAACTTAAGAGGTAAGGACAGAGGTACCTTTATTGCCTGGGACTTGGATTCAGGCTCGCAAAGAGACAAGTTATTGGCTGACATCAGAAAAGCTGGTGTGAACATGGGTGGTTGTGCAGAAACATCTGTTAGATTGAGACCAACCTTGGTCTTTGAAGAAAAGCACGCAGATGTTTTCTTGGGTATTTTAGAGAAGGTAATCTCTGGTTATTAATACATAAATAAATGATGTGATTCACGTTTTTGATTGTAGTGGTTGTAGTCTGGTTGAGAGAAAGCCTAAAATTTTGCAGCTACTTTAAATCATACCGCACCTCAGTACGTACCATCCCGCCTCAAAGATATAAAGTGGCTCTGTGGCCGAGCGGTTAAGGCGGTAGACTCAAGTTCTACTATCGTAAAGATGCACGCGTTCGAATCGCGTCGGAGTCATTACTTTTTGTTTTTGCAGTCTTTAGTGTGGCTTTTACTAGTGCATGCCATCTCCGACTCGCTAATGCAAACCGATCAAAATGCTACTACAAAGAACGTTTACACTGCTCTGAAGAAGTCTCTATATATATATGTGCCGCAATAACTTTTGCATCCATCAATATTATATAGGTGTGCGATGCTTTGGCAGCCAGCTTGTGGCTTAATTTTGCAACTTCAGACACTTGCAATTATCTGGGACAAAGTTAAGTACATGCTGGTCAACTTATCTGAATAAGAATTCAACATGCACCTATCATGAGAGGTACGGGAACGGTAGAATATCAACTGCGCCGGGTGTGATTTCTCTTCATTCCCGGGACTCGGAGGTTTCAGGAACACTGTTTTGACATTGCAACACATACAAGAAGTACTGAAGCAAATCCATTCACTATTCAACGATAAAATCAAACTGGCTCGTTCTTGGCCGATTTCATGTAATTTACCCCAAGGTCCTTGGGGCTGCGATATGAACTTGTGCCCTGCCCAGATCCTTTACGACCACACTTATGGCTATTCTTTTTGGAGCTGCAGGAACTTTAGCTTAGAAATCCGGCATACTACTAAAGCTCCTCACAATATGTAGCGCATAGCAGTAGCTCCCAAAGAAGTTGCGGATTTAGGATGTTCGTTTCCGTAATGTCTGCCGCTCGTCCCAATAAATCCCTTTTTTGGGTAGATCGCACATCAAAATTCTAAATCAAAGAAATCAAATCATCTTATCCACAATGACAGACGCTCACCCCGAGCTGTCAACAGCACCAGCAAGTAGTACGTTTGGAGTGGCTTTTGCATCTTTTAAGACATTTATAAAGCATGAGCTGAACGCTTCATTTTTATGCGGAGGTGTGGCAGGAGCAGTGTCTCGTACAGCAGTCTCACCATTCGAGAGAGCTAAAATTCTTCTTCAACTTCAGGGCCAGGGAAAGGCTGTGTATAATGGGATGTTCCCTACCATAGCAAAAATGTACAAGGACGAAGGCTGGCGAGGTCTTTTTAGAGGAAATACCTTGAACTGCATTCGTATTTTCCCTTATAGCGCAGTCCAATACTCGGTTTTTGAGATGACAAAGCAGTTCATATTACAGTATGAAGGAGGTCACGAATTGGGAGCTTTTGAAAGGCTCATGGCGGGTTCGGTTGGTGGAATTTCCAGTGTTTTAGTAACATATCCTTTGGATTTAATCCGTGCTAGAATCACCGTGCAAACTGCAAATTTAGCAAGACTCGATAAGGCCAAGTTGATTAAACCCCCGGGCGCGATTGAAACATTGAAAGAGGTGTACTTGAATGAGGGAGGAATCAGAGGGTTGTACAAGGGGTTGTGTGCAACTACTTTGGGAGTCGCTCCGTATGTCGCCATTAATTTTACATTGTACGAGAAGTTGAGAGATTACATGGACAATTCACCACAGGACTGGAGCAACCCCATCTGGAAGTTGAGCGCAGGTGCATTCTCGCTGTTTGTCGGAGGAGTGTTGATATACCCGTTGGACTTGCTTAGAAAGAGGTACCAGGTGGCTAGTATGGCTGGGGGAGAAATGGGCTTCCAATACAAGCTGGTGGGCCATGCATTGTATCATGTCTTCAAGTATGAAGGATTTTTTGGAGCTTACAAGGGATTGACTGCTAATTTGTACAAAATAGTCCCTTCCATGGCTATCAGTTGGATGGTCTACGACACTATGAAAGACGCCATTAGAAAGTGGTAGAATGCTTTCAGTCTTATTTATAAATGTGATACACATATAGATTCGGGAGGAATACATAATAGAAGGTGGATGTTGTTGAGTTTTGTAAGCAGGCCCCAATGCGGAGTGTTCAGTTTACACTAGTGAATTGTCTTTGGTGTACTAGGATACGGCTGAAGCAATCTCAATCACATGCAGTTCTCTGGGTTTATACAGGAGATTAATTAACTAGTACTACATTATTCTGAAGTAGGAGTTACCAGAAATGGATTTGACAATCGATTTTACCCCATAATAAAAGGCTCAGAAGCTCTCTAGGTGGTTTCTTCTGTTGCAGCCAAATACATAATACCTCGCTCAAGGACCACCAACACCAGCACAGAAAAATGACACCACATTTAAACACAAGCACAAGGACAGGTAATCACAGGCTCGCAATCCAGGGTACATATTGCCAGGCTTCTCCCCGAGTTTTCCATGCCATCTACATCAACCCATGAATCTGTCATCCACGTGACCATCCACCAACCACATTGCGAGCAAACGAGCGTGGTTTCCGCACGACCGCCCTCATGGTATAGTGAATTTTTTTTAACAAATGGTTCGATTAATACAACTACCATAACATAATGAGAGCCTCCCAATTGTTGTTGAACGCTGCTAAGAAGTCTGCACCAAAGAAGATCAACCTTCCTGTTGAATTGTATCCATTGTTTGCTGCCATGGGTGTTGCAGTTTCTTCTGGTATCTTTTTCACCTACAGACATTTGACTTACGACAAAGAATTGAGATTGTGGAAGAACCCAAACTTGTCTAACTTGGACAAGGTTTTGAATGAAGCTGAAGGTAAGAAGTAAGTTTATGAATCCTGGGTTACTTCCAAGTGTTTCGTGATGTTCTTATTCACAGAAAGAGTTCATGAATTGAAATATTTACATTATCAATATACAAGGCATTTATAAACATGTAGTGAGGAGTCGGATATTAGCTTGGATATCATGTTAGTTAAAGCAGGTTAACATTGACATGCAGTGGGTGAAAGTATCTGGGATAAATGTGAAGATATATAGCTTCCTTCCCCAATTCTGTCAAAAAGTAAACCATGTGCAGCCTCCAGCTCTTCCCTAGTTGGAGACGGATTCGTGCAAGCTTATCTTCCAATGCCAGAAATAACTTCCAATGAAGACACGTAGTGAAACTGGACACCTACACCGGGTTTGAAGACTACTCTTCTCGTCGTCGTTCAGCTCCCGTTCAAAAGCGCTCTTCTCTCGTAGTGATCGGCCAGCTTTATACCAAACACCATTACTTGACTCTCCACTACTTGATGTTGGTCCAGTACTCAACAACATCTGTGCTTGATTCTAGCAAATCCAAACACTTTTTGAATCCCTTCTCATAGTTCTCTGGAAAGTTCACTAAGTTATCTGCCTCAGCCATATAAGTAATCTTAGAGTCTTTCAACTTGTATCCAAGTTTGGACATCTCGTTCAGAATCCCAAAGAGTTCTGCGGGTTCAGTAAGCATTCTAAACAATGGGGATTCGGAGTCATAGTCTCCCTCTTCGTCAACAAACTCCTCGACGTCTTCGGCACCAATCTCTATGGCTGTGTCTAGCAACTCGTCCAAGGATGATGTGCTCTCAAAAATGACTTCACCTTTCTTTTCAAAGAGATAGAGGCAGGGATTCATAGTAGCCCGAAATTCCTTGAGTGCTGCCTTGACGAAATTGACTGTTCGGGCTTTGTTATCTGTTCTAGCTTGAACAATCATTGCAATACCATTTGGTCCCATGAACTCATATTGGACGTCGGTGTGAATGGGACCGTCCAGTGAGCTTTCACCAGTTCCTCTCTTAATTGCTCCTTCAATGGTCTTCTTGGTCACATTGAGCTTCTTGGCCTTATCGATAAGTGTTTCTAATTGAGCGTTGGCGTCCACTCCTCCAAGACGGACAGAAGTTTCGATCTTGGATGCAATCATTGTAGCCTCTTTCGACCTCTTGGCATCATTCTTGGCCTTGTCATGACGGATATTTGCCCACTTCGAGTGCCCAGCAAAGCAAATAGCACTGCTGCTGAATTGCCGCGTGGGTATGGCACGTAATGCCTTGAATGACTTTAGCATTGGAATGATTGATTTATCACGTGTACAAAATTTTTCAGTTATCACCATATTCAAATTGCAGCATTAAGGTGTTGCAAAGCTTGCACAACCGACTGTTAGCGGTACATGAAATTGAAAAATATAGGGAACCGTAACAACCCTCAATCGTGGAATTGGTTGTTCTTGACAAGTTGGGATTAACTCAGCGTGTGTTTGCTGAACTAAGAAAGACTATGGCATGCACGGTGGGATACATTGGGCAGACTTCCAAGCGTCTAATTCCATCAATTCATTACTCAACCAACGAATATTTCACTGGACCATATGATTAGAAAAGTGGATGGCTGCAAATGAAGGAAAGAGAAGCTCCTTATCAAAATGTGAGCCCATTCAAATTTCCGAGAAGTAAACTTACAGATTGCGTAACATGCAAGTATTCATTTGAAGTATGACACTGATAGTCCCTATTGTTATTATGAGCTAAATCTGGAAGGTGGCAAGTCGTTATCGTTTCTTGCTTGTCAAGCTGGCAGGAAGCTCACTGACGAATCACGTGACCATATTGCTGAAGCTGGCTTCTGATAAGAGTGTGTGATCAGGTTTGGCGGTCCCACTTCTGGTTGACCAGTCAAGCATTTGGACATTGCTGTTGCTATTGCTGTCACTCCCGACTGGAAGATAGCTATCTGATTTCTCAAGAAAAACCGGTAGCAAATTCGCCTATCGATAGCGGTGGTGGTCGTGCCCAAAGACGCACAAATCGCATAGTCCAAAATCTCAACATAATCGATCGCTCCTCCTTATCATGACCGACAACAAGCGTAGTCTCATTGCAGCCATTGCAGATGAAGACTCAGTGACCGGACTTCTTCTTGCAGGGATTGGTCAGGTGTCCAATGAACCAGGCAAGGAAACCAACTTCCTCACCGTCATTCCAGGCAAGACCACCAAGGACCAAGTTGAAAAAGCATTCGAAAGCTTCACTTCAGAGAGGGAAGACATCGCCATTTTATTGATCAACCAACACGTTGCTGATATTATAAGACATAGAGTGGATAACTACACTAACGCTTTTCCAGCTATCTTGGAAATCCCAGCAAAGGACCACCCATATGACCCTGAAAAGGACAGTATTTTGAAGAAGGTTAGAAGAATGTTTGGTGAGTAGACAACAATACAAGCACCAATTGATGAGTACCTGCAATTTGCTTTACTGTTGGTGCCGTTCTTGGTGCGTTTATTGTTTAATGTTATGGTTCACTCCTCATCTATGTATTGGCTGTGAACTGTATAAGAATAAAAGTGCTAGAGGCTATATCATGAGCAACTGTAGGAGTGTTTGTTATTGCGTCTGTAGGCGTGAGCAATGCCTTGATGTAAATGCTGACCATACTTGGCTAGATTCCTAAGTCGCTTACGTATTAAGAATCATCGATGGACTCTGCTAAGTATACATTATTCATAATTGTTTAAACATTTCATATTCTATTTATCTACTTTCTCTTATTCTTTTTTTTGTTCTTCTTTTTAGGTGCCGTTTGAGTTTGGGTGCCTGCAGAAGGTTCTTCTGGTGCCTCGTTTTCTTGCTCTTCTTCTTCTCCTTCGTCTTCAACTTCTTCATTATCTATTGGGTCGTCGAGGGGTATTTCCTTCAAAGGGGAGCTATGTTCTTGAGCCTCCGAGCCTTTCAAATCGATATTCGGCTCTTCGACAATAGGTTCAGAAGCTTCTTCTGGAGATACAGCTTCGGTAGCAGTTATAGGTGCAGCGGCCGCAATAGTTTCTGAAGCGATCTCCCCAGCTTCTGGAACAGCTGGTTGTTCTGCTCCTGGCTCCTCAAGTTTCTCGGCTACTTCAGTACTTGCTGGCTCTTCATGTATCTCGACTTCGTTTTCTAGCACCTCGGTCAGGTCCACTACAATTGCTGGAGGTTCCACTGGAGGCTCGACTGGAGCTTCTTCAGTAAGTGGCACTTCTTCAAGAGGTGCCTGTTCACTTACAGGAACTGCTTTGCTAACTTGAACTGGTTCGCTTGTTTCTTCTTCCAGGGCTGCGTCTTCCTTAGGTTCTGGAGCTTCATCCTTTGCTAGTGGGTCTGGGAGGTCTTTGGCTGGAGCTGCTACTGGCGTTTCTGCCTCAGCTTGAGCCTTTTGTGGGGCTGCTTCCTCTGACATAGTTGGAACAGCAAATGGCTCGTCTTTAGATGCGGCTGCTGGAACGGCACCAGCCTTCTTCTTCCAGTAGTCCATGGCTAAAATATCTGGCAAAACACATTCCTTCACGTAAAAATCTCTCACACCAACTATTCTTCTTTCTCTTTCACATGCCTTTAACCATTCAGGTCTAACGATAGGGATGTTCATATCACAGGCTTTAATGTATTCTGGGTTGTTGGCATTTTCTCTGGTGCACAAGTAGTGCGTAGTGTCGACCTTGATTTGCTTCTGAGAAGGATTGGCACCAATGTTCTTTAAGGTTTCTTCGATATCTTCAACAGTAAAGGCATCGTTTGGCAGGAAGTCACCCAAGCAAACTGTGATACCAGTCAAATCGGTCATCTTGTGAGTGGTGACTTCAATCACTTCGGAGGGATACACACCTGCAGTAGTATCTAACTTCAATTGGAACGAGAATCCCTTATCAATGGCCAAACCAGACAACTTAGTGGTTCTGTTGGTCAAGGGCTGTGGAATAACTCCCAACTTCTTACCGTCTTTCAACAAGATCAAATTCTTGATCGACGAGGTTCCCAATTCAAGAGGTTCCCATTCGAGCACACAAGAAGTTTGAGTTACGTTCTTGACCTTGAGAATTGGCGACGATGGAAGGTTCTTTCCAAATGTATTGAGAATTTCATCTTGGATCTTGTTGAATTGGATTTCTTCTTCACGTTCCGTGTCAAGATCCTGTTCACACTTGATCTTGACAATTGATCCTGCTTTAATTCCGTCTGGAAGAAGAATTGTTGGGAATTCAATAAGATGGTGATCCTTGGTGAGAAGGAGGGCAAGCGACGCATCGAGTTTACCCACCGTAAGCGACACTTCAACCATGGTGTGTTTGTTGTTTTAAATGCGAACTCGAAACGTATGTCTTTGGTTTGTTGTTCACTAAATTGCACGCGAAAATCCAAAATCTCAGTGCGACTGAGCGCGCAGTTACTGTAATACTGAGTTTTTTTGCAGCTGAAAAATGAGGTTTTAGTGGAGCTCGGCAAGAATTTAGCGACGCCGATTTGTGAGGATTTTGGCCACTATCTCTGTTCACGGTGCGCACAATGTCAAGGCTGTGGGCTGCAAAATTGGATGACATTGCAAAAGATAAACTGACCAAGCAAAGATATGCAGAGGTTTGGCTTCCTAGTTGTCCGATTCGAGATAGCGTGTTATCTCAATACTATAAGCTACTTGTAGAGAATGTATGCTATTGCTACACTACGATTTCGGGTAGCATATTGGTGTTATTATAGAACATGAATACGAGTACTTCAGCCTACTTATTCTTCTTTTCTCTCTTACCCTTGGGAACTCTGGCTAGCCAGTAGAGAAAGGTTGATGCAGCGTAGTTGAACGCAATGTAGCATATGAAAATCCCGTAGTTTCTCCACCTATGGCTGTACGGAGCATTCACGCTCTTCAAAAATGCATTGGTTGAGCTCATAGAGCAGTACGAGCAGTTGGAGGTAGCGTCCCCATTGGTCAAGTAGCCTCCTGCTACTTTAATGTATTCGCTAAAGTAATCTGCACAAGTTTGACCGTCAGGTGGATTGACGAGGCGGTACTCGTTATTGGAACACACCACGTTGGAGTTGGCTAAGCCAGTGGTCAAGGCACCTTGGATAAAATATGAAAGTGGGTCAACTCTGTACATGAAGATCCAGAAACCAGGCAATTGAGAGGGACCCGCTAAAACACCGCTGAAGTTCAAACATAATGTAATCAACAAGGTTGCAATGTTAGCAGCATTTTGAGCCAATTCGTTGAAAGATATGCACAATTGCCCAAGAGATATAGCAAATACGTAGAAAGCAGTCATAAGTAGCCACATCAACGCACCTCGGGAGCGTACAGCATGTGTAGGGATGGCATTCCTGTAGAATCCTACTGGGTAATACCAGCAGAAAAAGCCAATTGTTCCTAGACAGAATTGGAATGGTATTTCTGAGGTGAGCTGAGAAACAATGAACGTAAACCAGCTGAATGTCCTCGATGGTGATTCTCTAACCTCATAGATTTCACGCTGTGTGATAAAGTTAGGCATCATTTGTTGGACTAAAGTATTGAATTGCATGATAAACATAAAAACGGCAAACATCTGGTTTTGCATTCCTTGAAGAGAGGTGTCTGCTTTAAAGAATGAGAACCCATTGAATAGCGTAGAGCCAATGATCAATAATGCCTTTGCATAGATGTATCCTGGCGATCTCCATTTCGAGACAATTGCTCTCAGAGTTACAACGTAGAACTGTGTCCACAAACCAGCTGCATACTTTAAATGGGAGTCTGGAGTCTTGTCTTGAGGAAGTTTACTAAGTTCAAGCTCCATTGATTCCAATTCTTCATGCATCTCGTGGAACTCTGAGGAATTACGCCACACCTGGTGGTAATCCTGACTTGCCTTTGAGCCTGGAGCAGCTCCAACCACCTCCAACATCCATTCTGCAGGATTTGCTTCCTTGGGACATGGGTGTGCTCCGTACTTTTCAAAGTAGCTAATCAAAGTGTTGCAGTTGTCACCTAAGTCTCCAAAGTATACTGTTTGACCTCCAGACTGCAAAAACAACAACCGGTCAAATTCTTTCATCAATAAAGCAGAAGGTTGGTGGATGGTACATAAAATAGCCTGGCCATGGTCCGCCAACTTTCTCATTAACTTACAGATCGACCAGGCGGTTTGGGAATCCAACCCTGAAGTAGGCTCATCCAAGAACAAAAGAAGCTTTGGTCTGGCTACCAATTCAACTCCAATGGTCAATCTCTTTCTTTGTTCCACGTTCAACCCTTCACCAGTTACGCCAACTAAGGCGTCGGCATATGGTCTCATTTCCAACAAATCAATAATGTACTCCACGTATCCGTTCTTCTCGGAAGTGGGAACACTGGCAGGCTGCCTTAAATAGGCCGAGAATCTCAAGGCTTCACGAACGGTGGAAGCCGGCAAATGTAAATCTTGTTGCTGAACATACCCGATTGACCTTTGAAATGAAAAGTCCAAGCTATTCCCGTTGACCATCCGAACCCCGTCTGTCACAACACCAGTGGTAAGTCTATCTGACAAACAGTTGAGCAAGGTCGTCTTACCGGCACCAGATGAGCCCATCAATGCAGTCAATTGGCCAGGTTTCACCCAACCATCTACGTGGTTTAAGATAACCCGATCGTTGGATTTAATCTTAACTTGATACGTAAGGTCTTTCCAGTGGAAAATGCTTTTGGAAACAGGCAATGCAAATCTGTCGCTTGATGATGAGTTGCTGGAACTGTCTTGTTCAGCAATATCTGCCAAGTTTACTTTCTCCTGCAGCTCTCCAGTTTCAACGTCAGACGATTGAGGCCTTTGTTTTTCTTGGATTGCCTTGATCTTTCTCGATTTGGACTTCAAAAACAAGGTCAATTCTCCCTTTTGCATTGCTCCACGGTTCCCTTCTGTGAATGCAATGTATGTGAATAGGAAGAAGAAAATAAAGGCAATGACAATCCCAAAATTACGCCACTTGTGTGCTACCTCATACTTGAACGACAGGTATATGTAATCTGTGCCTTGTACAAAGTCTTGACCCGGAGCAGATCCAACAACAGAACAGATTCTTTGGGTTTCCGATATACTTTGGTACGAGGGACCAGCAGGCACATAAGCAGAGCATGCAAACTTCCGGTCGTGGAATTCATTGCACATCAAGTTTTCAAATATGTATCCAATTGGGTTGATGTAGTTGATCCATCTTGACCATCCTAACATCTTAGGGATCGGAATAACAAAGCCGGTGTACACAACCAAACCAGTCAAGATCACGGCTGCAGGTGTCATGGCTGCAGCTTGCGTTTTCGCAGCCGCACCCATTGTTCGAAACAAATGAGACATAACCAAAGTCGCTGTAAAGTTCGTAAGCCAGTAAAAAAAGAATCTTCCAGGGTCTCGCCTAAAATGGACCATGAAGTAAAAGGTGACGTTGAAAGCAGTCGATTGACAAAGCTTAACAGGAAGTTCTGAAAGAATAGAGGCAAAGGCATCGGCTGCCGGTCTATATAGTGCGTACTTTTTGTGTTTCTCAACAATAGGTCTTGACTCGTAAAGTGCCAAAATCTCCATAAGAGATGCAAACGCATTGTACACCACAGAGAAGAACATGGCTGCACCTCGGAAGTAAAATGAGTCTGTGGTTTCTGGTAGATTATAAAAGATGGACGATAAGATCAATGCCATGACCAATTGACTTAGAATGGAAAATACGGGAATAGATGGATTCCGTCTCATTCTTAAAAAGTTTCTGTGCAACACAAGACGGATTTGCATCGGAAACGAGACCGTGTATGGGGACAGTGGTCGAATGTGATCTGATTGCCGTGCAATATGGGATTCAAGGTACTCATTTTTGGTGTTGCCATTCTCCCTTGCCACAAAATATTCCTCAATTTCCTTTACCAATGCAGTGTACTCAGGTGACGCTTTCCATCTTTCTTCAAACTGTTTTGAGGTCTGCGGAACTTTATCTTCGAATCCTTTCCTGGCGATTCTCTCAGCAGGATTTGTTAAGGAGGTCAAAAAGTCGGCAGTTGTTTGTCTCTGTGGGCATTCCCAACCCATTTCAGTAAAATAGTCCTTTGCTTTATCTGCTTTCCCAAAGAAGATTTGACGGCCCTCGTACAACACAATAACTTTGTCAAAAATATCGTAAGCGTCTTGAGAACATTGATATATTGCAATCATAGGTGTGATCTCTAAGATAGCTGCAGATGTTTTTAAGGCTCTAATAAATTCCAAAGCGTTTGCTGAATCCAACCCTCTGGTAGCATTGTCCCAGCACTGGATATTGGCCCCAGTTAAGGAGGCTTCTGCAATAGACACTCTCTTTCTTTCACCTCCGGAGACTCCACGAATGAAGTCATTACCAACTTTAGTTTCCGAAGTGTGAGACAACCCGTACGTGGCCATGTAAACTGCAGCCATATGCTTTGCATATGTTTCCCTGTCAATAGAACCTCTGTTATGTGGAGTTTTCATCCTTGCTGCAAACTCAAGGGTCTCCCTCACGGTCAAGAATGGAAAGTGGACGTCTGTTTCTGCTGAGTAAATGACATCCCCACGATAGTTTTCGTGGATATCTTTCGGGGTGAATCCATCGTAGGAGATCTTAGACTCTTCTCCAATGTGGAATCCGTATGTTTGACAAGCAATAGACTTCAACAAAGTGGAACATCCGGACCCTGGTCTTCCAAGAACAACCGTCACTTCACCTGGGTGCATAATCCCATCCATTTGCTTCAAAATGTCAAAATACACTGACGGATCTGGTTTTTTGATTGACCGGTAGAAGTCAGTGGTGTACTTTAAGAGGCCATTTGCAACAGTTGGTTGGTAATCCGAATCAGCAGCAATTCCGTAGGCTCTAAGATTTCGATAAGCAAACCCAAGCTTAGAGGGCTTGTAGTAATCTGGCTCGCTATCAAAAAGCTTCCTTAGGTTCTTGACCCAAAACTTGGAATCAAAGTTCTCTGAAGTTGGATCTAACAGCTCAAACCCAATCTGCGAGTAAGGCGAAATCCCAGGAACTTGATCCATGTGTGAGAGGTATTTCTTGAGAGCTTGAGATGAACTTGTATCCGTGCGTGAGAGTACAGGTCCTCCAAACGAGTCTCTAGTAAAAGAGTTTGCTAGGACCTTAATACGGTCAGCATCTGGACCCTGGAATTCGTTCACAGACTCTATTTCAGAATCCAGAGACATGAGTAGAAGTTAGTATAATTTTTCCAGTACTCATGTGGAAGAAACTGGCTCAATATATACGGCAAATACAGCGCATAATAGGAACATGTCCCCTGGCCAGATTTCATTAAGGTTGCGTAATTCTTTTTGCAACCTTTGTTTCTGTTTACATTGTGCGCGCCTTCAAGTAGGGATTAATGCTGGGCAAATGCATGTTGGGTCCGAAAAAAGTCATAAAAGTGTATCTAGAAGGGTTCGTCAGATTAACAGCATTCTAGACCATACTTTTAACACCTCCAAAACACTCCAGGCAATACCGAGACTTATTGCAAGTCGTACCAAGGTCCTATGATAAGATACCATTAATTCATAATGCCTTTTCCTCTTTCCGAGGATGATTCATCTTCAAAGTGGGGGAGCAAGTGCCGCTTAGAGTCTGTAATGATAAAATATCTGCAATTGCAGGCGCAAGAACAATCCGTTTTCTGTGGAAAGTCACATTGTTTCGGAGTTTGCGCTTTTGGGAATGAACTTTCTGGAACTTCAACTTAAAAAGCTTAAAGTGTGAGGGGAATTGATCTGTCTTTTCATGTAAAGTACCAGGAATGATCTACAAGGCTTAATTGATGCCTATGCAGCAAATATCTTGGGCAGAATTGAATTTTGTGATAATCCTGGTTGGAAAGCTCCCAACAAAGGAGTTACTAGAGCGATAAACAGCACTCGGATAAGGTCAGTCACCAAGAGTTGCGCATGTTGTGAAGTCTTGGTATTCAGAGGTGCTGTCTGTGGACTTAAGCGGTAATAAAACGAATGTTTCTTATTTCCGTCTCTGAGTTTGTTGAACTCCGTCTCATTATCTCCGTGTATACCGCAAAATCCGCCTCATTGCTTCAATTGCTGTTTTGGTTAATCCCGCCATTTCCAGATTGCACATTTAAATTTCAAGTTTCTTTGTCTAAGGGGCTCAACGTTATTATCAAGTGCATCTCCACATCCTCTTGAAAGTCCATGCGATAATGATTTATTCGTTGCGTACGGCTGAACCAACTTGGCGTGCAGGAACACTTGGAGCACGTGATTTTCTGCTGGGTCTATTCGGGGAAGTTAGTGAAATCTCCTTGCCTTGTGTGGTGGACATAAAGGCAAACAGAGCATATCAATTCAATAGCTCAATAAGTGATGGGGGTTCACATTACTTCAACCACCCTTAATATTTCAGTTACACTTAAAGTTCTAATTCTACCACTTCGAGTCATGCCGCGGGAATACCGAACGGAAGGTTCCACGTGATGCGCATGTGCATCCCCCATACTTGGGCGCGATAAGAACGTTTTTGAGCCGACATGTCCAAGTCATTCTTCTTAACTGCTATACTCGTTGCTGGGGCCACTGCCCTTCCGCAACAACTCCTCTCCACCAAACAGAAAGTTCTTGAGGGTACTTTTGGAGGGGTTCTTTTCGATGGTCCTTCGTGTCCCAATGCTCCAATTTCGTGCTCTGTTGAGCTGAAGCCCAACTGTTGTTTCGAGTCGCCCGGTGGGATTCTTCTTCAGACCCAATTCTGGGACTACAGTCCAGCCGTTGGTGCTGATGATGAGTTCACACTTCACGGTCTTTGGCCGGATAACTGTGATGGTTCATACGAGCAATTCTGTGACTCATCTCTCAACCTCAAGGAAGGCGATATCAAGACAATCTTGGTTGAGGAATTCGGTGACCAAGCTTTGTACGACAAAATGAGTGGGAATTGGAAGAACTATAATGGGAACGATGCCTCCTTGTGGCTCCACGAATACAACAAACATGCCACGTGTATCAACACCCTCAATCCAAGATGTTACGGTGAAGCCTCGTCCACCAACCAGAACGTCTATGACTTCTTCAGAATCACGGAACAATTATATTCCGAGTTACCAACATTCAAATTCTTGGCTGATGCTGGCATCAAGCCAGACCCTGATGCCACCTACACCAGAGCTCAAATTGCCGACGCATTGAACTCCAACTTTGGCGGCAAACGCGTGTTCTTCAAGTGTGACAGAAACAGAGCACTCCAGGAAGTCTGGTACTACCACCACATCCGTGGTTCAGTTATGGGTCAAGACTTTGTTCAAATTGATGCATTGGGTACCACTTCAAACTGTCCTGTTGACGGCATCCACTTTTACCCAAAGAACCACAAGGTTCCATCTCCTCCACCATTCCCAGGCAAGCCTGGCGGGAACAGAGGATACATTAGATTGGGCGACCATGCTGGATGCTTGATAAGTAATGGGCAACACTATGAGTATGGAACCTGTGCCACTTACTCAATTCTGGAATCTACCTTTGGAGGCTACAACATTCGTTCGTCCAAGGGCTTCTGTGGTTTCAACTCGAAAAAACAATTTGCATGCGGTGGTTATAGCCCTGCTGAATTCCAATTTTCTTGGGATAAGCAAAGCGGTGTGTTAGGATATGGTGGTAAAACAAAATGGTGTTTAGATGAATCTGCTTCCCATGGACACGGCAAGTTCATCCAAACACCTCTTACGTTGGCTGATGGAAGCTGTGACGAGCCATTCGAGATTAAATTTAGATAAGAATCACTAGCGTGGTCATATCACTAGCGTGGTCATATCGCTAGCGTGTTCATGTCACAAAACATCGTGTACTTGCGTGAAGGAACGGCTGCGTATGAGCGGTTGAAAATGAGCCAGTGTGTACAATCTTTTCATCCGATTCTTTTGTCCATTGTGCTACTTTTCATTTGTACTCGGCGCTGCTGTCCTTGAATGCCTTAGTACCCCCGCTTTCGTGATTCTATTTAACTTCTCGGATTTATTGATCTTTAAGGCTGTCGCCTCATTCTCCCTATTCCACAATCATTTTGTTTCGGTTACTATGCCTCAAAAAAAACCTAAAATTTTAGTATTAAAATTAGTTTAGACAACAATCATTACCCAAAAATAGCAGACTAGATCTGTTCATACATTCTCAGAAACATGTAAGCGTAGGTACGATGTTATAACCTGCTCAACCATAGGGAATCTCATTTGAATTTTGAGCGCTGCTGATCTTGCAATTGTTACAAGGTTTCTGCTGATCGCGATCGCAGATATCAGCGGCATGTAAATGTATAAAAAGAAGGGCAGCTGCCCCAACTTCCGAATTAATTCAATTACTGATAATGTTTCTCGATACCATTAATTGTCTCGAAACGTCCATCGCCGCCTCATTGAGTGATATCGCTGGACGAGTACTCCACTTCATTATTAGCCAACAGCACGAGCTGGAAGAGTTAGAAGTCAACGGAAGCAAAATAAGGGTTTACGGACTGCTTTGATAGTAGTACAGCCCGGTATAGAATAAAATAAACATCCCATTAAAGTTATAATACATTTGTACATCTATATAATGCCCATCTCCTTCAAGTCGTCATTGATTTCCTCGTCGGTGGCTCTTCTCATCAAGAACTCGGCATCACTCACAACCAGCGAGTCCTCCAAGGTAGTATTAATCGCAGAGGGGAACCCGAAAAACTCTATCAACCCTTGCAAAGTACCGATCTCGTGGTTCACGCTGTTCCGCTGCAGTACCAACTCGAAGACTGTGTTCTGCTTGATCACCTTCTTTGTGAGCGGTATCACGTGATGATCGTCGTAGTCCTCTGTTGAGCCAGCAACAGTGACGTTGGGGATGTTGGGAATGGCTTGGTAGTTGTAGTCAGACACCAATTGATCTATTTGGTTTCTTTCTTTGTTGATTTTGTACCATAGCGAGGTCGTCTTTGTAATCATATCATTTTTGTAGTCCATTATTCTCTTTAGGAAGTCCTGGTGGATGGATGTTCTAGTAGCAATTGTTTCTTTATCAACACATTTTAATTTGTACGTGAGGTTGTTGTTTGCCAACTTAACGTTTTCCTGGTAGAACCCGTTAACTTTGTAGTAGATCTTGGATAATTCTGGATGCAGGCCCTCAAGGCAAAGTTGAAGTTCTCGCTCCAATAGATTGAGTTTGTCTTGGTAGAGCTTATCTCTCAACGATGCAAACGACGTCTCAATGGCTATAAGCTCGTCGACTGCAAGCTTTCGTTGTTCATTGATGTCAACGGACTCACCGTCAACGATGATTTCGCCATCTTCCTCCTCCTTATCTTCGTCCTCTGCATCGGCAATCTCAGACTCATCCAATTCCTTCTGGTCGTTGGCTTCCTGGTCCTCTGATTCCTCCTTGATCTTTTGCTTTTTATTTTGTGACGTTGATTCATCTGCAGATGGCGAAGACCTCTTGGAGGATTTACGTGTTTCATCCGCGTCCCTGTCGCTCGCGCTCTCTAAGCGCTCGGGAGTAGGGGGCTCAATGGTGACTTCTGGTTGGATAACTTGACCTTCTTCTTCTTCCTGAGGCTTCAGGTCACTTGTTTCATCCTCTAAAGGCTTATCCTTGCGTTTCTCAGAGTCCTCAATTTTGAGGTCCTGCGACGGTGACAGTTGGTTCTTGTCCTCTGCCACCTCGTCAGCGGATTCCGACTTCGGTGAATGATGTGTATCCTTGTCTTCGTCATGCTCTTCTAAATCAATTTCAACTGCTTCCTCTTCTTCTTTTTCCTCGTCCTCCTTTGCTTCTGCTTCTGGGTTCTCGTCATTTTTCCGTTCTTCTTTAAGCTCGTTGTCTGACTCTGCCTTGACCTCGTTATCTTCCTTTTCAGAATCAGCATTTTGATCCAGTCCATCTTCAGGCTCAGCCAGTCCAACCTTTCTAGCTATACTGGTCAACCTAGCCAACTGCTGTAAATCGCTGTCCTCGTCTTCGTCGTCCAAAAAATCCATCTTGTCTGTTTCTGCTTCTGAGTCGTCCTCTCCCAAGTCACTTAACTCGGAACTTTCGTAGTTGGGTTTGCTGTTAAACGGACCTTCTTCCAATTGAGAATCAAATGGTGGTGGTGAGGTCGCTATATCCGTCAATGGGGAGTCTTTTCCTATAGATTCTTTCCGAGTATTGCTATCTACGTCCTCCGTCGTCGAGTTCATCCCTCTTGTTTATTTGTCGGAAGAAACTCTTGAACTTATGTTCTCCTCCGTTTATGTGCAGGCTCGGCACTCTCATGTTTCCAGCCGTTTTTTTTTTTCCTAAGGTTCCATTTTTAAGAAGCTCATCTCAACCATGTCTAGCTTTCTGTCGTTATTTGGAGGAGCAAAGAACAGTAGTATTGATAGTTTGTTTAAGAAGTCCAGTGGTCCGATTAAAGATGAACAATTGAGAAAGGACAGAACAGAAATTGTTGTTCTAAAGAGACCAGAAGTGCAACAAGGTGAGCAACAAGATCTGGAGTCAGATGCATCGGATAACAGTGATGAAATAGAAGATAAAGAAGAGAAGGAAGTAAAGGAGCAACCAAAGAAAAAGAAGAAAACTAAAAAGGTCGATGAAAATTTCGACTTAGAAGCAAAGTACTTCCAGAAGGTTTTGAAGAACGAAGCCAAAGAAAATGGCGACAAGGAAGATGCAAAGGTGGATGAACAAGAGAGTAAAGAATCCGATGACAGTGACGACGACAGTGATGAGAGTTCCAGCGATACAGAAGAAAAGAAAAAAACTGCCTCATCTGCTAAAACCATCAACCTCAAAACCGATGAACTCACAAAGGCAGAAAAGACTGTCTTCGTTGGTAATGTCAGTTCTGAAGTGATCTCCACCAAGAAAACTTACTCTGAATTCAAGAAGCTCTTTTCGCAGTTTGGGAAGATATCGTCTATTAGATTCAGATCTATTGCATTTGATGAGGCTGTTCCACGTAAGGTTGCGTTTGCACGTAAGTCGCTCCACAAGTCCAGAGATTCTTGTAACGCTTATGTTGTCTATGAAGAAAAAGAATCGCTGAAGAAGGCAATCAAGCTCAATGCCACAGTATTCAACAAGCTCCATCTTAGAGTTGACCACGTTGCACATCCTGCTCCAAAGGACAATCGTCGTACCATTTTCGTTGGAAATCTCGACTTTGAAGAAAAGGATGAAACCTTGTGGAAATACTTCAACAATAAGACCGACAATGATGTTGAGTCTGTCCGTGTCACCAGAGATCTGAAGACCAACTTGGGTAAAGGATTTGCATTGGTCCAATTCAAGGACTCTCTTTCTGTCAACAAAGCCCTTCTCTTGCATAATAAACCAATGGATGGACAGAAGAGAAAGTTGCGTATTCAAAGAGCAAGCAACAGTGCTAAACCTTCCATCTTGTCTCCAAACCACATTGAAAATCAAAAGAAGAACCACAAGAAAATTCAATTATCTGATTCTCAAAAGACTAAGTTAGGAAGAGCTAAGTCTGTTTTGGGTAAGGCTGATAGGGCAAGCGCTGGGTCCAGCAATATCATGGAAGGTGAAAGAGCTAGAAAAGGTGGCAAAATAGAGGGTGTCAAGGGTCTTAAGTCTGCCAAGGGTAAAGTTAAGAAGCCCAGAATTAGAGATAGATCTACCAAGTTCAAGGAAGAAAGGGATCAGATGAAGATGGAGTTAGTTGGAGGTAAGAAGAAGGAAGCGAAGAAGTAGTTTGTGACAGAGACATATGAATTCATATAATAGCAGACGCTGTAAATGTAGTAGTGTCGTAAAACGTACGATCTATCTAAGTTGTAGCGAACTGAACAACGGTCGGTGATGGTAGTACAAAACGGCTGACAGAGTCTCGGAAAAGTGCTTGCTTGTGCCACACTCAGCTCCGTCTCATCGAATTCCACAAGTAAAACTTAGGCTAAATCGCTGATATGTGTTGTCCATATGATTGCCTACTATACCTGTCTCCCCTTGTATCTATTGGTTTGTAACCTTATTATCTTTCGTAACCATTATAGTGCAATACTTGTAGTAGGTAATCCCTCGTTACCAAAACGGAAATGCCACACACGCGATTGGCATGAGCGCAGAATACAAGTATAAAAACCCCGTGATCCCCCTTTTAGTTTAATAGTTCGCCACCTACTAATTCTATATACCTCCCGGAATCAGATAACATGACTACCAACGAACTTGTCCTCGAAAACTTTGGAGCTTTGAACCTCGAAAGTGAAGCCCCAATCTTGCCATCGCTTGCATCCTGGGAATCTCAATTGGAAAGCGACCCAAAGAATAAGTTGGCCCAAGCCACCTTTGCAAAGCATCCACTCAAGGACGTTATTCTCCAACCCAGTCATAACATCACTAGGTTCTTGTTTAACAATGAGGTTAAGAATGCCGGTTCTACTTCCCACTTGAACAACCAAAAGCTGTCTGGTAGATGCTGGATTTTCGCTACGTCTAACGTTATCCGTTCCGCAGTTATTAAGAAGTACAACTTGAAGGACGATGCCTTCCAATTCTCTCAAGGTTACCTTTTCTTCTACGACAAGTTGGAAAAGGCTAACTTTATTTTGGAAAACATTATTGAAACTGCTAAGGACGAAGAATTGGACTCTAGATTGACCCAATACTTGTTGCATGATCCTGTTGGAGATGGTGGTCAATGGGACATGATCATCAACTTGGTCAACAAGTACGGCCTTGTTCCAAACGAAATCTACCCAGACAATGCTCAAACTACTGCCAGTAAAGATCTTAACTACGTGGTTACCGAAAAGATCCGTGAATTTGCCTTGGTTTTGAGAAACCTCGTTCAAAAGGATGCCTCCAAGGAAACCATTCAACAAGCTAAGCACGCTATGAACAAGCAAATCTACAACATCATTGCCTTGGCTTTGGGTACCCCACCAAAACCAACTGACAGCTTCCTTTGGGAATTTGCTGACAAGGATGGTGAACACAAGTCCTTTGAATTCACCCCATTGAGTTTCGTTAAGGACCATGTTGATTTCGACGTCAATGACTACTTCTCTTTGATCCACGACCCTAGAAATGAATACAACAAGTTGTACACTGTCGACAGATTGAATAACATCCTGGAAGGTAAGCCAATTGAATACGTTAACCTTGAAGTTGATGAGCTCAAGAAGGCCGCTATCAAGATGATCCAAAACAATGAACCAGTTTTCTTTGGTTGTGATGTTGGTAAGTTTGGTGACCGTAAGGCAGGTATTTTGGACGCTAAGATCCACAACTACGACCTTGGATTCAACACCAACCTCAACCTTGACAAGGCTCAAAGATTGAAGACCGGTAGTTCTATGATGACCCACGCCATGACTCTCCTCGGGGTTCACTTGGACAGGGAAGGCAAGCCTGTTAGATGGAAGATCCAAAACTCTTGGGGTGATGCCTCTGGTGATAAGGGTAACTTCTTGATGACCGACGAATGGTTTGATGAATACGTTTTCCAAGTTGTCACCCTGAAGGAGTACGTTAGTGAGAAGATTGCAAAGATTTATGATACTAAAGAGTATAAGGTGTTGCCATTTTATGATCCAATGGGCGCTTTAGCTTAAAGCCCTCTTTGACAAGATGGGTGTATGATCTATGAATATTTAACGTGTGTTACGCCCAATAAACTTAATAATGATTTACGCTTGTAGTAGTGTTGTATTACCGCATAAATTGGCAGAAAAGTATCAAAATTGTTTAACCAGCTATGGGCAGATATGGTATAACCACCTACGTTTTACCTACGGCCTCAGGTGTGTTGTACTGTAGATATGTTGACCCAATTGGCGTGGTTCGTTCAAGTTAGTGATGGCCAGTCCCGGCTGCTGATACTGCAGCGTATCCAGCTAGAGTCGCTATGAAAAAGAGCACACTAGCGCAATATTTTGTGGGTGCGCACGTACTGGGTTTTAGTCTGTAGCGTGCTCTAGTAAGGGATGTAGTGAGGTTAGCGCACTTTACTTGATAGAAAAGCTGTGATCTCGACTATACGCAAAGCGCGCGTCTTCCGATTTGTCTTCGATTACTTGTCAATAACAAGCATGATAGACACCTTTCTTTCAGCGTCTACGCCCAACGATCTCTATGATCTCATAGCCAAGATTGACACTTCAATAGCAACTCTTGACTCGGATCTTGATGAGTATACCAAGTCTCACTCCAAATCGCTCCAGCATAACCTTAACCAACTAGAGCTCACAAGAGCGACCAACTTGGCAGGAACAATATCCACATCCAACCAACTTAATTCCCTCTTTTCCAATGCAGTGGATCTCGGTAACTCGCTTACATTCAAAATCAAGCTGTTGGACAAAGAAATCACGAACGTAGACTCCACGCTCGAATTCGTGCAGAGGGTACAAGACTTGAAAACTTCAATCAACCAGGCCAACTACGCCATGGAGCACTCCGACTGGCAAACGGCAGCCGCATGCATCCAGAAGATCAATCAAATTCCCTCAGGGAACATCACCGGTCAGTACGCTCAAGTCATGATCCCCACAGCTGAGATCCCAGACCCTCCCGCTGTGTTGGTCGAGTCGTACACCAACAAGCTTACAGACATCTTTACCAAGGAATTCAACAAGTATGCCAAAGAGCGGAACGTGGCAGAGGTTACTAAGTATTTCAAGCTTTTCCCGCTCATTGGCAAGGAGCAAGTCGGCCTTCTGTGCTACTCCAAGTTTGTTTCGTCCATTGTCGCAGACACATCCAAGAGCTTGGTGGAATCAGTTCTCTCCAACACGAAACCAGGGGTGTTCGGTTCGATGTTTGTCCAATTATTTGACAGCACGCTGATCATGATCACCACACACGAACCTCTTATCAAACAGCACTATTCACATGAAGCCATGCAATTCATCTTAGAAAGACTACAGCACGAGATTGACTCTCAAGTAGGTATTATCATGGATACGTTTTACGACTCGAGGAAAATTGAGACACTCACGGAAATCGTGGAGATTGGAGATGTTATCAGCGAGTTGTCCACCATCTTCAACCACTGGAACCTCTATTGTAAGTTCATCACTAAAAGGTACTTCACTGCAGAACCGGAATTCCTTGCCAACTGCAGATTTGCAGTGCAATTGAACGAAAAGCACATTCCTACCTTCCAGTCGCTCTACAAGATCTACTTCCAGAAATCGATTGAAAAGGCCATATTTATCGAAGAAGTGCCTGCTTTGGAGCCTTTACCGCAGGACTTGATTGTGTCCAGTGTGGTTGAGGACACTACTTTGGTTCTTAATCTGATCCTTAAACACGTCTTAAGCACCGGCATTTCCAGCACCGTTAAGAACTTTATTAATCTGAGCTCTAGGGTGTTGCAGGAAGAGTACATCAGCTATATTGTACGCAGATTGAACGAGAACCAGCCTAGGTACAACTACATTTTATTGGAAGGCGCTAAGCACGACTTTAAGGGCTCTTTCACCGTCAACAACACCGTGCTTCTATCCTTCTTGGTGTATCTTAACTCCGTTGCCATGAGTGAAGAGTACTTTACCAGAGTCATTGGCAACTGCAAGAGCGAGCTTGAGCTCTTGCAGAACTTTCTTCATCCGTTGAATACGACCTTCCTGAAGGTCGTTAACGACAACTTAGTAGCATTGTATAATCAGCTGTTCAAAAATAGGGCGGTCATGTTGGTGTATGAGTTCTTACCAGAGTTGAAAGAGCATTACTATAATAGCACCGAAAGCTTCAAGTTCACGTCACAGTGGGAGGAGTTGGTGCTGCCCTACAAAAAGGTGATGCACACTCAGGTCTTTGACAAGTTGTTGAGGTTGTTGGTGATTAACTTGGTGAACATGTTGGAAAAGCGAATGCTATTCTTATTCAAAAAGTATGGTGTCAATGAGGTTGGTGCCATAAAGTTGGAAACCGATGTCTCCAACTTCATCCGTGTTGTGTGTGGTGATAACTACCAGTTGCGCGAAAAGTTTGTTAGGGTCACCCAATTGGTGTTGTTGGTAGGAATGGACGACGAGGAGTATGAAGAGAGTGTCAAGCACATCAACCAGGCTGGTGAAAATGAGTTATTGGGTATCAATTGGGTGTTGACTCCACAAGAGAGAACCTTGGTTAGAACTTATAGAAGGTGAGCCACTTGGTGATGCTTGGTACTGAGAGCAGCACAATTGTGTTACACTCACATCTCCTACATTATAGAATTATAGATGCATATACTCTGAATTTCTACATTACTTGATAATTGGTAAGTATTACTAGTAAATGATTGAATGCGATGAAGTATTGGTACTAAATCTGATCTCTACTCATTGGAATTTTCCAATGTCTACACCTGTTTGAATTTAAACATTAATTGGTCTATGAATACCTATACACTGAATATGCTGAATGACTATTAAATATTGCTGTTGGGAATGCTGCAGGTTGACACCAGGATTGTAATTGGTTGCACAGTGAGAATCCTTGATCTGGTAGCGGCGGTTATCCTATCGTGACAGAGTCATATTGTGCCTGTCCACTTTAATCCACACCGTGGTCCCTGGCAATCGCTTTTCCCATATCTATTCCTTTCCTTAACCAAACTACTCAATCATCTTTACTGCGGCATCTGAATTGCCATCATTCACCTTCACTTCATCCTCCTTTATACGCAACTTGCCAACAACCTGCTCGAATCTAGGATGCGACAGTTCACACTCTCCACCTTTTGGACAAAAACCAGTGATATACAAGGGGCAAACTCTACGCCTAATGTGTCTTCGAGGACAGTCCGGACCCTCTGGGCAGAAACCCATGTTGTAGTTGGCACACTCAGCTATCTTCAGCTGGGGGTCCACATGCAAGTATAAGCACTCTGGAGTTTGAGTGCAGAAGCCGTTCTTGGAGTAGAACAAGCACTCGGGCATTTTCCTCAAGTTGTATTCGTGCAAGAACTCACAGTGGTCATTCTTCTTACAAAGTCCACGAAGCCAGTGCTTACAAACGATCTTGTTATTGTACATTGCAGGGACATGTTTGTTTGGGCATTTAGGTCCGTTGGGGCACAGATTGTTTGGTTTGAGGGGATTGAACATTAGGCAGATCGGACGATCTGGGTTGAGCCCAAAGTTGAACTCCTTCTGAAGGAACCCTTCAAATTTGAACGGCTTGTCGTGTGTGTCTGGATGGATTATTGGGTTTAGACGGAGCATAGTAGTACAAGATTATATTTGAACTCTGCGGCGAACGCTTGTTAGAAATACCAGTGGCTTACGTAAGCCGAGTGACGTCTACGGCGGAAGCTTCGAGAAGCGGCTCAGGGTGGCATTCGCTTGTAAAAGAGAACGGGAGGCCCTTCAATTGATGCTCCATAGCTTATTGACGTTGGCAGCAAGCTACAGATAAGAGCTTGACGTCCCCAGGTGGGATGTATTAGATGGGGGCACAGCACCCAAGCCTTGCTAGAATGAGCTTACGTAAAGGCGCGTTGTTTATCTATTCCCCATACTTATCACCCAAAAGGTATCGAAGGAACGGATTGGCATCGGGAAGGTCCCACCAAGGCTGTTCCGAGATAAAATTGCCCTATTTGGGTGGGTCGTGGTATTTCTTTAACAGTGGGCCGGGAGAATGAGGTGTTTGTGCCGTGGGGCTTGCATGTCTCTCCACTAATAGCCTGCGGTGAAAATGCGTGGATAAATGCACGGCTCAACCTATTTAAGATATCCGCTGGTGAAACACGCCCTACCACCGAGTAAGACCGGAGTAATCCTCTCCCGGGCATAGCCTAGACCTTCACGAAGTAGTACATTAATAATAGCGTCCTTAAGGAACGCATATATGCATTGTCATTATGCATCTTCCCACTCCTACCCCAAAAAACGGAAGATCGGCCGCTGATCACAATCGGACGTAGGTAATTTTGGCAACTTTTGGCAACTTGTGCCTATTTGCATCCATCGGCAGGTATGATCCTCTCTAGCTATAAAAATTAAACCATTTCTCTTGGTTTCAAGACAGCTTTATACTTAACTCTCTAACACTTTTCTAAAATGCAATTCAAGTCTTTAGTCGCTTTGGCCACTGCTGTCACCACCGTCTACGCCAATGCTGCCCCAGTCGTTCACGACTCCCCACAAGGTGTTTACTACGAAGCTGTCTTCCTGCCAAACGTCACGGCTCCAGTCACTGGTTCCGTCAAGTTCTCTGCCAGTTCCAACGGTACTGTCATAGTTGACGTCGAAGTTGCTGGCTTGCCAGACGTTGACACCAACAACTTCCTTTACCACGTCCACGTCTTGCCAGTTCCAGAAGACCTCGACTGTTATGCCACCTTGGGCCACTTAGACCCATACAACGGTAGCACCAGTGCCACTGCCACCAACGCTGAAAAGCAAGTCGGTGACTTGTCTGGTAAGCACGGTGACATGGTTGGTCCAAGCTTCAAGACCTCCTACATTGACACCTACTTGTCCTTGGACCCATCCGACCCTGCTTACATTGGTAACCAACGTTCGGTTGTCATCCACTTTGCCAACGAAACCAGATTGACCTGTGCCAACCTTACCATGGTCGACTTGGCTGCTTTCGAAGCTACCTACACCTCCTCTTTCTCCCCAGCCCCAACCAGCCTGGAATCCATGTCTATGTCTATGTCTATGTCTATGTCTATGTCTATGTCTATGTCTGAATCCATGTCTATGTCTGAATCCATGTCTATGTCTGACATGGACCTGACCATGACCTCTTCCATAGTTGAAACCTCAACTTCCTCCAACTCTGTTTCTTCCAACTCTGTCAGTGAAGCTGGTGTTGCTGGTGCCATTTCTGCTGGTGTCTGGCCTGCTGCTGCCGGTATCGTTGCTGCTATGTTGGTTTAAATCTATAACTGAGACTTTGACAGGTTCAATCTTATCACATAGCTAACTTCAAAAGGTTTTCAGGTCTGTCGCTTCTTTATGGTTTTTAGATATGCGTTCTTTTTCTATCAACAGACTTTGCTATAATTTTATTTTCTGTAGACATTTTCCAAAAGTTGCTTTTTCCTGTGGTGGACACCACTATTTGGCCAATATTGGGTACTCAAACACTACTCACAACAGGGATTATTGTTCCTCTTTCTCCTTTGGCTGAAACTTGCTGGTTCCGGAGAACCAACAATTTTTAAAAAAATTTGCAGCAATTCGTTCACATAAGAATCCCCTACTTTGAGCAAATTATCCTACACGAGACAAATGTACGCTAGTTATAGTTAGATTCCATTACCAAAAGATGTTTGAATTCACATAAACTTCTCATTACGACCCTAGCTGAATCGATAGGCAATCTTACCATGCAGCTACTCGATTCTATCTGTTAAGCTAGACCTTCGTATACTAAGGAGTGAAGTGTAAACACCTCAATTTCATAATCTTTTGCAATGCACTATTCTTCTCACACAATAGACCTCTGATTCAGCTCCAGCACTGAAGTCTTAGAAAGATTCACCATCATGAAGCTTCCTTCTGGCTGCTCCGGCGACCTCATTTAGAGCTAACATTGTTTTGAGTGCCCTTAAAACGCAGTCTCAAGAAATGTAATATTACATAATCGTCACGTTAAGTCAACGGCTCATACTGTCGGACGATGGAAGATACTCGAAAAGTCTACAATATTAAAGACGTAGAATCATTTGCGTTAGTGATCTACTTGGGCACACACTGATTAGAAACGGCAAGAACCTTTAAACACAGATGATAAGACCACTTTTCTCCACTGTTTACGAAGTACGCCCTTAACTGTCAATCTCTAGTTCACACTCTATTGCTGTAATCTCTCTAGTTCACACGCTATTGCTACAAAATATCCATTTCATGATACATTTCTAAGTATACAGTATATAACCAATTACTCCACCTCGTCTTATTACGGTGGCCGTAGTGATTCCCACTTAGATGTTAGATGGGTACAACATGACTCTGACAGAAGCACCGAGAGTCTTAGCTGGCAAGTTTTTCTTAAAGTTGGCTCTGACAAGACCGTTGTTACCGTGGGTTCTGGTAACCTTACCCCAGATAACTCTGATCTTAGAACCTCTGACTTCCTTAGAAGCTCTGTAAACGTAGGCAATTCTCTTACCTAAGTAGAACTTAGCATCTTGAGGGTGGGCAACACCTTCAATTTGGATCAAGGAAACGTTAGGGTTGGTAACGTGCTTGGAACGTTGGTACGACACGTGCTTACCTTTAACGTATACTAGATAATGTTAGTAATTAGTTCACTTTGAAATAATGGTTATAGGGAACATTTGCACTGAGTCAAGTTTTCATCTTGACTATGGCCATCAATCTGAGCCAACAACGTCACTTTCTTTCTTCTATCATATCAACTATTGTATCTCTCTTGTTTATATCTTGTTTCCTCTAACCTTATTCTATCTGTTGTACATACATCTGTGAGTTTCAGTCATTTTCGATGAGATACCAAGACTTGAAAAAGAAGGGTAGATTTTATCAACTTTTTTCGGTGCACAGTTTTTTACCAAAGTGATTGACAAATTTTTTCTTTGTGAGCAGCGCCAAAATTTGAGACCGCATACGTGTGCAGGATATTAGGGTTTATGTTTAAGCCCTAAGCTTGTCCGCGTGACTTGGACCGAACAAAGCGCTGCACCCTCCGACAGTCCTAGTGTATCCACCTCCCCGTGAACAGAATCGCAAGGAGCGGGGTAGATAGCATGTCCTGTGAAGTCGAGGATTATTCTACGTTCATCCAAGGTACCTTTTTTGTAGCTCAGCACCAAGATGTTGATTGTCTGTATCAGCACCGTTAATTCCGAGAGAGAGAGAGATACACAATTACAAAAGCAGCAAGCTGTACACTCTTCCACACGCCTTCTGCCGTTTCCTCTGTTGAGGATCTGTGTTATCTTACAGCTGCACTCCCGTCCTAGGTTATGGTGGGGATGTTGCAGTTCCGAATCGGCCAGGAAGTGGAATTCGCAGTAATTGCAGCCACACACGTGCACAGCTTAGAAATAGCCAGCTACAGTGAAGCACACGGTCTGTTGGTGCCCAGCGTCTCCATGGTCATTGTAGATTCATTAATCACACAAATATTATATTCTATATTTAAATTATCTGGTATATCTGGCTCTCATGTCTACAGCCAATAGCAAAGAGCCAAGCTATGTAGAGAAGAAAGGGGAGAACAAAAGCAAACGGGGCCATTTGCTACGGCAAACATAAGTTGCAAGGCCAACTCTGCTTAAATCTTGATCTCTTTTTCCTCTTTCCACTTTTTCAAGTTGACTCTCCAGTGGTTTGCTTCTCCGTTATCGTACTTGCTCAACTTGCCGCTACCACTAGGGCAATTGTGGATAGATAAACTGGCCAAGCTGGTTAAACTAATAAACGAGTCTTGTTCTCTATCTTCGGCAGCATAGTCTTTCAAATCAAACCACCGCTGCTGCCATTTAATGCCAGCATTCTCTTCCTCGATTCTCTTGTCACGCTGTGCATTCTCAATATCACTCTTTTTAGAGTGGATCAAGTCATAGTTAGCCTTCTTGATAGCTTCGGCAACGCTGCTCCAAGCCTTTCTTGATTCTAACTCATGCTGTTGTTCAATTGGCTTGACAGTCAACTCAGCCTTTCGAGACTTCAGGGCGTCATAGAAAAGTTCCTCTTGCTTCGTTGGGGTGGACGAGCCCTTCCCGATGTAGGACTCTTCACTCCATTGACCGGCAATAGTCACTAAAGCATTGTCCTTATGTGCCAGGGCTAACTCATCCTTGAAGATTCTGGCCTTGAAGGTGTGCTTCTTACCTGAGAAGTATCCCTTTCCACTGTATTCGATAACTGCAATGTATCCATTGGAGGACTGAACATAAGAGGTTCCTTCTAATTCGACATATGGAGAAGCGTTGATTAAACCTTCTATATGTAATGGAGGTAAGGTAATCAAATATTCTTCTTTCAATCCCTTGGAATAAGATAAGATAGCATGACCGTATTGTTTAACATTAATTGATGTGGCAGAAAGCGTGGCTCTGATACCGTTGTAGCCTTGGAGCTCAACACCTTTGGATTCGTTCACAATTGCATAGGCAGTGACTGGAGGATGATGGGAAACTTGCTCACTCAACAAGATAGTTTCTCCGAACTCATTCAGTTCCCACTTACCAACAAAGACTTCCCCCAAGAAAGGATTCAATGGCTTCTTCTCGGATCCCATGGATTCATTTCTAGAGCAGTATTGGGAGCGCAATGTGGAGATAAACCAACGGACAACACTGATCATCCTCTTCAATGCCATGGCATCGATTTCATCGCTGGCGGCTTCTTCATCTGCCGTCAACTTTGTTGGTTCCACAAGAAGGTCTGGATGCTCTGCCCAGTATTGTGAGAACTCAACAAGCGAAGTAGGCGACAAAATGAATGGAGGTGCTGTCAATGAAGACAAATCTCCATTAAACAGAGCGATAGATTTAAGGAACGACGTCCATGAACTGCTCAGTGCTGACATCGTGTAGTGTATACGTTTTAAAATTGTTGCTGCACGTGAGATACCTCCAAGTGAGCACGCCAGGGATCTGAGTGGCGGTGTATACGAGAGGATAAACGAGCTGAATTTCGGAGAATAATTGAACCCTACATCGGCTTTGCATTTTCCCGGCGCCTACAGTCGCCGGCTCTTCGCTGGCCATTACATCCTATGGGGAGGCTGGTGGTTGTTCCCCTCGATAACGTTCACCGAACCCTGTACCGAAATGTTCCGGAGTTTCCTGGGTGTGTTCGCATTATGCGCAGATGTGTGAATTGGATCTTTTATTCAGGAATGCCAAGCAGTGGGCAGTGCAAACGAATACATAGCTGTCGATTGTCATAAATATCTCGTAATTTTTTATAGCTGCATACAGTGTTTAGATTCTGAAAATTCCTATCATCTCTAGTTACGTTGAAAGGGATCAAAAGAGCTTGTAAGGGACCTTTAATTCTAGTTTTGCATCTTCTAGATATCCTTCGTCTGAAGAATAGCTGTCAATGTGCAATTGGTCGATATGCCACATCAATCGGTTTATATGCCACATCATTCGGTCAGTATGCCAAATCTTCAGTCTCTCGATCCCTAGACTTTGATATATATGCCTCTTCTGTCCAATTCGTATGCAACTCCCACAACGACAGCAGTGTAGATGACCAAGATTGCAAATGCAACCTCATTTCTGGCTTCCAAGGTGTTAATGTTCATGTTCACAAATCCTGTAAGCAAGTTTCCCAACAAGAATACCAACAAACCATTACGATTGACAGCCTCCATTAACTTCAATGGCTTCGAGTTCTTGGTGAGCTCGTCAATGAGGTGGTACCCCAACAAATACGTTGAGTTAAATGAAACCACCCAGAGAACATACGTAAGATTTGCTAATCTTCTGCTCACATTAAAGAAACTAGGCGAGTAGTGAGCGTAGTAAAAGAACAATTGGTAGAAGATAGTGGTCATAATCAAGCCCTTGGTGGTCGACACCAGCAACCACTTGTTACCTCCCGTGCCAGTGGAAACATTCAAGAGATTATTCTTGGTTGGCTTGCTGGTTAAGACAAAAGATCCAAAAGACTGACCAAAGATAAAGATGCTGAGGTACCCTAAGAAAGAGAATACTCCTTCTTTGTTCATGGTGAGCCAGTTTTCCAATCTATTTCCTTCAAACAACACATACTCAATTCCATTACCCCATTGCAAAACCACAACATCGTAGAACACGCTGATCAACAACGCTACCAATGCTCTAGGTAAAATATTCAAGATTGGATCAATAACGGCCAAGAATATTGGAAGCAACCCCAAAGTGAAGAAAAAGTTCCAATAGATTCCGTACTCGGTTACATGCTCCTGGTAATCCAACAGCTTGACGCTGACGCATCTAGCAACTCCAAGGACCAAGAGAGGCATTGCTTTTACTATGGAATGACGGAGCACAGTGATGTAACTCTCGCCAAGTTTGCCTTGTTTCTTGATGAGAGACCTGGATTGAACCAAACCCATCGAAAAGACAAACGATCCGACCCCCATGTCCATCAATGAGGTTCCCCAAGTCTCCACTTTTGCAAATCTTCTAGGGAATAACGGGAAATCAACTGCTAAAATGGACACATTGGTGATAACAAGCATGGAAGCACGATATGCTGTAATGAACGGTTTTTTAGGAAGAAGTTCCACTTTGTTTTCCTGCTTGGCTTTCTTCTTCTTATTTACGGCCCTCCACAATGTAGCTATTATAATTGGAGCCCCGATCAAGGTATGCAAGCTGCTGATTCTGTTGGCGTAGATGGTGACTGAAGCCAAAACACACATGCAATTCAACAAAAAATCGACCCCCAAACTCTCATCTTCAATCAATTTATACAATAAATATGAAGTTAGACTGACTGCGGTGATGCTGTAGATCTCCTCGATAGACCCTCCAAGGAGATCACTCACAAACTGTTCCTTCTGGTGCTTGGACATTAAAGTCTGTTTTGGGAAAAATGTGAGCACTCCAAAATTTAAAAGTGCAACCATGACAGACGGCAGACCGCTGATTACCCTGGTGGATCTGCCAGACAATTCGTACATGAATCTCACACAGAGCCATAATGGTGCTACAAACGATGAGACTGTTTTATATTCTGATTCGGACAACGCTTCTCAATCTTCTGTTGATTACCCAAAGAGGGAAGATCTTAAACCAAAGAGGCTGCCAATAGGATCTCCACTGACCCTGTCGGAATACCTGCCTCAAACACTGCCTGAGGGTCTGCCACTGTTGCTGCCCTTACCACTGCCTATGCTAAGCTTGTCATCGCTGGCGCTGCCATTGTTGAGTCCCCAGTCCCTGGATCCAATGAATCCGCTGGTCCTGCCTACTCCTCTGCCTCTGGCTACCCCAAAACCAAAACGAAAGGTACGGACAAAATCTGAGTCATCCCGTCTGAGATATTCCACTCCTTCAGGCTCTCCCATGGGGTCTCCTCATTTGGTGGCAGGTCTGGAAGTATTGGGTACCGGTTACACCCTGATGCCCGCCGCAGGTAAAATCTTTAGAAACCTATTAATATTAGAAGATAATTTAAGACAGCAAGTGATCCAACAGAAGCATTTGAGAAGAAAGTACTTGACCTTTTTATCAATATTGTGCTCTCTCATTGCATCAATTTCTCATAATTTATACTTTGTTGATATTACACTGACGGGAACCAGAAGAGTCATTCTCCAATTCATTCTTTTAGCATTGACAGTTACGCTCTTGTTGTATCACCTAAGTGGGGAGTATAAGAAAACTATTGTCTTACCAAGGAAGTTCCTAAGTTCTACAAACAAAGGGTTACGACAGTTAAACATCCGTCTAGTCAAAATCAAGACTCCACTAGGGGATTCGATGGTCGACACAATGAGAGAAATAGGGTTGTTTGTTGCTGCCATGTGCTTGACATCTCTTCACAAGGTGTATCCATCAACCTATCAAAACAAGAATCTGAAACTAGAGTGCTTTTTGGCTTCGTGCCAACTGTACTGTCAGCCTAGGTTTGGTATCAATGACGTCAAGTTGATCTTGAATTCGCGTGCATTCAATAAAGACGTGCGTGAAGGTTGGGAATTGTATAGAAGTGAATTCTGGATACATGAAGGTGTTCGCCGGCGCCAGAGCCTTCTCGCCTTCACTAAACCTGAAAAGAGAGAAAGAAAGAGAAGAAAGTCACTGGTTATGAAGAGCGGAACTGCAACTCCAAATGCTCGTCATGTAAGATCTCCGTCTCCAACAAAAAAGACGTTGCAGAGATTAAGCGAGCAAAACTTGAGAAAGTTAAACGATCAAGTGAGTGGAGAGGGTGACAAGTCGACGTGAGCTGGGCCGTTGAGGGGGCCAGCTCCAAGATGTTTGACATCAAACTAATGAGACCATGATGAATTACAAGTTACTTATAAACTCCCATACAGATTGGCATTGATTAGGGAGTTTCCCATGTGATCTTTCTTGCTATGTCGAATGTTGCTACAGCGGATCAGCTATCTTGGGTAGGCGAGGAATCAGTCACGTGATTGTGTGTGTGTGACATTTTCACGTGCACAGATTATCCCATCTCATCAATTTTTTCTGTCACTATATAATCATTATCAAGTCATGGCCAAGTCATCACAACCTTCTAGAAAGGGGAAGAAAGCCTGGAGAAAGAACGTTGACATTGCTGATGTCGAAGAAGGGTTAGAAGAAGTGAGGGACCGTGAAATTCTTCTTGGAAAGGACGAGGCTGAAGTTGAAGAGAACGGATTCGTTATTGATTCCACAGCCAGTGATGATATTCTCAAGAAGAATTTGGCCAAGAAGTCTGGAACAGCAGAAATCTTATCTAATAAGTCTAGAATACCGGCAGTTGCTAATCCTAGAGCCACACAAGCTAAGAGAGTTGCCAAGAAGCCAATCAAGAGGACCGACTTGTTAAAGTTGAGAAAGTTGGCAGGAGGTCCAAATAAAACGGAGTCTACTTATATCAACAGAATCGCACAAGATGGTGTTTTGAGTAAGGAAGCTGATGATTTATGGGGCGAAGCACCCTCCACTCCTACTCCTGTTGATAACTTTTCATCTACAGCAGAATTCACCAAGGCATCAGTAATCCCAGGCACATTAAAACAAGCACCTATTAAGATTGCATCTAACGATTTGAGTAATAAGGTCATCGATGCGGGCAAGTCTTACAATCCGACTTTAGAATCATGGAAGGCATTGATCAATAAAGAATACGGAATTGAACACGAAAAGGAATTGAACCGTCAACGCATAATGGAGCATCAAGACAGAATCAAGGAATTGATGGTCACATTGAAAGACGAGGAAGAGGCCAGTGATGAGGATGAAGAAGAGGAAGTCGAAGAAGAGGGTGCGAAGGGTGACTTCAAACTCTCTGCAAACGCCCCTCCAAAATTCAAAATCAAGACCAAGACCAAAAGGAATAAAGAAGCAGCTCATAAGCGTAGAGTTGAATTACAGGATGAGATCAAAAATCTCAAGGTGCAACTCAATGATTTACAGAACTTGGAAAAGATTTTGTCCAAGGTTGAAGAAGACGATGAAGAAAAGAAGAGCCGTAAGAAGCAAAAGAAGGGCCCTACTAAGTTCGCCAAGCATGAGATTATCGAGCAGCCTTTGGAAGTTAAGTTGTCTGATGAGATGAGCGGGAATTTGAGAAACTTGAGACCCGAGGGAAATCTTCTTTATGATCAAATGGCAACCTTGCAATCAACAGGTAAAATCGAATCTAGAATTCCAGTTGCTAAGAAGAGAAGGTACGCGGAAAAGCGTACCGAAAAGTGGACCTACAAGGATTTCAAGTAATTCTTACTGTGAAACTATCATTCATGAGGATATCCCTATATAGATAATTCTCACTAGATATATATATTTAGCAAGGAAACTGGAAAGTGCTAACAAGCATTAATGCAACTTGCCTCATACACCACAATCATATGGAGTTTTCACCCCCCATCTAACAGCTCTCCGAGAGTTCTCCAGTCGCTTCCTGGTATGTTGACCTACTTTCTGGGTTGCTACGCTAGTCATTTCGTACTGTATATTGTAATGTATAAACTGTATCATGCTTATTGGAAGTCCCATGTACCATTGACGTAACCTCTGAATAATCTTTCTCTCAAGCTGAAGAATTGGTCTCTGTAAGGAGTGTAGTATCTTTGCAACTTAACGTCAGAAGTAGCGAATTCTGGTGGAGCAATTGGTTCTGCCAGTTGACCTCTTGGAACACCTGTGAGAAGGAAATCACGCTTCATCATACGTTCATCCCACTTGTCGAGGTCAAATCTGTCGTTCTTCCAGCCGTTATCCCAGTATCTAATAAAACCAACACCATGACCAGCAAGACCGAAAAAGGCGGTCATGATGGCGTATGGCAACAACCCTTCGAATGGAACTGGCATTTGTTTTCTGGTTTTTCTGATTGGTGAAGAAAAAATTTGAGCACCTCTTTTGTCATGTGCCTCAACACGTGATTTGCTCTGTCAAAGGTATATCTGTGTAACCGGCAGAAGCAATGCAGTGAAGTTCAGTGCTTTTTGAGTATACTACAATATCTTATCCATAGGTCCACTCCTAATACTATCTTTTCTTTTGTTTAACAAGCTTCATGCTTTTTTTCGGGATGGGCGTCAATCCCATACCCCAAAGGCATTACCTCCGCGTTTCAGATTGTGCTTCTGCATGAAAAGATTCACATAACTTCCTACAGCAGCAGCCATTACCTGCTGCATACCTACATTCAGCACATTCTAGTCATTAAATTTCATGTTCCAGGTATTTAGAAAGGGTTTTGATAAGCCCAGATAACAAAAGCCGTGTACTTCTGTAGCAGAGGACTGTTCCAGGAATCGAGACTCATCCCTGTACCTAAGTGTTTTAGACCAATATTGCGGTACAGATCCCATCAGCTCAACCTAGGGATCATAAACTTCCCTCTTTCGCCTTGGAAAACCTAGAACCCATTAAATACAACTTTTTAAAAAAAAATTAGGCAAAGGTTTAACAATCAGGGAAGGAAGTGTAGTAACATTAGTCAATTGATCATAAGTGTAATTGATCAAATAATATAGTAAGGCATAATTAGGCACTTCTATTTGATGTTGGCGGGCACGCATTGCCCTCGACGAGTGTCTCGAAGCTAACGTTAAACCTCTCCCCATAATTGCCTAACAAATCTATCCATTCTCACGACGGCGCTTTGCTGACCAACTACCCACGGATGACTCAACATTTGTTTCGGGCTTGGTCTCTCGTCGCTATTCTTCCTCAAGCAAAACGATATAAAACTTTTAAAGCTCTCAGTCCAGTGGATTCCTTCTTCAGGAATATCCACCAATTTTGGTTCGTACTCTAAAATTAACGATAATAACTCTATTGGGCCCATAGTCAGGAGATCGTTGTCGCCCACACTAAAGGGAAACTTGCAAGTAGCAACTTCCAAAACAGTCAACCCCAAGGACCAGATATCACAGGTGACGGTATACGGTTTTCCCATGATTCTTTCTGGAGCCATGTAGTATTGGGTCCCCACAAAGGTGGTTGCCAAAGAATTGACTACTTCCCCACTAACACCAAAGTCACATAATTTGATGTTTCCCTGTGCATCTAGCAATATATTAGAAGGCTTGATATCTCGATGGATAATCTTTTGTTGATGTAGATAGTTCAAACCTTTTAAGATGGAATCTGATATCTTGCCTAGCACCTTCTCGTTTATCCTATTCAGTGGGTCCAACTCAATGACTCTTTTATATATGGCATCCAATGACTTGCCCTGCATGTATTCCATGGCAATCCCGATCATCAGTTGCTTCAGCATGAGGAAGGTTCCGTAATATTTGACAATGTTGGGAGAGTTACACACTCGGTTGTACTGCAATTCTCTGATGATTTGTTTTTGGACGTCCGGATTAGGGTCCGTTTGGATTAACTTTAATGCAAATAACTTGGAGCTATTAGGAAGGCGGCACTTTGTAACAGACCCTCCGCTTCCTTCTCCTAGCTTACTCAACTCAATGATGCCTCCATTGTTGGCAAGATGATTCCACTCTTCCGGTGTTATTTCTTCCAATGGCTTGTCCTTCGTCAAAGGAGACTCCTTGCTTGTGGTGGGGACCTCGGGTTGACTGAATGAATGGGACCCATTCACCTTGCTAAAGTCAATTGGAGGTGGTTTGCGATTAGGTTTGTTGTTGGGAGAAATAAACGGGAAAGGAACCGCGGACGGCGGCTCAGCGCTAGGCTTGCTGGCTGGTGTAGGAATTTGGAGGTTGGGGAAATGAGCCCTATCATTTCGCTTTGTATTGGGGATGTTAAACATCGGAGTCGTCATGTTTGTAATTTGTAGAGTTACAAAAAAAAATTGATCTTAACGGTTGGTAAATGCGCACATACAAAGTATGGTATCACACTAAATTGAAATGGTTCCAAATTCAAAGTCCCCCAGAGAATACCTTTTGATAAGAAGCTTAAAATATTTCGGGACCCGTGCAAAATATAAGGTTACAATTTTGGTGGTTGAAATTCCTTTGTGACGCTTACTGGTAACAATGAGCTTTTAAGGTTTTCCCACTGTTTCGGAATTGCAAATGGAGCGTCCCCTGAAGGAAACCTCAAAAGGATTCTGGAAAATGCGCAGGGGACCTGGACAAAAGGTACCAAACTCCCGAAATGAGAGGGGTTAGGTTATCTCTGATTCCAGTGGCAAAAGAGGTGAAAATCCCACTGGCATGGTTGGGGCGAAAAGGAGTCTGGGGTGTGGATTCCTCGAGAACATGAAGCCCAGACGAGAGTCCACTAGTTTCCAGTGTTCGTAACAGTCTTGCCCTCTGCATGTTGTTCGTGGTTCTCTTACCCTCTGCATGTTGTTCGTGGTTCTCTTACCCTCTGCATGTTGTACATGGTTCTCTTCAGCAAAGAATTTCGATCCTCCGGTGTTGGGTGTGCGCCAATGGCCATAAATCTTTGGGCTATAGGATCAGCAATTGTGTGCTTGATCCTTTGAGCTCGAAGGGAATCGATAGGCAAGGAGATGGGAAAGCTGTAGTGGTAGGCCCAGGGCTTCCAGAGTCGAAGACAGTCGAAGACAGTCGTGTCAAAGAACAGTATCACCAAAAAGATAGGACCTGGTGACGTCAAACCTCACATTCTCTTCATCCTATGATGATGCACAAGGTCGTGGCATACGGATAACACCTTCCCGTAGTTGCTTGGCTTGTATTGCGTCGGATTTACTGGTGCAATTGCTAGGGTTAGTAACCTTCGCTTTGGGCCCAAAAGCTGTAGCAGTAAATTTTTTTGCAGCACTTGCAATCAGGATTACAGCGTTTGAGGGCAAAATGGAAGCACGAGGAAGCGCTCTCCGCGTTTCAGGAGAGGTTCAAATCTGGGCACCCACGGCTTTGCTAGATTACGAAAGCACGTACTATCTGATCTTACGAGAATCACAAGGTGGGTAGAGGCGTTAAGGGCCATGGGGAAGACAACTTCCCCAGAGAATTCCTGACCGGACACAAACCAGTTTTTTGGTCTCAAGGGTCTTTGTCCGCCTTAGATCAGTGCGTCGTATTTAAGCTTTTCCTGATATCGTTAAGGTTTCCGGAAGGAGAACGTGCTATCTTCTAGAGCTAGTAGTGTAATGAGGGGATATCGGCCTACGAAAAAGTCTGTGTTATCTTTTACATTTATTCATTTCCTTCTCTCCTCTCCTTCTCTGCAACTACCATTTTAGTCCACTTTCTGGGAGTCGGTCACATTTACTGAATTGCTCAATTCCTCGAATCCGGTGCAACTACCGAATTGGGTGGTGGGTCAGGCACGTTACTTCTTGGCCTTCTTTGGGGCAGCCTTTTTCGTCTTTGCCTTAGGCCTCTTGACTTCCTTGATCAACTTGTCCTTCTTCAAGTCATCACCCTTGTCTTCCTCTTCCTTCTCATCCTTGGCGGTATCGTCTTCTATAACGTCATCGAAATCAACCTTCTCCTTCTTTGCAACCCCACTAACAGAGTCACCAGTTTTGAATATTGCGACTGGGTGTGTTGCACCGTTGTAGGTTCTTGTGAAGGCAGTTTTGACCTTGGTTGGGATCTTCTCGGACAATTTGGCCTTGCCTACGCCAAATTCACCAATGACGTCCCAATCTTCTCTGGTCAAATAGTAGTTGTCCATTAACTCGATGACATTTTCAATTCCTTCCTCACCGTCCAAAACGAGGGGGGAATAAAGTTTCTGGTATAGAGTTGGGATGTAATCCAACCGAAGCTCCTTCTTGTCCGTCGAAGTACTCAATCTGGTGTGATATTGCACTTCTTGCAACAATCTTTGATACTTGTTCTGCTTGGAGTTCTGGCCCAACCAGGAAGAAAAGTTGGGAGGACGAGCCATGGACCCGGCAACCTCCATTGATGGCTTCACCAGTGACATAACACCATGGAATGGCAACAAAGACCATTGTTGTTCTCCCAGACGAATCAAGCTGTTGACAAGATCAGACTCACTGATGTCGTTGGCTGCTTCCGCAACTTTCTCCAAGTGTTCCATTGGAGTCTTTATACCGGATGGACGAGAATAAATGTAGTTTTCCTGGATCATCAATGGTGTGAAGTCAATGTCATTAAAGTAAAGTCCAATGCGATCATCCAAGCTGGTGTGTCCCATGTACGTTTGTCCACTCAATAACCTCAGAGTAATCTCAAATGGTTTAAGAATTGACTGCTTCTGCCATGCTTTACTGGCCTTAGATGCCTCGGCCAGACCTATGCTCTTTTCAGTACGCGAGACAGTGCTCATCAAGTTAATGATTTGTCTGATATCATTTCCTGTAGCTTGCACCAATTGGCCAATAATGGAGGGATCCAACTTAATGCGTTCACGAAGTGCAATTGACATCAACCTCAGTCTCATTTCCTTCTCGCTTGGTCTTCTGAAAGGTAAATCAAGTGTTACCCTATCAAAAGTCCTCATTTTCGGTAACGACTTGTCATTACAGATCAAAATGATTGGCATCTTGGTAATTTTACAGAATGCAGACAAAGCTCCTGCACCACCGTGATCACCACTTGACATACCATCAACTTCATCCATAATCAATACAAACTTCTTAGATTTGTCCAGCTCTCTGTCCTGGAAAAACCCAACGACAGATGTATTGTTAAGGACGGACTTGATGGTGGAGTTAAGCAACAGCTTGGATCTAACGTCTGAGGCATTCTTTTCAAGAACGTCATATCCTAAAGATTTGGCAACCAAATGTGCCGCACTTGTCTTCCCAATCCCAGGGGGTCCACTAATAAGTGCGGCTCTCATCAGGCCGTTCTTGAACCCGTTCTTAGAATTATGAAACCACTCCTCAAGCCAGTCTTTGAGCTTCTGAATTTGTCCCTTGTTCCCACAGAGCTGGCTAATGTTGGTAGGAGCGTGTCTGGTTGTCCAGAGCTTATCCGCATCAGTGATTGGTCTTTCTTCGTCCTTCGGAAGAGTCGACTTCCTTTCAACAACTTCAGTCTTGGATTTCACCTTTTGAGCCTCTTCTTCTTCTTGCTTCTTCAATTCCTCTTGCTGGACTTCTTCGATGATCGATTGCTCTTCTTCCTCCCTCTTTCTCTTTGCCTTTTGGGCAGCCTCTCCATCCCCTCCTTCCAAGGGCATCTTAGAAATCAATGCAATGAACCCATTTTCATCAATTGCTTTGATTTTCAATTGCTTGATCTTCTTAATTTTAGATGGGCCTGCTTCATCCCCAATAACCACTAATGACGTCTTCCCAGAGATAGACTTGGTCACTTTGGCTCCATACTTCTTAGCCAAATTTTCAGATGCAGTACGATCAAGTCTTGGTAGCACTCCTGTAAAAACAATAGTAAGTCCCGTTAAGCAATTGGGTTGTGCTTCTGGGATATCAATTTCCATCGCGTTGGTATCAGCGTTAGCCGTCAGCTGCTTAGCAAAGAAGTTGATTTTTTTACTGTCATCAACTTCAGGGAGATCTGCATCAGGAATTGAAGCAAGTACCTCTTCAACTGATATGCTGGATATTATACTTGTAGAGCCGCCCGCTGCTGCAACCTCTTCCGTGGTTTCTTTCTTTGTAGGCTTCTTGGCTGTCTTCTTTGCAGGAGATGTCTTACTAGGAACAGCCTTCGTTTCTGTTTTCATTTTTTTGGCTGGTGGTTTCCCCTGAAAGGTTAGTACTTAACTTCATATCACATAACATCATACATACACCCAGCTGTTTGGCAAAGAAGTTGCCTATATCCACCATAACGCGTAGTAAGTAGTTGAAATAAAGAACGCGCGCCAACTCTCAAAAACACTATACTTCCTGTAGTGCGAGTACCATGCAGTCTAAACAGCTGTTTCTCGCTATACAAATATGTAGAATAAACTACACTAGGTTCCAATGCTTCTATTGTGAGCTTGTTTTTAGTTTGACTAAATGCTATAGATCATCCCTAATACCATTTCTGTACTTGGGATGTGTGCAGAAATACATATATTGTACACACAAGGTTGCGAAATTTGTCTCGTAAGATCAAGACAACCGACTGCGGGCCATCCACGCATATCTCTAGACTAAGGTGCAAGGATTGAACTAGACTCACTGTCCAGTTTGCACATCCAAGTTATATGTCTAACGTACAGATCCAAGCTGCATGACTAACTTTGCAAATCCTATTCATAAACTGCCGGTTACGCGGCTCGAATCTTACGACTTTTGACTCTCCTTCTCCAAGAAGTCTGTCCATAAGCTAACAAAGCTCTGTCTAGGTTTCTCCTCGCCGCCCCCCGTATGGCTCAACCCAGCAGCCACCTTTTGGCCCTCGTCCCATCCCAACAACGAACTTATCAATTGTAAACTTTCAAACTTTTTAGTATCCCCCCTAGGCATCTGCAAAAACGATATCAAAATGTTTGAGATGAGCTCCTTGTCTATGGTATTCTTATCGGTATTTTGCTTTAGCAACAGCAAAGATTTGGTGAGATGCTCATTCAAAATAATGGCTTCGTGTCGTAACTTTCCAATCTGAAGCTTCTTGTTGTGAACTTCGTCCTTTAACAGATCAACCTGAGTAAGTTCATTCTTAAGTGTGGCTATTTCACTCTTGGATTCCTCGATTTGTTTCAGGATTCCTTCGTTCTCCTGCTGAAGATTCTCCAACTTGGTTTGTAAATCCAAAATTTCTCTATCTTTCTCGACCTTTAGTTTCTCATAATCATTTCGACTTTCCTCTACCTTCCCGTTGAGCTGCCTCACGCTCTCTCTCGACAGCTCCAATTCTGCCTCTCTCAATTCTATAGTTCCGTTTAACTCCTCAATCTTCAAGTTCAAGTTCTTGATTTCAACATTTGCTTCATCCTTGATTAACTCGTACTCTCCCAATTCAACCTTGTACTCGTTGGCTCTCCTAGTCAACTTTGAATTTTGGTTCTCCAAGTCATACTTTTCGTTTTGAAGTGTATCAATTGTGGATTCGTATTCTTTGGTTGATTTATTTAACAACTTTGATAACCGTTCACATTCGCTGTTCAAATTTTCCACCTCATCGTTGTATTGAGATATCTGCCGGGTGGCAGAGTTGTGGTTGTTCGACAATCTAGCTTCCAACTTCTCGTTTTCTTCGCTTAGTCTTGCCACTTCCTCTTTGGCCTGTTCTAATTCCACCTCCGTCTGCTTCATGTTGGTGAAGAGTGACTTCATCGAAATCAATTTGTTCATAAGATTATCGTAGCTAGCTTGAATATTATCACGCTCCTTCTCTGTCGCTACGAGTCTGTCTTTGATGCTATCCAAAGAGAGGTTGTTGATATCTGATGTTATGGTGTCGACAGCCTCCTTATCAGCACTTGGAATTTCGTCGATTTGATCATTTGTGTGTACGGATATAGATTCAGGTGATGAGTGTACTGATGATGCGTCGTCGTTGTCATTCGACTCGCCTGCTGCTTCCGCAGTCCCATTAGGGCTCTTCTTTCCCTTCTTCTTGGCCATGTTGAAACACGTAAATGATTTTTTCAGTGCGATTTCTCATAAACCAAGCCATTTCGGTTACGGTACAAGGGGACGTTTAGGCGGAAGTGTAGAACGCAACGGTTACAGCACACCTGAACTACAGTTGCTTTTGAATTGTGATCCGGCTTTAAGTTGCGTAGGAATGCTTTCAAATGTAACTTCCAAAGTGAGTGTAGCCAGTACTCGTAAGACACTCGACAGCTGTACTATACAGCGGTGTGGTTAAAGAGCCCAGCAGAAAACGCAAAATCTTGCACTTCTTGCCCATGCCTCTGGGTATTACCTCTTTTATGCTATTTTTTTATTTGTGATGTTGCTCATTAGGTGGTCTACGTTGTAGCTACCACCGTACCTGGCTGCAAAAACAGTGGTGCGCATACAAATCGGTACTAGGAGAAACCTCAAATTGCTAAGAGTGCAAACCCTGTATCTTCAATATATTTAGCTTCTCTAAAAACTTTACATCTATCTTTATTATTAAGTTTCGCATCCTTCTATTAACTGTTTTCTTGATTCGGGTTGAATTCAAGGCAATAGATTTTTCTTGTATTTTGTCACATTTCTAAAAATATCGTGCAGCACTAGAGAAGTATTGTTCTAATGACATAGATCCTTCAAAGTAAAAAGTTAACAATACATGAAATAAAAGGTGTTTTTTTTTTTGAATCTAAAAGCCAAACTTCATTGCCACCCCCCGTTATTATGAGAGATGTAAGAGGTGTTAATTCAGTAGACTGTCCATGCCTATTCCTTATTCTTTTGCAAACACAGGTAACATTGCAAGACGGATATTGCCATGCAATTGACAGCAAATGTAACGTGGTAAGTAAGTTGTACTCATTAATCACTATTAGTTATCTTGGGTACATACCGCTGGGGTGTAAGTAGCGATACTTATGCCACTCGGGGATTGCAGAGTCAATTTTATATTCTGAATCATTCGAACTGGAGGTTAATTCCTACAATACATAGACGTGTGAATGAATGTATGTGCACTAGCTACACGCTGTTTAGATCTCTATATTGCAGCATTAATTGTAACTTCACACAGCTCTGACTCAACGATCAACCTGGGTTGCAAAGATTGGCTCTTCATAAGTTCACCGTTTGGAGTGTCATTCATATCAACTCTAGCAAACCCTTCCTCCAAGGTACTTACAATCCCTGCGTCAACATGTCTCTTTGCCACTCTACGGCGAGCTTCTCCAATGGATACTTTTATGAACCAAGTGTCATCCACTAAATCAGCTATTTTTCTCCATGGCTCCTCGTCCAACAACAAGTACAAACCTTCCATAAGAATAATTTTTATGCTTGGAGCAACCTGCTTGCCTCCGTCAACAGGATCTTTTAACTTGTGATCAAAGGTGGGAACCAGGATTGTTTGAGCATCTTCTTGCGAGAGTCTTTTAACCAAAGAGACTACACCATGAGCATCGAAGGTCCAGTGAGACCCCCTTCTTGCATGAGCTTCCTCTGGATTGGACATCTCATCCAACTGCCTCCTAGTCAAGTGGAACCCATCCATAGGAACAACAGTAGCAAACCCAGCCCTTGTCTTGTTAATGGCATTCTCGACCTTTGCTGCAACCGTGGATTTCCCTGACCCTGGTGGACCCGCAATTGCAATCACCACTCTTCTCCCACACTCTTTTTGGACCTCAAGAGCCCTTTCTGCTAACACATCGTAAATGTCCATGCGAGTAACGGTAAGTTTAGTGGGAATTGGACTATGCTTCGAGTTCTTCCAACGGAATCTCGTATATTCAGACTATTTTTCTTGATATTATTTTTTTGCATCCACTCAACCTCATGTACCCCACATGCTAACCCCTCAGGATAACCGAACCAAGACAAGACATTGGTGCCATACAACCCCCCACCCTCCCCCTTGACGTGCGTTCTAGAGGAAGGTAAACCCAGAAATTAGTAAGCCGCGTCGTGGGATCTATATTGTTTTGACACATTTTTGTACACGCATGACACAGAGGGCCTATTCTCCGACCTATTCTGGTCTTAAAACATTACGCAAAAGACACGCCGGACCGGAACGAGCCTCTTGTCCTGCTGGTTGCTATAATAACTGACAATAACCAACGGTACCCCACATGAAATCGCAAAATATTTCTCAATAATCGACTCGGTTATAACAATTGAGTCCCACGTAGCACTGGAGGAGAAGATTTGGATGGTAAAAAATTCCAGGTGTGTTGCACTGCAACGCCTACTGGCTGTAGCCACCCTTTCAAGTTACTAACCAATTTTCAGTTTGCTCTAGCTAGGCAAGCCCAGTTCCGTTTTCTTGTATATCGCCGAGGCACATTAATGGCGAAATCAACTCAAAACTATTCCTCCGGCAGCATTTCCGCTTTCTGGCAAAAAATCAGACTACCCCAGAAGAGCTACATGCAGGAATATTACGTCAAACTAAACCCATGACAGAAAGTGAAGTTCGTACCTGGAACAGATCCCAGAGCACAATAGATCACAAATGACAGGAATATGTCTATTGATCTCATCGGTACGAGCGGGGCAACCCTTTAAGATCAATAATGACAAGGAATTACAGGATCTTGACGCGAATTGTACAAGGTTTCTCGCCTGGTGGAGAATGATCTTCGAAACCGTAGCAAGTTTCCTTAACCCCGCAAAACCTTAAAGGGCTGACACCAGTGGAGGAAACACTATATTAACGTCTTATTACACAACAACAATGGGAGGACGCCTCAAAATGAAGTTTGAGCCATCCTCAATCTTTCGGAAATTGGCAAAGATCGCCCTGTTTGCAGCCGTTGGATTAGCATAGTCTTTCTTCTCCTCATACTCGCTACACCACCCTCAACACTTTGTGATTTTCTTGGTGGAGGGAAGGTGGGAAACTCCGAACCAGTATAAAATCGGGCTCGAAGCTCCATTTGTAGCCCAACTTTTCAAAAACTAGTTATCTAAGACATGCCAGGTACAGGCCAATACGACGGAGGGAAGCATATCTCCCTCAACAATCCCTACATGGTAGGAGTGACGCTTTTTGCGACAATCGGTGGTTTGTTGTTTGGGTACGATCAAGGTGTTGTGTCTACGGTTGCAACCATGGAAAATTTTGGTCATCACTTCCCTAGAATCTACCTTGACGCAGGATTCAAAGGGTGGTGGGTCTCGACATTTTTGCTTTTTGCATGGCTCGGTTCTTTAGTGAATTCGCCAATTGCTGATAAATTTGGACGTAAGGTGTCCATCACATCTGCATGTGTTGTTTTTGTAATTGGTTGCATTTTCCAAACCATTGCAATTAACATTGCCATGATGTTTGCAGGTCGTGCGATTTCAGGTTTATCTGTTGGGATGTTAACCATGGTTGTGCCAATGTACATTGCCGAAACCGCAGATGCTGCCTCAAGAGGTGGAATGGTTGTCTTGCAGCAGCTCAGTATTACCTTGGGGATTCTCATTGCCTACTGGATCGACTACGGTTGCAACTACATTGGTGGGACGAGATGCGACCCAGACACTCCATACTCTGGAGGCCGTCCAGGTGCAAGAACATTCGACCCACGTCATGACGCTCCAAATGGATGTACCGCTCAAACTTCGGCTGCATGGAGAATTCCTTTAGCTATCCAAATGGTGCCAGCAATTATTTTGGGAATTGGTATGATGTTCTTACCAGAATCTCCACGTTGGTTGTGTAGTCAAGAAAGAGACGACAAAGGTCTTCAGATCTTGGGTAGATTGAGAAGATTGCCTATCACCGATTCATTAGTACTCGAAGAACACACGAGCATTAAGGCTGAAGTCATGTTTGAGAAGTCTAACATCCCAGAACACTTGCAGCACTTAAGCGGTATCTCCCTTTACTTCGCTCAATACTACAATATGTTGATGCACTGGCCAAGTTTCAAGAGAATCTTCATCGGTTCTGCTGTCATGTTTTTCCAACAGTTCATTGGTTGTAATGCTATCATCTACTATGCGCCAACCATTTTCAGTCAATTGGGTTTGAGTGGCCACTTGTCTTCCTTATTGGCAAGTGGTGTGTATGGTGTTGTGAACTTCCTCAGTACCTTCCCTCCAATCTTCTTGGTGGATGCTGTTGGTAGAAAAACATTGTTAATGTGCGGTGCTATCGGCTGTATGATTTCCTTGGTTGTTGTTGGTTCTGTTGTTGCAAAGTACGGAGACGAGTTGCCAAACCACAAAAACGCAGGTTGGGCTGCTATTGCCTTCGTGTACATTTACGATATTAATTTCTCCTACTCTTGGGCCCCAATCGGATGGTTGCTACCATCTGAAATCTTCAACGTCGGAATCAGATCCAAGGCTATTGCTATCACCACTTCTTCAACATGGATGTGTAACTTTATCATTGGCTTGGTGTCTCCAAGTATGCTTAAGAATATTAAGCATGGTGGTACTTACTTCTTCTTTGCTGCTTTCGCCGTTGTCGCTTTCTTCTTCACTTGGTTCGTTATTCCAGAAACTAAGGGTAGAAGCTTGGAAGAAATGGATGCTGTCTTTGGTGACACTGCTGCAGTCCACGATAAGCTTGCCATTGCTGCAATGGCTGACAACCTTGAGATCGGTCTTGAAAAAGGCAGCGTTTCACACAGTGAGTCTGCTTAATTCTGCCTCTATAAAAGCCAGTGACACACTGACGCTGGTATCGTTAATGTTCAACCTCAAGTAATTATGAATATCTATTTATATCTCTCCTTTTATGTATGATAATGTAATCTTTGTTCGGATCAACTGGTTGCAAATGCACGACAGCGCTATGATCGTCAAAAGCCATAATGTACCCAACGATATGAAATTGATGAGCACATCCCAACACAAATAGGTCCAAAAATACCGAAAACGATCGGATTTCTACTTTGAAGAATTTCTTGAGTAGTTTCGTGAGGTACGTGGAGAAGGGTGCGATTATCCCCGAATCACAAGTAGCGTTGGCTTTTTCACAATCACCGTAAACCCCAGGCAGTTCCACGTATATGCAACGTGGGTCCGGTTAATCCCCGTTTAGTTGAAATAGCATTCCTAATTAGACAAAATGAAACGGGATACGGTTCTTAAACGTAGCCATAAGGTGAAAGGAAAACGTGAAAATATGGTGTGAGAATGGCTCCGAGGTGGCAATCGCTGCACCCTTACTTTGTCATACGCTGACAAGAAAAAGGCATCTGAAATGTCATACAACATCATGTTTCGTAGCTAATCCCAGATCTCTCAAATCCCAATCTTGCAACCTAGTCTTTTGTGCAGGGTTTCCGCTCGGAAAACTTGTCGAGTTAGACCGCTAGATAACTGACAATGACCACAAAAAGTACCCAGGGAAACCAAAATAATTAGAACGATGAGTACCTCACTGTAATCGACACGATTTCTTAAATATACTGGGGTCTGCCTCTATGTGCAACAAACTCCGCTAAACTGAGCGACACACAAGAAATTCTTGAGTAAGTTGTGCAATGTGGTCCCGAATCACAAATAACTTCAGCTACGCCTACAAGTAAGCATAATCTCTCCTATCAGGATCAGCTTCACTCAATTTTCTTGCTGCTTAACGAGTTATCTCGGCCACAAGGCTCGCATACGTCGTTAGCGGTGTTACTACGCACTTCTAATTCTTCGCGCGCTCTTAAAGGCTTACGTTTTCCAGAGAAACTTTAGGAAGATCAATGGACTTTCTTGATTTCGATACCAGCAATCTTCCATCGCCACAACCGGCGCTTACGCTTCCTATAGCGTCCAACATTGAGAACCTCTCCAAAAGATTCTCCAATCTTAATTCAATCACAAGAAATCTATTAAAACTTGAACACAAAGAATCACCTCAGAATACCAAAGACCATGAGGTGGCCGAACGATACGCCAAGTCATCACTTGAATTCCTCCAGAAATCATCAAGTGAACCTTATGAGGCTCCTGTTGAACACTCACACACATCAGCACTTTCATCAAGACTCTCACGAGTTCTCAACAACCCCCTCAGCGATTCTCAGATCCGAGAATTCTTTGGCACACTAGAGTCCAAATACCCACGTCCACAAGAACTCACCGATCCAGGTGTTGTTGGAGTAGTTTCTCGTAAAAAGCTTAAGAGTGGATTTGAAAGCGAATTGATCAAATCACATTCACTGGTTTTGAAAGAATATCAACCGGTCATCTCCCATTTTAATACTTTACAAGATTCCCTCGATACGTTGAACGAGCTTTCCATCCAAATCAATGAAAAAGTCGACTCTAACTTGAACCAGTCTCTTGGTTTTAACCAAGAGGTGTCTGATTTACACAAACAACGTCAATTGCTAGACCTTAAGAAGAGTCTACTCTCTAACTTCAAATCGCAATTTACTTTGAACGAATATGAAACCTACGTCTTGACCACTGGAGAGATCAACGATGTATTCTTTAGCACCTTAAAAAGAGCAGAACAGCAGGTTGAAAACTGTTCCGTCCTTCTCACAATCGACAATCCGAAATTGGGCCTCAAGATAATTGCTCAACTTAATCTGTTAATCAGCAAGTCCGTGGAAAGAATCGTTTCCTTTACAAACAAGCTGTTGTCAAACTTCTACAACATTAACGCCAAGTTATCCACAGTGCATTCATCCTTAGAATTTTTGAGAAACCATAAAGTTGGGTACTTATATGGGGAAGTTGTTGATAACTTCATTGAAGAGCGCTCCAAGGTGCTTACTGAAGAGTTCAACACCCAAACCTCAACTGGATCTGGCAAAGTGCGTGCAATTGTTGTTAGTGCACACGATCCAATCAGGTTCATTGGAGATCTCTTAGCCTACGTGCACTCATGTGTGGTAAATGAAAGTGAAATGGTCACCAATATCTTTGGTGAATCTTCCAACATAGTAGATCAAGTGTTGAAAGCTATCAGCAAACCAACCAAGCTGAAGGTTGATCAGATTATCTCGATTGAAGTTAAGTTGAATACCATCCATCAGATCTATTCTTTGCTTGAGTTGTACGTCTTGATGTTTTCCAAGTTGCTAGGCGAGAAGTCCGAGTTGTTGAAAGACATCCAGCAGCTCATCAAGTCCACTCAAAGCAAGATCATAGGGATAATCCAAAATCGTCTTGTCACCATCAAAAACAGTAATGCAGCTCAGTTAGATTTGAACTCTCACTGCCAACCTCCTGAGTGGATCATCAACTTTTACTCAGATATCCTTCCCATCCTCGATCAAACCACTACAGAAACAATCATGAACCTCCCCGTGGAGGAGCACCAAGAATTCCTCAAGTTGATAGTAAACGAGCCTATTGACATCATCTATGGTCATATAAGCAACAAGTCCGATTTCACAAAGAAGGAGCTGCTTATTCTCAAGTTAAACTTCTTCGATGTTATACTCTCCAAGATTTTACCGGTATCAATGTTAAATGATAAGGCCTTAGAGATCAACGATTCGATTTCCAAGTTAACTGCTGAGCTCACCAAACAGCAATTGGATGATTTGCTTCATGGATGCGGCTTGTACGATTACCACAACGTCATGCTCATGATCAGTCCTCTTGACGACTTTGAAGTTATGATTTATCAACCTATGACCGAGAACAAGTTGTTCACCAAGGAATTGGTTGAGCTGGCAGACTCCAAGTTAAGAGAGTTCTTGCCTAATGCATTGCTTGACAGTCAGAATGCTCTCCTTGCGTTGAACGCTCCCTTGATTGTCAATGATGTATTGAGCGAGTCTGCAGTGACTTTCACAGAGTTTTATAGATGCTTCAACGAAGTCACTAAAGAGTACTTAGAGTTCAACTTAGCATGGAGCGACTCCGAAGTGGCTACATTATTAGGTGTGGAGGAAATATACCAAGAAAAGAGGATGTTGACTAGTGAAGCAGTGTAGGCTCCACTTTGTTATATAGATACAGGACTGTCTCGGGTATGTCTATCATGTATATGTACATTAATGCAGATTTGGTATTCTATTGAATACCAAGAATTAGATACTTGCACGCATTTAAGATTAACTTGCTGCTACCTTCATGCGTTTCTATATGGGATTTTCCCTCTTCCATATCCCTCCTTCGCGTAGTAATCCATAGGGTATGCATCTTTCTCACCATCTCCCCATTTCTCGTCCTCTTCCATCATCACCATTGCTTCGTAAGGAGTTAATAATGGCTTATTGAAGGCGTATCCCCAGTCAATGGATAATCTTGGACATGCTACCTGAACAAATGCATCCAAGTCATCGAACATCGCAACCTTTTGAGGTAAAATCTCACTCAAGATGATCTTAACCACCTGGATCCCCCTCAGCGTAAGCTTCTCCTCCAATAATTTCAAAGTGACTGGGTTTCCTTGTCTACCCAAAGCCCCCAAGATCAAACCTACCTTCTTAGCTCTGACAGCTGTATTCACGGCATCTCTTCTCACCTCAATCAATTGCTTCTGATCATAGTACTCTCTGGTAAACTTTCTAGAGTATGGGTCATATCTATAGGCCGGAATCTCTGGGTTGTGAATCATTGAACTCTCTAAGTGAAAACGACCGTCTCCGACGTAAATTGTAGCCTTGATTTGTTCTTTGTCTAACTTGGCTGAAGTGCATCCTAGTAACTCTCCCTTCAGTAGAGGTCTGGTTTGAGGTGGTATCAAGTATATAGGCTTTTCATCATCCTGTTCGAGCTTGGCCTTGATACTGTGAATAGTAGGGTTGAACTGGATAGTTCCGAATACTGCCAATTGGTCACCCTTGTCAAAGTTTTTCTTAATGGTGTTGATCAAATGGACCTCGTCAATGTTGATGGTGACAAAAACATATAGCACCTTGATCTCAGTGATATCTATTGGAACCAAGCATGAGTGTGCGTAATGAATAATAAAGTCACAGTCGAGCGATCTGGCGGTATAGTCATCAATGCAGCACGCACCGTATGAGACGTCCCCCATTACTAATGTTTCAACATCACAGAATTGTTGCAAAATATCAGATATGATCAAGGAATAAATAAGCAACCCTTCAGGCATCTGGAGTGCCACTCTTTTTGCTGAAGCCTTGCGAATGTTCCATACTGTCTTGTGTATTTCAAAGTTGTAGTTGGACGGTAAAAGTTTGATTGCTTCGTTGAGGTCCTTGTCATTGAGAATATCGTCTGGAATTTGATTCATAACACGGCCTACCATTCTCTTACGGTCCACTTTGACTACTGTACCGTCATCTCGGTTGTCAGTAGTATCGGAGTCTGGCTTCTTTCCAACGAATCTTCTTCTACTCATCACTATTTTTATTTTTTTTTGCAGCAAAGATTTTTACCTATAATGATTACTCCGTTCTTTACTATTGACCAAGATGATGAGTTTATCTTGATAGATATTAAGATCTCACACGTCAGGTTCAACTCTCTGAGCATTGAGATGATTGTTGATAATGAATTGTTCATATTTTCGTTGTCTCCATACTATTTAAGAATCAGACTTCCATACCCATGTGTTGATGATGAAAGATCGAACGCTGTGTTTGATTCTAAGAATGAGGTAATAAAAGTGAAGTTTGCCAAGGAAACAAAAGGACAGCACTTCCCAGACCTTGATTTGACTACAAAGTTATTGGCAAGACCAGAAAAACAGGCAGAAGCTGGAGCTTCGAACACCGAATCAAAACCATTGATAGAAGAGATGGAACCTAGAACAGGGTTAATTAAAGAGATAGGATCCAAGCTAGACTCCACAGCAGAGAATACCAGTACAAAAGCAATTGCAGACGAGGGAGAGCAATTCAATTGGGAGGTGGAACAGAATCAAGTAGATGAGCTCAACCCTCAGATAAAGTATGGGTTTAACGATGCATATTCAGGAATCGTGGGAGTTTCCGTCAACAAAGGTAACGATATCAACGAATTAGGTGACCCAGAAAACACCTTACCTGACCAGCGTATCTTTGAGCGCCTTATCAAAGAGAATATTAAGTTTGACCCAGAGATATATGCAGCGGATTACATCATGGAAAAGTACCCATCACCAGACGACGATAAGGATTTTAAGCTGATACTTGCTTGGAACAACCCATACACCAAGCGGTTCCTCAAATGGTATAAGCAAGCGCAAGCAGACGGCACACACCAGCAACTCATGCCAGTTGAGTTCTCAAAGGACGAGCAAGAAAAGATGATAAACCTTCCTAAGAAGTCATACCTCGTTGACAACAAGCCATTAATGTACTGCTTCTTAGTATCCTTACTTTTTGGATTCCATTTTGAAATGAGAGAAACACAAGGAGATCATACCGTTGAGTCGGCCTGGACCGTTGGGAAGATGGTTCCACAGTTTTCCTTTTTGGACTCCACATTGGCTGTAAACGGGCAGGATGTGTTGAAGGCAGCAGTGATAACCCTGATTAGAAGGTCTCTTTCATACCCGTTGCACAGAAACTACAACGTGGTGAAAAAGGTTTGGGACGATGTGTACTACACATTGAGAGGAGGAAAGCGTTTAGTGGTGCAGGCATTATTGGATTGTAAGGAATTGTTCCGTTTCCACGACGTTTATTACGTGTATGACAAAATATGGATAGAAGACTTATGTGCATGGATCATAAGTGACGATGTCGGAGAGGGAGTTATCAGAAAATTAGCGCACGACTTGAAAGGAGCCTATTCTTCACTTGCCAAGACCGATATCACATTTGAGAAGGCCGACGAGGACGAAGATATGGTTGCCTTGGACTTGCAGGAGGTCGAGGAAATGGCCGAAGAGGTGTACAGACAACAGGCATAACAATAGGGTCCACCAAATCCGTAGTATCAACCTGACCAATGCTTCTCGTTAAGATGACAACCATGGTGTGCCTTAAACCCCAAGCTTTCTTCAATAGAGAGACCCCACAGAACACTGACCATTGGGCCCCCAACAATGCCTGTCTCACTTGGCACGTTTTTTAGCACAGAAACAGGCGCATTAGCGTACAGCTTTATGCTTGAAGAAAGATCCTAAAAACTCGTAACAACAGGCCACTTTCAGGAAAGAGTACCTGGAAGGGATAACTGGGATATCAAAGAAGCTACGACGACCCAATTTGTCGAGAAATAGGATGCATGCATTTGGCATTTGCCTTCTATTGTTGTTGGATGATTTGTTGATGTCTACATCTATTGTACGAAAATATGCTACGTCGTTCGTGCTATTGTTTCGGGGTTAGCTACTATTCTCATGCACCCATCTCGGCACAATAGGACGAATTGGCTCGAGTTACCTGACTCCCATACAATAAGAGGAGAGACCTCTCCTAATCCCAGATACCTGGAAGCTACTGTCAGAGTTCGTAAAGACAACTTTGTATAGACATAAAGGAATAATAAACATTGTATTATGCATTCATTCTACATACTCTATAAAACTTTCACTGTGTGTATGGAGAAAGTATGTCATGGGGGTATCTGCCGACATTCAGCGAGCCTCTTCTATGATGGCCCCGGGAGCCTGGACGGGGTCCAGCGCCTGCCTGGTCCTCCGGCTCTGACGACTCAGAGACAGCTTTCTCGGAGGACGCGGTCGAGGGAATAGCTGCAGCAGACCCTGCTTGTGCAGGCTGCTCCAACGGGGTCGTTGCTCTTCGCTGAGATCGGGTTTGTCTTGCGGTGGGTATCGCTTGCAGTTCCTGCTGTTGAGGCTGTTGCACAACTACAATAGATTCGTCTGGCTCTCCAGGAATCTTGTCCAGAACCGTTGTGTTATCGGCCTCCTCGTCCAAGTCCATGGTGGTGTCTTTTCTATCCGATTCTTCTATAGTGTCATTATTACCGCCTTGCAAAGGGGTGGACGTGATTGCCTCGCCCTTGATTTGGAACTGCGGAGGGGCCTCTTGAATTATGGGATGTTGTCTATTAGTTTGGATCTGTGCTGGGGATCCTAAGTCGATCGACATATTTTCAGATACTGACTTATGTCTTTTATGCAGTTGTTCAGATGATTGTTGGATTGCCTGCGCCTGCTGCCTGAAAGGATTTGCAGCTGCACCCACCGTAGGTCCTTCTGGTTTCCAGTGGTGGAATTGGATAATGTGTTGGAACGAAGTCATCAGCTCTTGCAGTGGTGGTTGTGCCGACTTGCTCTGCTTATGTAACGGTTGGGCGGGCGATGGTTTGACTTGCATGGTTGTTGTCAAAGGCGACGAGCTGCCTGCAGAGCTTGTTCCTGAGGTAAGTGGAGGAGGAACATGTGAGTGGTGGGACTGTAAAGGCATTCCTTGCTGAGTTAATGCTTGCTGGGAAGGGCTTTGCTGCGGTGCGCCTTGCTGCTGCTGCTGCTGCTGCTGCTGCTGCTGTCTCTGTCTTTGGTGTGCTTCTATTCTGCCTAGGTTTATTCTATTTGGCGACTCGACCGGCATGGAGTAGTATCTCTGGTGCTGGTACCGCTGCGATCTTCTAGTATTCAGGGTGTTTCCCATGATTCCGCTTCCAGCCGAGCTCCGGTATGGAGTGATTGGAGTGGCCAAGTTGGCCACCGCCGCTGCGCCGATTTTTGCGGGCGATAATGGTCTTCTGGAGGACGAGGTAGCAGGAGGAGTCATTGCGGGAGCCAGGCCGGCTGAAACGGGGCCCGCGCCAAAGCGGAAGTTGACCGGAGCAACGGGACTGGCGCTCATGGAATCCGGCTCATACAAGTTTGTGGTGCTACTCGATCTGGAATGACCTTTTTTGAACTCTCCAACCTGAGGCCCTTGCATTGGTTGCATCTGCGGGATGTTGGCAGGGCTAGGTTGTGAAGATATAGACTGGCGCGGAACCGCCTGTTGCTGGAGTTGTTGTTGGTCCAGTGGCTGTTGCTGTTGCTGTTGCTGTTGCTGTTGCTGTTGCTGTTGCTGTTGTTGTTGCTGTTGTTGTTGCTGCTGCTGTTGTTGTTGATGGAGCTGCAGCTGAGTTAGCGGTTGCAGGGACTGCCTTATCAACTCCTGCAATTGGAGCAGTTGCTGGTTCTGCTGCTCAATTGTGCCAGCGACACACATCAAGGGAATCAAGTGAGGAGGGATTTGAGCTCTAATTGCATTTTGTAGTATATTCAAATTCTTTGTTGCAAGTTCCAATCTATAAAATTCTTGCTTTGTTCTCTCCTGCTCCGACCTCAACCTTACAGACTCTATGTATGCGTCCTCAGATAGAGGGAAAGACTGGACTTGAGGGCCTAGTAAGCTTAGTAAACCTGTGTGTTCTATTGAAATATTTTCTTTTTGTATTGGATCCAGAGGATTGTCTTGACCTGTAGGCGAAGGTCTTTTTTTAGACTTTGAGGTTGACGTCGAAGACGACGAGGATTGTTCTGCGTTCTTGGAGAATTTATCAATGAGTGAATGAACACTCATAGAACTACTCATGATTCATTAATTGAACACAACCTTACGAATTTTTGGGATGAGTGAGTTTGGTTCCTTAAACTTTAAGCTTTTTTTTGGTGGGTGGGTTTGGCCTGAGTGTGTGAAACTGGGTACGTGTGTGTGAATGAAGATTCAAGGATTAGCGTTTTCAGGGGTGGGGGCCAAGCACGAAACGTTACCCTAGTGTGAATAGATTTAACCCGCCGTTCGTTGTATTACTTTGGCAATCTTGCTTGCGGGAGACTTTTTTAGTTAAAACAAACCCTCCTTTTTATCTCAACCGCTCAACTCAAAACGAATTCTCCTTGAATGTAAAAGTTCAACGCCTTTCTCTCTGAGCTCTCGGATGTCAACTCGTATATTTCTCTTGGTCACTGTGCCAGCCAAAATGAAATCCACGGATACAAGACGTTTTTCTAGGGTATCAACGACTCTGCTTTCAAAGGTGTCAATAGAAAAAAGTATGGTCAGTTCAAAGGTCTATTCTATTGCTGCTTTTTCTCAGAGAAGAATGATTTCGACCGATTGGGAAGCGCTTAAAATAGAAGACTTTGGTGCGAAAAGGGAAAGGAGCGAACCTTCGACAAAGCCCAACGATCCAGCCAAGACAATGGCCAGGCTACATCTGTACCGACAATTAGGGGAAGAAGAGCGAGGATGTGTGTATGTGGTGGAGTTCATCCAGAGGATTGGCTTCGTCACAATACTGTCATCATGTAGTAGTAGTAGTAATGTAAGGCGAGTTAAAGGCGAGATCTCGTGGCTCAGCTACACCAGTGCTAGTGCGAAGGTCTGTAGTATGTCCCCTGGTCTAGACCAGAAATTACGAGGGACAGCGAAGACCACAGTAGCCTTGCCACCGCGTGTCTTGGTTCGGTGATGCTCGTCGGATGCAGCAAAGATCGATGCATCAACTTGCACACATGCGCCTGCTTAATTATTTACCTTTCCCAAAGCATACGACTGCTACCTGCTACGCGAGGCGGCCTCCTTGGTCTCGGTCACTGAGTGGTCCCACTGAGCTGACTATAATGCAAATGCCCATGACCGGGGTTAATGTTCCCCACGAGAAATTAGTCAAAAAAAGGAGTTACCGGCATAAAAAAGCTATTCAGTGTCTGATGTCCACTTTTGCCCAAGCAATGCGCATGTAGGTTTACTCAAGGTGTTTCTCCGTTTGCTCCTCCTAATGCCTTATTTGGTGTATACTGTCAATGCACAACCAGCGGAATGTCTGTTTCTTTTGCACGGCAAAAGAAAATGGCCTATTGGAGAAGCTTCCCACTTTATGTGTGCAAAACCGGCTGCAACCACATTAGCAGAGGTGGTCTAACTGCCTGTTTCTTCTACGCCAGGGGAAGCCTCCCACTTGTGTGCCTTACCAGGCCATTCAATCCCACCCGCAACTCCTCGTTAATATGTGCCTTGCCATGGGATTCAATTCCACCTACAATTCCTGGTTTATGTGTGCCTTACCATGGGAGGTTCCGCAAGTCATGTGTGCTATTGTCTGCAAAAAAATCTACACAACACACAATACACAACACAATCCAATTCTCGTCTCCCAATAGCACTATCTCCCCACTCTACAACCTACTACTCTACAACAACCTCTTTGTTATATCTATATTGTCCATCCCAACAAGACATTTCTTGCTTATCAAAGGCAAAGAGTAACAAATTCAAGCCTTTGATGCGCCATGTCTAAAACTATATCACTGACGACAAATTGTGCAGAGTCCGCAGGTAAAGTCAATGTTACACACACCGAGTGATTCCAAAAATGTCAAAAATAACGTCACCAGATACCTGACACAAAACACAATAAATATATTTCACATCCAGTGTTTTCCAAACTGAGGGTAAAGCGAGCAACCAACCAAAGTAGAGTCTGTGGAAGGCCACCCGAGCCCCCAGCAAGGAAGTTGTCAGGCATACCCGAGTCTTGCGCAGCGACTTGCGCCCACAAGTGCATTCGATTCGCAAAGCAGCGTCTCGTAAGGACTCTGGGTAGAGACAAGCAAAAACCTATCTCCCCATTAATCTTCACGCAACCGCCTCATGAACTAAGTTAGCAAATCTGTAATTCGAACGCGCTTTCTCTTATCTTCCGACAAAGTAGCTGCAAGTAGTATTGAGGAGATTCCCTCCTTTTGCTCAAACAGGCTCTTTCGTAACTGCTGCAAGCACCTCGAGGCAATGAGTATATCGTCAATATCCGACTCAGATTGGGGAGGTGCTTCGTCCTTGAACACGGGCTTCGGCGAATCGTCTAATTTGTCACCCTTGACTCGTGTTATGTCATCTAATTTTAGCTCACCGTAGCCATAGTCCAGCGGCTTCAAGCAGTAGTCCATGAAGTCGTTGCCAAATATCGGAGTCAACTCATGGCGAATGTGGTAGCAAAATCTTCTAGCTAGGATGCGGCATAAGTCGTAGGGCAACCAGGTGCCCTGAATCTTGAGGAACCCGCCTCTAATTCTCTTAATGTACTGGTGGTACTCCTTTGGAGTGGACTCAAGGAGTTTCACAATGTCAGCCTTGAGGTTGGACTGGTTTTCTTGGCAGAGTGCAGCCTTCCAAATACCCGTAAGATGAACAAAACCAGTTTGATAATCCCAGATAATCCAGTGGCCGTTGATCGAGTACTCATACACGGTGAGGTAGTTTCTCAAGGGGTTGATGGCGCCGGTCGAGTACTTCTTCACTTCAATGGAGGGCTGGTGAGAGGTTGAGTGGATCGGAAAGTTGATTTCGGTTGCAACCGATTTAGACTTTTTGTGTCTCTTGGGGGAGCTGTAGGGAGACAACGAGTGCTTGTAGGAGTCGTGGGGTTCCAGGGAGGAAGAAGACGCAGAAGACAAAGAGGAACTTGAAGAAAGCGAGTTTGAGGAGGCACCACCGGGAGTAGACTGTGGTTGAAAGCCGGGTTGCAAGGCGTGCTGCTGCTGTCCCGGAGCGTGGGTGGCATAGTTTGAAAAATAGCCACCGCTGTTGGAGCTCACTGGGGGGGAGCCCATGCTGCCCAAACTACCGACGCTGCTGACGCTGCTCGAGTGCGAGTGGCCACGGACAATGCTGTTGGAGGAGCCAAGCGAGTCAATGGACCCGCGAGCGTCCCTGGGCTGGTGGTGGTGATTTTGGTGGTGGAGATGGTGATTTTGGTGGTGGTGAGATTGTCCCGCACTTTGAGATGGCGAGCCGTTAGTTGCAACATAATACCCGTTGTAGGGATAGTAATTGCCGTAGTAGTAGGGATAGCTGTAATAGACTTGTTGACGATACATAACTACTTCATTCCCCCCTAAACTTGATGGTGTGAAAAATTCCAAGTCTGGGGCAGCTGGAGCCTACTTTTATATACCGCTGTCGACGCCCATTTATCCATACAATAAGGGGTGTCAATAGGGAAGGAGTAGCAAGATCAACGATCAAGCAATCAACCCAAAACTTTAAAACAATAGGATATAATGCGACCAATACAACATAAGGAAAAGTGTCATGTACAATAGCACATTGTACTGCTACATCCCCCATCCCAAAACCCCTCCTCTCCTATCCTGTCCGGAGGGTCTAGACAATTTCAATGTGTCTTAGTCGCCTTATTGCATTGTTAAACTTTATAACGCAAAAGAAAATACATGAGGCTGATACATTATCCCTTGCCAGATGTTCCGATTAGCAGGGTTAGAGAACACTTTGAAAAAAGCATATGTGCGTGTGCCTATGACCGTGAATGCGGCCTCACTCTTGTATGTGCAAGTAGCAATCGCACCTTTCTTACTCGTGCTCGCTATCGCTCCTGAATCCGCCGCCCGTCCCTCACCTCCCTCACATTCTCTCGGTTTCTTTTTTATACTGGGGTACATCACTGTCCGCACTCCGTTTGTGTGGTCTTGCCCTCTTGTTTCTGTTCGAAAGTTGTCGAGTCATCTCTCCATGTTGTGGAATAGATAAAGGGCTCATAAAACTGCTACTTGACCCTTCATAATCCACAAGGGGAACTCTATCCTTTTTTTTTGGTATTTATTTCTTTCTTAATTTTGCAGTTTCGAACATGATCACCCTAACTCTGGACATTGCGTGTTCACATGGGCGGTGGATCATCTGGTATTTCAAAAAAAACGTGAGTATAGCACGAGGGGTAAGCAAGAGGAGTACGTACTGTACACATGTACGAGGTTGAAGGTTTTCGTAATCAGAGTTTTTTTTCCACTCAGGCTGCTGCTTTCGCTGCTGCTGCTGCTGCCTCATCTTTTTGCAATCTCCCGGGAACCCGGCTGCCTCAGCTCTAATGTGCTATGTTTTGCTGCCTCGCATGTCTCTATGAATCTGGCTGCTGCCTCACCTCCTAATGTCCCTATCTTTCCTGCCTCACCTCCCTATCCTTTTTCGGGATCAACTTCTGCCGAGCTCTTTTTCATTTGTGCACGCCAGAACACACAAACAGATAACCTACAATGCACCTGACAATCCGTATGCACCGACTTTTTCGAGGCTAGGTCGAGGTCCAACATTCTCTCTTCCCGTCGCCCTCCCCCTCTCCTCCCAAATCAAAACAGATAACCCTGATCAGCCCTTATCCCTAATCCCTAATCTCATCGACCACATTTCCCGTGCGGTTTGAGCACTTGGGCTCCTGGATTTATTTTCTTTCTAGTCCCATTGCAAAAATTACCCTTTTTCATTCTGCTACAGGAACGTTTGAGGAACTCTGAAACCTACGAAAATCACACTCATGGGCGGTTTGGGCGGCACCGTACTTCAAATATCAACGTTAGCATGTCAATTGGTGGAACCTACACACCGTTTAGCATGCTGGGACAAAAGGGGGGGCCGAGAGCACAAGGGAGGCTTCTCGAAGAGGGACAAAGATAGGGGGGGTTTAGAGAATAGGCAACCGAGAGCAGCGTATATCATCACATTTAATATTTGTTAAGAGCGTTTGGATTTCTTCGGTCTCGAAGTTCGGGAGCTTGGATTTCTTCGGTCTCGAAGGTTGGAAAATATCCAGCTAGGGGAATGGAAGACAAAGCGGAGCGAAACGACCTGATAGAACAAAGTGGTGCCCGCAAGTCATCTCACAATGTATAACAATAATAGTGGGGGTTGACAAACAATGCTCTGGCTCTCAGAACCGTTGCGCACTTTCTTTGACGGTCTCTACGGCTTGGCGGTGGCTGCGCACTTCTCGGTGCGTTAGCACACTTTCTTTGGGTCGGTACACACTTTCTTTGGGTCATTGCATACTTTCTTGTCGGTGGTTCTTTGACGGTGGTCCACACTTTCTGTGGGAACACTCAGCTCGCTGGGAGAAACCGGTTGGACGCAACCCAAGGACAGAAGATCAGTAGCCTGGATGATCTCAGAGCAATTGTCATGGTCCAGAGAAACGAACCCCCCTTGTAGGCTCATCTCTAGTCCCGCCGCTGGGTGGTCATCTGATCTAGTCCCGCCGCTGCCCGGCACGGTAAGTGCGTGCGACGTCGCTGCTCTTTTCGTGCGCGTCACGGACCCAGTCGTGCTACCAACTGCGCTGGAATTTGCTTGTACATTCACCTCGAATTGAGCGATTTTGTAACCTGGTATCCTGCAGCCTTTCTGTGTCCGGCCCAGTCGGTGCTTCCACGTATGGTTACTTGCACAGGTTCGAGATATATCTGTAGATTTATGTGCGTAATATGCCCAGCAGACACCACCCCGAAAAGCAGTGGTGAAAAAGTGGTGCGACCGGGGCAATGTGGTGGATGAGGTGCTCGGCCAGCTTGCTCTTTTGACAGGATCTGCACAGAGGTGAAAAAATGTGAATGCAGGGATTGGCAACTTTCTTGTTTGGGCTGTCGATGCAGGCGATCTCTGGGTCCTTTCTTTTGCGTACTACTTTTAGGTTCCGTCTCCTCCGTTCAAATTCCATTCTTCTTCCGCCACCTACCTCCAACTGGCCTGACCTGACCTCCCTCTCAACACCCCACTTGTCCCCATTCCTTTGCAGTCTTCAATGTGGTGGGCTGCTGCTGGTGCTGCTGTCGCTGGTGCTACTGCTGTTGCTGCCTCGACAAAACTCCGCAGCCAAGACTCTCTTTGTGTTCTCGCACTTCAACGCAATGTTCGGCAGATCCCTCGAAAACCGCATCTCTCGAAACTCTTCCTACTGGCAACTATTCACGGCTCAAGTGGCATCCTCCTACATTAAAGGTATATACCTCTCCTACATCAAAATCAAACACAGGTCATACTCCTCTCACATCAGAATCAAACCCAGGTCATATGCCTCTCACGTCAAAACCAAACTCATATACTTCACTTACAAACCAAACCAAATCTCCTATAACAAACACAAGTCTCTCGTACACACCAAACTCCTACACATACCACCTACAATTGGACAGGCAATAGCTCTTTATTTTGCTGCTCTGCAGCTTCTCTAACTATTCCTAGAAATAAAAATCTTACTCTCTATATTAAATGGTTCCTCCCCTATATCTCTTTACTTGCTGACTTGATTCTTCAACTTGTCTGCAACAGCATCCAAGAATTCGGTGGTAGTCACGTAGGCCTCTCTGTCGGTTCTACCACAGGCCAAGGCCAAATCCTTGGTCATGATGCCGTCCTCTTGCACAGTGTCAATGGTTGCCTTTTCCAAAGTGTTTGCAAAATCAACAACGTCTTGGGTTCCGTCGAGCTTACCTCTTTGAGCAATCCCTCTGGTCCAGGCAAAAATAGAGGCAATGGAGTTGGTCGAGGTTTCTTTACCTTGTTGGTGCTGTCTAAAGTGTCTGGTGACAGTACCGTGTGCGGCCTCAGACTCGTATGCCTTACCGTCTGGGGTCATCAATGCAGAGGTCATCAACCCCAAGGAACCAAACCCTTGGGCAACAATGTCGGATTGCACGTCACCGTCATAGTTCTTCAAGGCCATCACGAACCCACCCTTGGACTTGATCATCTGCGCAACCATGTCATCGATCAAACGGTGCTCGTACCAGATGCCTTGCTTTTCAAATTGGCCGGCGTACTCCTTTTCGTAGATCTCTTGGAAAATGTCCTTGAATCTACCGTCGTATCTCTTCAAGATGGTGTTCTTGGTGGAGAGGTATAATGGCAAGCCGCTGCTCAAGGCAGCCTTGAAGGAAGAGTGTGCAAACCCTCTGATGGATTCTTCAGTGTTGTACATGGCCAATCCAACACCTGGGCTCTTGTAGTCGTAGACGGTGTGCATGACAGCTGGCTGCCCGGACTTTGGCGTGAAGACCAATTCCAACTTACCTGGCTCGTCAATAACCAAGTCGGTGGCCTTGTATTGGTCACCGTGTGCATGTCTACCAATGATGATTGGCTTTTCCCACCCAGGAATCAATCTTGGAACACGGGGAATGATAATGGATTCTCTGAAAACGGTACCGTTCAAAATGTTTCTGATGGTACCGTTTGGAGAAACCCACATTTTTTTCAACCCAAACTCAGCAACTCTGGCCTCGTCCGGGGTAATCGTGGCACACTTGACACCAACGCCGTACTCCTTGATGGCATTGGCGGCGTCAACAGTGATTTGATCGTCAGTCTTGTCTCTGGCTTCAATCCCCAAATCGTAGTACTTCAAATCAACGTCCAAGTATGGGTTGATCAACTTGTCCTTGATACGTGCCCAGATGATTCTGGTCATCTCATCCCCATCCATTTCCACAATTGGATTGGTAACCTTAATCTTGGATGCAAGCTTGGCGCTGCTGGAAAAGTTCTGTCTTGCAATTCTTAACATGTTTGAGCTTTTTGACGTCGAAAAGTTGGAGAAGCTATCGTTTTTATAACTTTTTTTTTCTGTGGCCGGTGACTAATCCAATTTGCGGAACCGGCGCCGGACTAGTAGTGGATGAACTTCGCTGATAAGTCCTTCCATCAACTCACAGTGACCCCGAACCATCATTGCCTATAAAATTGTGAGCCTTCTCTGCCTTGCTTTACTAGTCACGTCGTGTTTGAAGGTTAAAATATCCATGTCTTGCAATGGACTTATCGGGCGGCTAGCGTCGACTTTGAAAAAATTGCCTATCTAAGAAGAATGGTGGAGATGAAAATTCGATCGTCAGCCGGAGAAGAAGCTCAGGTTTCTTGCACGGATAAACAGCCCCACAATGAGGGTATGTCTTTGATTATTAATGAGCCCATTTATGCGGCCGTTGGCTGGACAGTAGTCGGCACTCGGAGTGGTCAGCCCATCGATCTGGGTGGGGGTTTTGTCAGCACCGGGTCGTCCGTATCCGCGCCGTATGCAGGACAGCCTCTAGCTTCCTCGATATGGCTGCAAAGTAGCGAGAAAACGAAAATCAACGTCCCCTAGACTTCCGCCACTAGGCGGGTGGGCCACCTACGGACTTACAATAGTAAGAGACTAAGACTGCAACTAAGATTGTTTTTTGCAAATTGTGGCTTAAAAAGTTGGACGGACACAAGTCTTAGGGGGAAGAGTGGAAAACTGGTTCTCGTTATCGCCAGCCTCGTACTCTTCTCTTTGGCGACTAACGTATATATCTTAGTATAGCAATAGGTCACTCCTTGCTGCCTCGATTGCCAATCCCTCGACAGGTGGAGTACCTGAGCTCTTGATCTGTTTTGCTGTTAGGGAGGCTTCTCGGATTTCGAGGTATTTATCGAGATTCGCCTCCCTTGGTAGCTCAAAATCGTCATCTGTGGGCGTGCCTAAATGGGTGTTCGTGGTGCTGAACACTTGGCACCCTCTTTATCCGAGTCCACCTAAAACCCGCCGTTGCTGTTTGTCGAGAGTCTTAGGTCTTGCGTAGATCCTTCGACTCTTTGCACTACTTCCCAACATCCTTTTCCCATTTGTGGAAAGGAGTGAACCGTATGGTGCTGCTTGGACCCTGGGACTACCCACCAGCAGGTCAAATACACTTGAGAAGTCCACTGTACCATCACTCAAAGTACATTTCAAGGCATCCGTCAACACGTTGAGCCTCTAGGAAGGTGGCACATGATATTGTATTTGTTCAGCGGTACAAACATCTTGCCTCTTCGTCTACTCAGGACACCCACACTCACCCGTACTCACACTTTAAGTTTTTCCAGGGTCTCATGCAGAAGCCCCAATCTTCTGCCTCTAAGCTTATGTTCCATTTCGCCAATTTGTCGTGACAATTGCTCTTTTCGTCACCTCACTAACGAATGTGATTATTATTTCAGCTCCTTGTTTGCTCCAAGGATTGTCAGAAAATCCAGCATCTCACTTAAGTATCTTTTAGATAAGTCGAGGGTAGCCTTGAAAAGAGTATGAACGTTTATCCAATTAATTTTCTGTTTTGGGAGCGGAGATGTGGATTGCTACTTCGAACGCTTTCTTAATTCCTATCGGTTCACCGAATTTTGACTTTAAGCTATCCCATGGACCTCGGTTTTAACTAGATTCAGGAACCGAGAATCTCCTGCAGAGCACTAGTCGTCATGGGGAGCGGTGCCTCGCTCGTGCGCCTGGTGTTAGCAACCACTGCTGAAGAACGAGCGCACGTGATCGCCTCCAAGACAAACTCAATCTCAGCCCTCGACAAATCTCTTCCCTCATGGACTACTCTCCCGAATACTACCAGAAACAGCTCAGCCAGCTTACGATTAATTCTCGGGCACTCATCACAGAGCTCACCACTCTAGCAGAGCGTCATGTGGACAAGTGCAACGAGATAAGTGAGATGGTTGAGAGTCGTATCAAGAAATCCTTACCTCAACACAAGCTTTATGTTGTGTATCTCATGGATTCCATCTGTAAAAATGTTGGAAACCCTTACAATGTGATATTTGGAAGTAAATTGTTTAAGATATTCACTGACACCTATTCGATTGTCACCGACACCCCGACCAGGCAGCATTTAATCAATCTATTCAAGACCTGGTTGACTGGCAAAACCACCGCCGGCGGCGAGTTATTCCCGCTCCAGGTGCTTCAGAAGATCGAGAAGTTCATTATCCAAGCCACTTCTTTGGGAGAGAACGGATCGGCCAAGGGCCCCGATGTATTGTTGAAGGATGATAGAAACCTTTTGCAGTTTGTGATCCAGTTGCAAGCCAACCTCGACACGATCTCGTCCTTCACCAAGCTCCTGGCTCGTGACAAAGAGTATCTCAGCACCAGCGAGAAACGCAGAAACGTGATTGTGGGGATGTTGAACGAAATCAGCGATCTGATTGTGAGTGAGATGAGGGAGACTGGCACTTTGGAAAGAAAGTACGGCGATGAGTTGGTCGTCATAAGGAAGGAGTTGTTCGAAATGCATGGAACTCAGCATGAGTTTATAAAAGGAATATCTGGAAAGATGAACAAAGAAGAGCATAAGGTACAGAGGTTAAAGGAACAAGAAGCGCAGGTGGAAGCGCAGAAGGCATACTTAGAGGCCAACAAGGTGACCCTAGACTTGACTCCAAACCCGGCCATTTTCACCAACATAACTGGAAAGATCGAAGACGACCCTAAGTTGAAGAGTTTGGTTGAGCTGTGGGGCAGGAAGGCAGTCACACGGGTTGAGCAAGATGTCGGAAAGCCGGAGACTTTGGGTGGTTCTTTGGGGTTGTTTGGATTCGATGAGATTGAGATGGAAGAACATGCGGAGACCAGCGAAATCGCCGATGGTGACACTGCTGATATCGATAACGAAAGTGGGGACGTGGCTGGCGAGACTGATAGCGAAATCGCAGGTAGCGAGAGTAGAGACGAGCAGTCCACTCAAGGAGTGACTTCTGCAAATAGCAAGCCAGCTACTAAGGCTACAGAGGATTTAGACGTCGACAGTCCTAAGGATGACGATTTTAAGATTACTCCTGTTGAAGAATCTCCCTCTGACACTACCTACGGAACCACATCCAGCAATGGCACCCAAGACGCCAATGGAATCCAGGAAACAAATGGAATCCAGGAAACAAATGGAATCCAGAAAACAAATGGAATCCAGGAAAATGATGGAACCCAAGACACTAATGGAACCCGAGACACTAATGGAACCCGAGACACTAATGGAACCCAAGACACTAATGGAACCCAAGACACTAATGGAACCCAAGACACTAATGGAACCCAAGACACTAATGGAACCCAAGACACTAATGGAACCCAAGACACTAATGGAACCCAAGACACTAGGTTGCAAGACACCACTGACGCGCAAACTCCCTCCAGAGAAGTAGCGCAAGAGTCACTGCTTGCGGCACCAGAAGAGTCAGAGTCTGAAGATGAGTACGCACCACCGCCTGCTTCAGTACATTCGCCTCCACCCGACCCAATGGAAGAGCTCAAGCGAAATGACGAGGACGACGAGTACGATGAAGATGCAGACTATGATCCAACCGCTTCTTTTGAGGAAACTAACACCTTGGTGGCTCCTCCTCCTCTGCCGCCACAGGAAACATACGTGGGCACAGGGTATGTTCTTGAGGATTACACATTAAAGTCGATCTTGAAGAGAAGACCAAGCAGCGAAGAAATTGTTCCGTCCAGGCTGAATACGAAGAGGGTCCGCTTCGATACTTAGGTTATTTATAGATTAATGATAGGTGGGTTCACAGATGGGAGGTGTACATTCTCCCGTGATACTTGAACCCAAGGGTATGAAGTAGGAGTTTACAAGAGGGAATGTAGATGCAAAATGCAACAACCGTTGGCAGGAATACCCGATTCTCTTGCAATTATGAAACTGCTGTCCTCCGATTTTCCGGATATGTTTCATGGAGTCAAGAAGGGTTCCAAGATTTACGAACTTATGCAACACGCATGACATTCCTACGGGGTCGGTGGTGCTAGTGGAGTGCAGTGGTGCTCAATCGGTCGGCTCCTGGTATGTGACCTTGGGCAGGCGTTGGTACGTTTTTCAGACTCTGGAATGTGATGAAATCGGGGTATTGCAGCTGCGTTTCAACGCGGAGGAATTGGGGAATGTAGTTCGGGCGATGGGCATCAGGACTAAGATATTCACCCATCACCATACCGTAGGAACACTCCTCGCCGCCTTACGTTGGTATTCGCTCAGGTTCCCTCCTGGGTGCACCCAAAAGCTCGCTCTGCACGATAATGAGCTCGCTGGTTGATATCAATGAATTTCGCAGCAATTTCGTTTAGCCGTTTCGTTGCATCTGTCAACGCGCCTACCAAAATATACTGCAAACACACAACGGCCGAGAAACCCACTGCTATCTCTATCCCACAAGAGTGATAATGCTATTTAAGAGTCACTAGTCCCATTCTTACTACAATATCTGAATCAATTACGAATTTTTCACACATGTTACGTCTGTGCCCGCAACGCCAAACCATTCATGTTAGGGCATATGTACCACATCAAATAGCTCCTCCACATGGATGTGCTCACCAGTGCATGCTCAACGAATTGTACTTGTTCCAATTGGAAAGTTGACTCCTGTCGTCGTAAATATCGCTGCTTTCCAACTCGTCGGGCCAACGATCTCTTCGTTGTCAAGCTCTTGCAATACATTTGATGGTGTGGATCGCGTGCCTAAGTAATCACTATCAGACAGTTAGGGTCAGTTCAACACCGCTCATACCCACCACTTGCTCGCTATGATTGTCTCAATTCCTGCGGTTTTCCACTCCCTCAGTCCACTCTTTCATATCTCAATCCACTCCATTACTCACTCTTCACTAACCACTCACAAACACCAGTACTTCTCACTCCCACCACAATCATCCCTACATCCTCACAATATCGTCATCCATTCCTATACACTAATCAAAATTACCAGCCTTCTTCATGTGCCACCAAGAAGTCAAAAATGGGAAGGCAAAGAAGAAACCAAGAACACCGTAGTAGTAAACTTGGAAAGGAATGAACTTTCTGTTCTTAACTTGGAATGGCAAATTGGAGTAAATACCTTGCTTTGGAGAACCGTAGACTTGGTTCATGACTCTGCCAGTGCTAGAAAAGTTTCTAACTGGTCTAATTTGGTTGATTCTTCTTAACATGTTGATAAAATATAATCTTTAGTGGTACAACTTTTTTTTTCTCTCTATATACAACAGAGCCAGAAAAAATTGACGATTCTGATTGGCGGTGATGGGACCCAGTGCGAATGAGCTGATTCTGAAGCGAATACAGAGGAAAAAAAAAAGAAGTGTTGAAAGTTTTGAATTAAACAACTTATTTAACAACAATGCCTATTGCTCCAATTACTGGTACTCTTAGAAGAAAGATTATTACTGACATCACCATTGGTTTCGGCTGTGGTTTTGTTTTGGCCACCGGTTACTGGTACTACGAACACAAGCCAATTGTTGCTAAGAGAGAAGCTTTCTACGCCAAGTTGAAGGCTGAAAAGGAAGCTGAAGAAGCTTAAGTGTGTGTCATTTGAGGATGTTTATGGATAATAAAAGAAACAACAGAGGATTTGTAGATGATTGATGGAATGAAATGGGAGGAATGTATGGTTTAGCCGAGGGGTATCCAGAGGACACTCCATTGCTTCTTCTAGAGAAGAGGTAACTGTCTGTTGAGACTAGCCAAAGAGGTGTCTGTCTGTTTAGACTAACCAAGAGGTTTCTGTCTGTTGAGGCTAGCCGAAGTGGTATCTGCCAAACAGTTGTGTGACGATTGCCCCAGTCTATTCAGATCAAGAAGATTTTTGGCTAGAGATCTACCTGCCTATGTGGGTGTCTACTTGAATGATTTTCGATTGCAGATATTCCTACAACTTTCATTTCGTCTTGAATGTAGATATAAAAAATAGTTTACATGCTTTTGGCTAAAGTGGAGTGCTAGTGCCTTTGAAAGTGGACCGATTGGTACCTGCTGCAAAGCGCTCACCTCATTGAGCACTTAATCGCAAATCTCTCGAGCCAACTATATTATTGGTGATGATAATCATTTCGACTCCACGCTTCTCTTCAATCATCTTCAAGCATGCTAGCTCCGATCTCGTCACTCCCCCGAGCATAACCACAATCAAGTACATCAGCTTGTCGTTCTCGCGGTTCTTGTCCGAACGGTCGTCTAGGTTCAAGTCTACTATTCTTCCTCTAAACTTCTCGTTTAGACGCAAGTTCTGCCATGTAGGACGTCTCAGCTGCTTGTTGTATCCGTTCAAAAACTCACGAGAATATAATGCTTCCACGAGTCGGCTGCTCAACGGTGCCATTCCCAGTGGTAATGCAAAAAATGGTTCCAGGTATATCTCAGATAACCTGGACTCGCTCACAATAGGATCTCTCGAAGCAATTGGATGGAGGTTTAAGAATTCGTCAATCCGCTTGTGCTCGATCTTCAACAGCTCTCGTGCTTCCATCAAGTTCAGAGCTGTGTGTACGTGCACAGTTGGTGTCTTGGAGCGTATCTTGATTATTTTGTACTCAACCAACTTCTCCAAACTCAAAGCGGCCTGGAGCCCGTAGTTCAGCATGACTCGTGCCAGCAATCTGTCAAATACATAGGGCTCTAATCCGTCGTTGACCACCGACGTCAAAGTAATAGCATTGAGCACGTATTCCTCTGGCAATGCCTCCTTCAAAAACTGGTCTATAATTTCTAGGTTTTTTAAGTGTTTTCTGTCAAACAAGTCGTTTTGGAACTCTCCGTAGCTCAACGGAATCGACGACTGGATCTCTTGGAAAATCTCAGTGTGCTTTTTCATAGAATCAAGTAAATGCTTGGCCTTCTTAATGGCCTCTACGTCGGGATTAGGTTCCGTTGCTGTACGAATCGTGGCCTCTGCCTGTGTTTGTAGATGGTGCAACAATTCGGGCACCTGTGCTATGTTCACATTTTTGATGGCTTCAAAGAGACTGTCATCGTGGAATGACGTAACTTTCGTATTCTTGGTTCTCTCAAACGAGATCTGCAATACGTCGTCGACCAACCCTCCATATGTGGCTTGGTTGAACAACAATGGTAACCAATCAACATTTCTCTCCAACACCACCAAGTCCGTGTTGCTGATTGTGTTTGTCTCGTAGAATTCAGATTCAAGCTCGTTCATGCTGTTCGAAATATGGTCTGGGATCTTGACTTTCAAAAGTGTATTTATGAAGTGTTGGCTTAGGTTGCCTAATCCATAGGCATTCTTCAACTTCAACGTTTTCAGAAAGATGGTCAGTGTGGTAACCTGTGAAAGCTTGTTCACAAGTGAAATTGGCTCTTCAAAGTATCTTTTAAGCGGGTCTAGCGTTACTAAAAGACCCTCTACCTGTAATGAGTCTAGCTTCCACTCGTATAGCCTAACCTTGTACGATATATGCGACTTTTCTTTGTCTAGTATATTTTCAAATATGTTTGGGTTCCCATTCAAGGCCGTGTTCAACTGATAAGTATACGATTCATCTAAGTCTAGAACAATCAAATGCAATTTTTGGCTTACTTTCTTGAAACTGTAGACCTTTTTGAGGAGCTCAAGGTTATCTTGCGTTGGCTTGATAATGATCACAGCGCCATCAAACTCATCAAAGTGCTCAACTAAGTCCAAGTAATTGAAAATGTATCCATCATTGTGGAACTTTAAGTAGATTCCTAGATATTCAATTAAGAATGATGACTCTCGATCACAGATTATGATATTGTTTCCTCGGATTTGTTTGAAAATCAGGCAGAAGTTGTCTATAATGTGTTGATTCATGGGAAGTATACGTCTAGTGCAAGAAGTTCATCAATTGGATCTGGGTTCAGGTAAAATGTGACGTCCCGTAAAATTGGATTTTATATTAGATGCACTAAAAGTCTTGCCTAATTATTATGATAAGCGTTGTCCGGGCTGTTAGACGTAGAGTGAGTTTGAGGTTTGATACAGTAGATCTTTTTTTTGAAGATTTCTTGCGAAAATGATAAAGAAACAGTGACGGCAAGTAATACGCATGAGAAAGTTAAAAGAATGATTTAATGGCCAAAAGTGTACTTAATAAAACCAAGGCGGTAAAGGCATAGGTGTATATTACGTATTGGCTACCAGCATGATAAATATTTTAAGTCCTGAGCTACATGTGGGAATAAGACTTTAACTTTGCAGCCAAAATTGAAGTCAGAGAGGTACTTGTGGCACCCAAATATGTCCTGGGTACTGGCGAAAGATAATTCCTTCAATACCTTCGAAAGACCGTTCTACAAAGACGCAATGCAATGTCATATTCCTCTACTATCATATCTAATGCGAATCATATATAAGCTAAAGCTTGGCTAACTGTTCCAACCCATTCAAAAAGATTAATCCCTCTTGAACAATGGTTGCAACATGGACACCCTTATCATTAAAAATCTCACCTTCAAACAACGCACGGTTATTGACCAACCTTAATGCTTTGCAGGAAATTCCCATCCATTGTTGAATATCAAAGTCATCGTCGTGGAAGTATATCACATGATCCAACGATAAGCTAAAGTAGTGGATTGTGTCTTTCAAGTTTAATGTGTCAATTCTTAAGAATCTTGCCAAACGAGTAATGAAAAGTGCATCCAGCACAACAGCCAAACCCACGTACTGGAACTCCGGAGTAAGGCCCGTCAAGTTAATTCCCAATTCAGGACATCCCCATCTCGTCATGTAAGCGAGTTTTCTTTCAGTGATAGCCAATTTTGTTTCTTCATCCGCCGTGAGACTCAACTCATGCATTTCTGGGAGGAGCTTATGGAAAACCAATATGTCCGGAGTTGGATTGTGAACAGGGATCTTGTCCAAATCATTCCTACTCAACCAGTGATGGTATGGGGTTTGGAACTGGAAAGGCTTCACGACAGGAACATCGTCGTCATCGTCATCATCATCATCAGTCTTGTTGGCTTGTCTTCCTTTCCATTCCTCGTACTGTGCTACTGCATCAGAATGACTGTTCTTCTTCGTCAATGAGATATTGGCATAGTAAACGATCTTACCTTCTTGCAATCCGCGTACATGCCTGTTAGCAAAGTTCTTTCCATGAGATGTTGACTCCACCTTCCATTCAACTGGTATCTTGCTACTAACTCCACGAATAAAATATGAGTGAAGGGAGTGTGGCCTGAAATCTTTGGGTGCTGACTTCATAGCCACTAACAATGCTTGGCCCGCGATATTTCCTCCGTAAGCACCTTGAGACGCACCCACGGGCTTTGCCAATGGCTTGCGTCCAACCCAACTGTTGGGGCCTGTCTCGACAACTCCTAATAACTCGTCAACGTCAATCTCAGTCATGCTATTCCTGCTATAAGAAAATTATTTGAGTGCCCTGTTGACATATTTATCTTGACTTAGGAGATCATGTGAAATGTGGAGAAAAGCAAAGTCACGTGGCACATCGGCACCTCGGCATTAGTTTTAACGTTACGCCAATGCGTTGACTCCACTATCATATGAATGCAATTGAGGGGACCAGAGAGTTCGGCTTCAATTTGGCTGCTTGGTGTCCATTCCGACTTCCGTCGGTGAACGGTGCAACTAACACATGTAAATTCCTTAGCCTTGCCGAAAGTATTCCGCTGCGAAAGATCTCCCCGGGAGATCGTGTCAGAGCGCATTTGCATTAATTTTCGGAGTTTGACGTGAATTCGTAAAACCGATTGATGGGAGCTCCTCGCTTATGCTTTTGTCTCGGATCCTCAATACAAGATCTGCAACCTACAGGTATGCTGAGAGTTTATCTATTCAATAAATAATCCGGCCTTCATCCTATGTGTTACCCTAGTCAATTAATTACGTTATAACTTATGCAATTCGTTCAATCTTTGTTCAATCTCCTTGGTGAAGAACAACAAGGCTTCCTGAGTAACAGTGCACACCAATCTACCGTCTAAGGTGTAGACAGAACAATAGCACAAAACCCTGTCGTTTGACAATCTAGGGAAGCGGTATTCAATGTACAACCAGTCGTCGGACTTGAATTCCGCGTCATGGATGAAAACAGAGTGATCTAAACTGACTCTAAAGTAGTCCAAGGTCTTTTTGACCTTGGGCCACTCCCTTAAATTGACACCAAGTGCACCTACCATGGTACCCAAGTAGGTTGCGTCCAGCGCAAATAAAAGTTGCAAAATTCTGGTTCTAAACTCGTTCTTTGAAAGAGAAAGCGAATCATTAAGTTTAAAGAAGAACAGCAAAACACGGTTTCCTGTGGTGTCATAATCAAACTCTTCTGCAGAGAGCCCAATATCTTGCACAACACCTTGTCCAGTCAAGGTCTCAGATGGAATGTGGTGGTGCATCAAGTTGTGTGTGTGTGCAATAAATGGAAGCTTATCTAATCTATATCTGTACTTCTCCAACACATGCAGCGGACGAGTCTGGAAACTGATGGTCTTAGAAGTACCAGAGGCAACTCTCTCAGATTGAGCGTTCTTTCTGGTGAAAGAGACCATGAGCGTGAACATGACCTTATCATGCTGGATACCCTTGACCATTCTATTTGCATAATTCTTACCATTGCTAATGATGTGGACTTCCCATGTCACGGGAATAGCAGAATCTCCTGCTCTAACAAAGTAGGCATGGAGAGAGTGTGGCAGCATTTCTGGATCCTTGACAGTTTCCCAGGCAGCGTTAACACCCTGAGCAACAGACTCTCCTCCATAGGTTCCACGACCTCCATCTTTGAAGGGTTCAAGAGGGTGATCTCCCACTAAAGTAACAACATCTCGAGTTGAGTTACGTTCAGTAAGCGTAAACTTAGCCTCTATCTTGTTCACGTTGTTGGTAGTATGGATTTCGCGAAGTGACATCTTGTGTTGATGAGTTAGTAAGCGGTGCTAGGATTTCAGTCTTCTTTTATGTATCAGATTCTTCTGCCGAGGATCTTCGGAGATTAGGTAAGTTTCCTTTCCGGGCAATAGGCATTCACGTGAATGTTGAGCGTGAAGACTACGGCAACTCAAAAGCAAAAGGCTGTTTCGGGGTGTGACTCGCACCGTCTCCGATGTATGTTTGAAGTCCCTATTTCATATTCTGGGCTTGTGGTTAAGGGTTCTGTTGCGTTGTTCTTTTTTTTTCTATTTTGCAACTGGTATGCACAGCCATAGTCCGAACTCGAAGCTCGGTACAAGATGTGAAAAAGGTGGCGGAACTGCTACGGAGTTACGGGATACGGAATATACCATAGTTAAGAACCCAACCACCCCTTGCTGTGTTATTTGCTTGACCTTTTGCGACGGATCCTTAGATCAACACAAGACCTTAGTCTTGTAAGACCTTAGTCTTGTGAATTTGGTAGCCTGTGATTTGCGAATAACGTGCTGAACAGGTAATAGCAACATTCTGCTCAAAGGTAACTCTAGTGCATCTCGGAAACAATGCGAGAAACTTCATGTATGTGGAACAACTTTGCCATTGCTGCCGTGTACCTAATCAGCCATGTGCAGCAATACAGAAGGAGGATTTACCTCGGGTGCGAGTTTTACATGTGCAGAATTCGGAAAATCTATTAACTGTCAAATCTATAATGCAAACTAATGACCCTAGATGGGTCACGATATGATATGGGTAGCCGGAACGACCGTCTAAACTTGTGTGACATCAGTTGCACCAACCTCATGCTCAGCCAGCTGCTAGAGATGGGCAATTTCGCACACTTTGCAACTCCGTGCTACTTACAACTTGGCTCTTCTCTCAGCTCCGCTGTGGAAATAAACCAAAGCCTCTTGAACAACACTTGCAAACAACTTACCGTTCTTGTCATAGTAGCCGGCGTGTAACATGACTCTGTTATTCACTAATCTAGGAGCCTTAAGCGTAACAAAAATCCAATCGTGAGGCTCGAAGCTGTCATCGTGGATAAACACAGAATGATCGATCGAGACCCCAAAGAAGTAAGGATTCTTACCTCCAGTAACGGAGATGACTGGGATTTGCTTGCTTGGATCCTTAGGATCGGCTCCCATGAAAGGCAAATCCAAAATTCTAGAAATCGAAGAAAGGTTGAGGGAATCCAGGATTGCACCCAACCCTGCGTAACGGTACTTTGGAGAAACCTTAGGGTGGTCATCACCCACTCTAATCCAGAAAGAGAGCTCACGCTCACCGGCAGCAGTCTTGGACTGCTTTGGATCCATTTGCTTAAAGTTGGGTGGGATCTTGTGCTGGAGCAACCCTCCAAAGTCATACAGGGTGTGTACTGGGAACTGGCTGTGGTCATATTTGTAAAAGGTAGAGTTAACAGGAATTTGGTATTGGAATTCCGACTGTTGTTTCTTTGGTCTCTTTGCAGTGAGACTAATCATAACAATGTACCTCAACTGATCTTGCTGGGACACTCTGACCAATCTTGTTTTGTAATTCTTAGAGTCACTGAGACGTTCAATTTCAAATTGACAGACTTTGGAGTCATCACCTGCCTTGACAAAGTACGAGTGAAGGGAGTGAGGACTAAAGCCAGGACAGTCTTCCATAGCAGCAACAATAGCAGAAGCACACAAATTGCCGCCAAAAACTCCCCTACTGGAGGCGCTTGGCTTGGATAATGGAGTCAACCCTTCGTATTTTCCTTCGGAAAGTTTGCGGACTGCAAACGACTTCTCCAACTTGGAGGGTACAAATTTATCGATTGAAAGTAACATGTGGGTATAAATTTAGAGGTTCCAAGGATCCCCCTTGGTTATATACGTCAACCTTCGTATTTGCAGTCGGTTTCCTGCAGACAAAGCGTGTTGATACACACATCCTCGGGACCGTTGCGAAAAAGTTGGGACGGCTAAAGGAGGGGAATGTAACTTTTCAGTATCGCTGGGCAGGCGCAGGGCCCGCCTGACTGAACAAATACCGGGAACAACGGAAAATAATCCCGGAATAATCGTTCCTGTGTGCCTCCCCTCCCCTACAATGTGGCTCGGTCCTAGTGGCTTGTCCCGGAGTGTGAATGTTGAGCTGCGATAAGGAGGAGAAGAGATAAAAATAGACTAACTAAACTTCAAAGCAGAAACACCAGGCGAAGTTCAAGAAGTCGAAGGTGGAGAAGAGGCAGGTGCCTATGATCCAAGCTTGTAACATATATTGCTGGTTCTCTGTTTCATTTTCCATACAATCTTTTCCCTTTGGTTCATGGTATCAGCGTGTAGCAAAAAAAATTGCGTATTGTTGAGGTGCAATCAGTATCCAGTATCCCATTACTAATTCCGGACACCTTCTCCTATTGTGCCAAACAATACTCACGCATAAGCTTCTAAATGTTCATTAACGTATAGAGAGAGGAGACTAGCGCTATACCATCGGTATTATTATTCTATGTACTACGCTTATGGGAGAAGCGTGTTGGGTGCAAAATAATATGCAGGATTTTCTTGCAGAATCTTAGACGTGATGGAGGGGAACAGTAGCTAAACGACGTAGGGTCTAGTATGAGGAGGGGAGTGAGTCAAAAACAAGCAAGCAGAGAGACGACAATAAGAGGAGTAAGTTTCAACAAGAGGGATTGTTTGACAATTGGCTTTCGTTGGGAAAGATGCTGGAGCAAGTGGAGAACTTGGCACACCCATTGACCCATTATCGCCCGATGCAATTCCTCCGCCAACCTAAAACACTACTCCATAGTGCTTCTCCTCACCTAAGCTCGCCACCTATCGCTAAAGTAGCTCCATACTGATTCTCCTTACTTCAAACACAGCCAGGTGCGAATCTATAACTTTTCCACAACATCAGGAACACCGTTTAACATATAGGTCAAGCCTTCTTGCATCACTGTTGCAGCCAATTCTCCCTTCTCATTATACATGAAACCTCTCACCAACAGTCTATTGTTCAGCACCCTCCTGAATTGGTAGGAGAAGCCGACCCAGTTCTTGACTACATCCAAGGTCTCCATACCCTCATGGAAGTAGATGTGGTGGTCTAGGGACATTGCATTATAGTGGAACAAATGCATGATATTCATTGACATGGTCATCAAGTAACGGGCGTCTCTCAGCTCATCAAAGTCCAAGTATGGGTGGTCAAGCGTGGGATTGAATGGGGCATGGACCACTCTCGGAAGTGTGGTTAAGAACGCACTATCTGTCAAACATGCAAGACCCACATAGTTAAAAACGGGATCATCAAACAGTTTTTGGTACTTTGGAGGAACATACTTGGAGATTCTCCTCAACCCAGGCATGTCGGCTTGGGCCTTGTCCAAAACCTCTTCCATAAACGGCTGAATTGGGATATCCTCAGTCACCTCGCTTTCTTTGTACTCCTTCAGAATCATGTTATTGATACCTCCCCAAACAGTCATCCACCTGTCAGAGGCATTGGTTTCCAACTCGTGGAGATTTTCCTTTGGCTTTAAATACTCCTCGGGGAACGCATTGCGGATGTATTCTGTGTGGTGCACTTGTTGGAGCTTGTCGGGCGCATTCTGGTGGTACTTCTTGTACCATTGAGACTTTGACTTGGAGAGTTCCTCGCCGGGAGCAGCCACTTCCTTATGCTTGAGTTTGCCACTGCTGAGCACAGCACTTGCTGTCGACATCACTACTCCCTGTTGCTCGACCCGGATGCTGACTTTGGCGATTCCACCTCGATCGTACAGCTCAACAAAATATTCCATTGGATAACGAGGTGATCCTGCCTTGATAAAATGCAAATGAAACGACACCGGGAATACCTTGGCCCATCCCAAGTCCCGTTGGTTCAAAATTGCAGCGTATAACGACTGGGCTATGGTGTGCCCTCCATAGACTCCTCTAGCTGCTTGAACAACCATCCGCAACGGATGTACCCCGATGTAGTGTCCCTCTGCAATTCTTTTCAATTGGTATATGTCCTCGAAGTTCTCAAGCTTCTCAGTTGCCCTAAATCTAGAAGGTCCCATAGTAGCGTGTATGGATTTTGGATCGCAGTTACAACCTTTGAATCTGCTTGGTCGGTTTTATTTATACATGCGTACCCCACATCAAATCACAGGAGAGTGTGATTTTGGCCGAGCGCGAATCGGCACTTTCGTGACACTATATGAGAAGAGATATCTCTAATATCAACGGTTATAGTGGGGAGGAGCGGTGCACTCAGCAATATTTGTTGAAAGATTAAATTTCAGCTTAACAGTCCTTCTCTACCCAAAGAATTGTATTGGCACCTCTTAAAATGCTCCCATATGCTTTATTTTAACATAAGGGGCGCGGGCTGCAAAAACCACTTCCAGCAACCGTTAATGGCTGCAACGTCAATGTGTAGGCAGTTGTGATTTCAATTTAGTGGCACTCCTAGCAAGTGCCCACTGTTGTCCGACAATCTTCAAGCTGCAAGTTTGCTTAAATTTGTGGACTTATGAGAAAGATAGTCTGCAATTCGTTTTTGCGTTGTTTCGAACTTGGATGCCAGTCATACAGATCCCATTAGAAAGTAAGAGCAATCTCTTCAGATTGTGCGTTCACATGTTTCTCTATTCCAAAAGCAAGGTCCGCTTGAGATTCCATTGTACTCTGAGAATTTGATGATACTTCACTCTCACATGCTTCTCCACACCCACATTGAGCTTTTCTCGTGCGCATCAATTCTTGGAAGCTGGTGAGAAGCGGTACTGGTTGGATAAAATTTTCGACTTGCATACCCCTAACGCTGATAGGGAGAAGATACTAGATCAAGCTACCCTGTCATGTTTGTAGCAATACCTGGAGAGTTTAGAGGGGCTTAGGCGGGCATACAAAATCTAAAGTGCGCAGCGTACAGTTACCCCAATTCCTCATACATTACTCTATAATTGGTGAACAGTTTCACCGGATCCACTCGCAAGTTCTAGGTTCTTCGAAGATTGCCTAAACATAGCATCTGGCACTTTCCTAAGATGTGCGCGGAGTAGATAATGCAATTGACATCCAAGGAACACTTCTTCATCCTTTGCAGATAAATAATCATAACTAATTCATTAACTAATTTCTTCATATTCATCAAGGCAATATACCCAGACCACACTAATCAAACTTAACATCAAAGTTCTTGTAAAACTTTTCGCGGTCTTCCTTGCTAACCTTCTTTTCCTTTCTTAGCTTGACCATTTGCTCTCCTCTTTTCGTCAAGGTCAAGTCTATGCCATCTGGAACACTTACTTCTTCAGTTACCAAAGCACTAGACTTCTTGTACTTTGCTTTTTGTGCAATTGAAGTGTTTTGCAACTCGAATTGTCTTCTCTTCAAAACCAACTCTGTTTGGTCGTCTTGCAGAGCATCAACTATTAGGCCAATGAGCTCTCTCTGCTTTTTACTCAATGGCAAATCCAGGCATTGATCCGTACCCTTTAAGATGTAGATCAAAGAAACAACAAACAAACCGCCCATTGCAATCAACACCCCTTTGTCAAAAATCTTAATGACACTCAACCATTCTTCGCTCCTGTACTTGTTTTGAGGTTGCAGCTTCCACATTGAGTAGAATTTTGAACCTATGGAACGAAGCAACTGATAGACAATAAACAATAATGTTATGTATATGGCTCTCTTGACGTGAAGATCGCGTTGAACTTGACGATCCAAGGCTATCTTCATCAATGGGTTAAGCCAGTCTCCAGTGGGACCGTCGATGTCTGCGGCGTCATCCAACTCGTCGTCACCGTCAGTCTTTGCTTTGCCTACCACCACAGACTTGCGGATCTTATTAAGAAGAGGGATTTTGTTGGACATGGTCGTCAGAACGTTGGGTGGCAAGAAGTCCTGGAGCATCCCAAAAGTAGTTCCTGGCCCTTTGGAAGGTGGTCTATAATAGATGGACTTTCTCTGGCCCCGAGAAGCAAACCAAGCGTTGTCCTGCAAGTTCTTCTGCTCATGTTTGTTCTGCAACTCGGCTTGACGGAGTCGTAATGCAATTTCACTGGGTGATAGATTGATTGGTCCTTTGGTCACCTCTTGTTGTTGGTTTTGCTGTTGCGATGCATTGTTGATTACTTCACGGTTTAGGATGCTGGGTGGCGGATTTAACGCCAATCTTCTAAGGGTTCCAGTATTGGATGCTGCAAACGCCAGCGCTGGCATGGGCTTGGAGTAGAGGATCGAGTAGGCGTCCTCGTACACCGTGCTATCACTGTCTGTCATGTTGATGTTTTTTTATCACGTGTACCTGCCCTTCTCATACACCAGTCACTGCTCTTACTATGTCTGAGTCAACAAGCACAGAAAATAAGTAGAAACGTAGTTTGCGCACTCGAGCTTCTTGCTCTGTTAAATAATGCAAAGTTCTTCTACATAAACCAGTGTTACCTGAGTTTGGCTAACCCAGCAACCCCAACTCTGCTCGTGTCCAGCAGTTACCCGGACATCCATTTTTTTCAGTATATAAGTGCGCTGGATTCTCTCTCTTTTGCTCGATACAAGACCTTGACACTGAGGACAGTGCTATCGTCTTGTACGCATTCAATGATGAATAAAATGTTTACACAGACCTGTACTGATATACATGAAGTACAACGACATGCCTCTTCTGATGAATGTGCAACCCTTACCAGATTGTTGAGAAGTAGTCACACACCCAACCCCGTTGGGCTAAGGCTTCAGCTTAGATCTATGATCCAGGAAGTAATGTTAAACATTACAATCCCACGTCATGGATCTTGCTTTTCAATTATCTGGGTGTTTTCACAGCTTTATGCTACTTTAAACACTGTAGGATCTTAAGCGTTAGGTTCCATCTACAGATTGGTTAATATTAGATGTCTTGGACCATGTTGATCTCTTGCTAACTACACAAATCAAGTGTTTGATACGCCAGAGCTTAAGTGAAGTAATGCACTGTACGTTGGCATTTCCCGTAAATGGTACACACCTACCACCCATTCTAATTGGGTACGTTCTACTGTGACTGTTAAGTTCCTGCTGTCGGAGAATTTGACGTTCTCGATGAGAAGCAAAATTTGCAGAGTGGTGGACAACAGAGATTCAACCAAGAGCTCAAACCACCCCAAAATACCACCCTTCCAAGACCTGAAAACTGTAATCATGTAGGTATAGGACAGGTAAACTAAGCGGAAAGTATGCTTTTCAGTTTTCTGAGCTACCCAACCTAGACTCGATCAACATCGAGATCTTCCTATTTTGGAAAGGCCGTGAACGACTAGATGTCAAGACAAGGTTTTTACATGAAAATCAGAAAGACAGATAGCAAACGCTGCGATAGAAACAAACAAACACACAGTAAGTATCATCCATTAATTGTTTATGTAAACGTGAAGGAGAAGAACAAAGAAAGTCTGCTAATGGGAGCGAAGTATATCAACATGACCGACTTTCAAACCATTCGTCGATAGTCACTCTTCAATCAAAAACCCTTCCAAGCACAAATACAAAATCACTACACTGCAAAATTATCTGTATCTCTTTATTACTTTACACAAGTATCATTACTTACTTCTTAGCAGTCAATCTTCTCAAGTAGAAGGCTAATTCTTCACCTTCCAAGATGTAACCATCACATCTACCAGATTGACCTGGTCTGGAGGAAATAGCAGCGTACAATCTACCGGCACCGAATTGGGAGTCGACAGCAGATTCAATGACAGAAGAAGAAGCTCTGGAAGCCAACTTCTTTTCAACAGACTTGGACTTCTTGACTGGTTCTTCGTTGTCCTTCTTCTTACCCAAGGTCTTACCGTAGTGGTTTTCAAACCATTGTCTGAATGGAGTGGCATCGATTTGGACAATAGCAGACTTGGTCAAGGTGTTGGTTCTAACCAATTCGTTGTTAGATGGGTGGTAGACGACACCAGCAATTCTGGTCTTTCTAGAAACACCTTCAGAACCCCAAGAGAAGTTACCGGTTTCAATTCTCAAAGCTCTGAACTTTTGGTTACCACCTCTAGTTCTGACACTGTGGATTCTCTTAGCACCAATCTTGGTGTTAGCTGGTTGACGACCCAATTCAAACTTTCTCTTCTTTCTGAATTGGGCTCTCTTAGCACCAGTAGCAGAACGCTTGTGACGAGAATCTCTGGAAATACCCATGTTGCTTTGGAACTGTTAGTACTTTATTCAACCTAATGTATTCACGTTGGTCTTCGTTTGTACTTACACTAAAGACTATCACTTGTTAAAGAGAAGAAAACTTTAGAAAAAGATTTTAACAGCTTTTTTCCAGCTGGATTGTGAGGAAAATTTTTCAATGTGTGGGACTGCAGGTAGGCACGCGAGAAAAGGAATAACCTGCAAAAGTAGAGTACTGTTTGTATAGTAAACCTTAACCTGCAAAAAGGACATATAATTGAGAGAAGCATGATACGTTAGGGTTCAAGCCCTAAAGCAATTACCCACAAAACTGCATCTTGCATCTGTGTCTCAAGCATCACTAATCTCCAATTTTTTAGGCACAGACAACTACCTTTATCAAGCATGGAGAGCATATACGATGAGATAGAGATCGAGGACTTTACCTACGATCCAATCACCCAGTTGTTTCAATATCCATGTCCTTGTGGGGATCGTTTTGCTATTTCTATAGACGATTTGAAGGATGGCGAAGACATCGCTGTGTGTCCTCTGTGCTCTTTGATGGTTCGTGTGATCTTTGATCCAGAGGATTTGGACGAGTTTGAAGATTAACCAATTGAGTTTACCCCTCAGGACATGGGTTTCTCGAAGAAATCTCGAACAGCATATGATATTTGTTGCATATTACAGTGAAATAACTCCGAAGTATCATCCTCGCGATGCTCTACAATCTGCGTATCACTAATTTATATCAGCTTCACACATAACGCTAGACTAATAATATTTATTACAAGAATACGGGAAGATTAACGGAGTCTTGTGGTGGCTGCAGCAATGGACACTCTCACGTCAGCGAATAAGTGGATGTTCTACTCAAAAAGACCAGATACACCTTAATTAAACCAATCATAGTATCAGGTCACGGTCTTGATGCTCCATCGGAGCATGTAAAATATACCAAAATTGCCCACCACTCCATTCAGCATCGTTTTGCAACTCAATAATTACCTAATTTATTAATCCTAAACCCTATAAACCTTATTCCCAGAGATAAAACAATACCTGATGCTTTTCAACAAGCGATAAGTAATACTTAATTTTGGCATCAATTCAGCATCTTCCAAAATATAATTAAATTGGTTTAATTCGTCCTTTCTAGTTTTAAGCTGCATCAATGGTAACGCAGTCAACTCACATTTGGTCCATTTATGATTACTAGTCGACTCAATTAACTTTTCGTCTTCTTCAGGAATGCTCAGAGCTGAGACCCTAAACAGCTCTTGAAAGAACTTGGTTCCAATGACTATTTCTGCCTCCGAGGGCAATTCAAACTCAACCAGTGAATCGCCAAACTTGGCCTTCAAGTGGAGATAGTACTTGAGGAGTATGAACTTGTCTATCTCGTACTCGAGCTTTATGCCATTCTGGGAAATGTACCTAAAGAGTAAGTTGATGTACAAGTCTTCAGTCACAGACTTAATCTGATTATTTTCATTCCGCAACTCATGCTCAATATCAACCAACTTATCGTTTTTGGAAAATGTGGAGTTCTTCATGGTATTGATTAAAATCATATTGAAGTTATAAAGGATCTGTAATCCCTTTGAAATTGGGTTGTTGTGCAAGCCCGCGTGGATCAGTGATTCAAGGGTGTCTAGCACCGTCAACGACCCATAAACATCTATAGCATCTAAATCAAGAAAGTTGTCTTTTTTAAATGGCTTGATCTTTCTGTACAAATTTATGTAGTCGTCCTCAACAGGATGCTGAGGAAGAGTAGGTAATTTCTCCAACTGATCGAGCCACGTGTAAAACAAGCTGGCAATCGGTGTCGCCCATTCGGAGTTTCTTTGTTCTCCTAAGTCTAAGTAGGCCACTTGTATTTGACTTCGAGATGGTGTCTCGTAGTGAAGAACATTCTTGGGTATTACTTTGTAACCCATTGTTAGTATATTTCCAATAAACTTGATCGAGTAAGTGGTAAATGACCCCTCTACATATTGATTAAGGTATTTTGATCCACCCTCTTCTTCGTCATTGGAGTTCTCGATCAGAAACGAGTACAATGTCTTTTTGACAAAGTCCGCTAACTTTTCACGCAAGTCGGTAGCCAACACTTTCAATGTTTTCGGATTAACACTAACAGACTCAAACTTACCGTCCTCATATGCAATAAGAAAATGAAGGTCACTGACAACTTCCAATCCTGCAACGTTAACATAAGAATTTAACTTGTACTCCATATGGTTGTGGCCCGTTTTGAAAATTCTCAATGTGCCTGTGTTTGTTGATATCAAATATGTATTGTCCGTGTGGTGCACCCACTTTATCTGACTGTTCAAAAATCTGGTTGCAGGTATTACTTCTTCCACCAACACACTATCTGAAATTGTGCAGATCCTTATTGAATTATCGGCACCAACAACGGCTAATTTTGAAGTGTTTCCAATCCAATCGGACCATGCCAATTTAATGTTTTCTCCTTCGACCCTGCCCTTTGTGTGCAATTCAAGAGAATCGTCTTGGATTTTATACACCAAGACATCATTCGCATTGGTCAAAACCAACAAGTAGGGGTTTCCAGCAGCATCTGTATTCACTTCGAAAGCTTTGATATGCAAACTTAGGTAATCTTGGAACGAGCTGATGTTCTCACCATCAGTGCTAATACCCAAATCTTGCTTTAAGTAGTCTAAAACAACGATAATCACCAGGTACTTATCATAATACGCAGAGTCCCTCAAAAATACAAGTAATTCACCGGTATTGAACAATGCTATCAAGTAATTGTTTCTTGTTGTTTGGATTGTATCAGTCCACTTGTGAGAAACGATCATTGGTTCCAAGATATTTCTAAAATGAAACCCTTCATCTAGTGATTCGATAGTTAGATTGTGAAGCTTTCTTAATGGTAGACTTTCTAGCACCTCGCTATGTAAAATGGTGCTCTGCTGAAAGAGATACTTGCAGTCTAGTAAGTTAGTATCTGCAATGTTTTTAATTGCATCATACTCCAAGGTAGGGAGTTTGGGATCGAGGATCGTAACTTGAGTACCACCGTTTATGGCCAATTGCAAGTTATTGGACCATTGGAGTGGGTCATGATGAGGGCTAAGTGCATTGGTCCGCAACACTGGGAGTGTACGAATGAGGGCCATGGGTATCTTTGTTGTAAGTCAAAACAAAAAAATGAGAACGCGATTGTTGCAAAACAAAACTACATAAAGCGGTACAAGGTGGAAAAGGAAACTAAATAGAGGAAGGCATTATTGTCCAGAAGGGATAAAGTCAACCAGATATTATACACCTTGAATGAGAAAGTTTGAGATTCACCGTATTTGAGGAAATACTTTTTGATTTGGTTTACCGTCCCAGAATTTGCAACAAAAAGCTGAAGCTAACAGGAAGAGAGGATTTCCCAACTGTTTACACAGCCTACAATTCACCACTAATTCTTAATAAACTGTTGTTGAAATAGCTGTGATTTGAAAATGCCTTCATTTAACCACCCATATCAACCATATCAGGTTCAGATCGATCTTATGAACGCGGCATATGACGCCATAGGTAATTACAAGGTAGGAATGTTTGAATCACCAACAGGAACAGGAAAAACACTTTCAATTATATGCTCTACGATGAGCTGGCTACGAAATTATAAGAAGACGCATATTTATGATCATGAGGAAGAATCTGATGACTCTGATGAAGAATGGATTAAAGAAGATTATAGAAGGAATATTATTTCAGCAAGCAAACAGTCTGTTAAGGACTTTGAGAGTCATCTAACTGATGTACGAAGTGAGTTTGAAAAGAACATCCAAAAGGTGGAGAGCTTAGCTAAACGAAGGAAGAAGGCCAAGAAACTGGAGGAGGACGATATCTCCAAGTTCCTTCCGAATGAGGACGAGTCTGATTCGGAATTGAAAAGAGAAGTTGACGATTTGATGAACAAGTCCTATTTGGAGGACCGAAAGACAACCGTTAAGATTTTCTTTACGAGTCGGACCCACTCGCAACTTTCACAATTCACAGACCAGTTGAGGCTCCCGAAGTTTGAATCTTCATTTGAAGATTTAGAAGAGAGAACAAAGTACCTCACACTAGCATCTAGAAAGCATCTCTGCATCAAAGACGAAATACGAAAATTGAGTAATGATAACATTAATGACGCCTGTATTGATCTACAGAAGAAGGATGGCTGCGAATACTTAGACAAGACGGCCAGTACAAGGTTTTCCGACTTGGCGTTGTCTCAAATCCAGGACATCGAAGAATTAAGACAGGTTGGGGAATCCCTCAAAACATGCCCTTACTATTCTATACGCCCAGGTATTGAAAAATCTGAAATTGTCTCACTACCATACCAGATGATATTAGACCACAACACACGTTCGGCTATGAAGCTTGATATTAAGAATTCAATCATTGTCATTGACGAAGCCCACAACTTGATGGATACAATCACTTCCATATACTCCCTCTCCATCTCCTTGGTAGACATAGAAAAAATTATCAAGCTGTTGAAGGTGTACCTCTCGAAGTTCTTGAAAAAGTTGAGCAGTGGTAACAGAATACACTTGATGAAGCTCGTCAAGCTATGCGAGATATTGAAAAAGTTCATGCTTGCCGAGAAAGACGTCAAGCCCGGCAAAACGATTAACATCAATGAATTCCTCCTGTCTTCTAATAGTGATCTTTTCAATATTCACACTTTTGAAGAGTTCCTAATTAAATCCAAAATAGCACTCAAGATCGAGTCTTACCTTGAGAAAACACAGGATGAAAAGCTGACTTCAAATCCATTGCTCTTCAAAATTATAAGGTTCCTCAAGTGCTTGAACTACCCCTCCAAAGAGGGCAAGTTCTTCTGGAACAAGACTGAAAGCACAGTATCTATCAATTATATGTTGCTTGATCCAAGTAACATCTTCAAGTCCTTAGTTACTGAAGCAAGATGTGTACTATTGTTTGGAGGAACCATGGAGCCAATGTCCGACTTTTCTACCTACTTGTTTCCCTTTCTAGAGGACAAACAAATAAAGAAATTCTCGTGTGGACATGTTATACCGAAGGAGAACCTCAAAGTGTTCACTGTGTCTGGTTTCAACGGAACAATGGACTTTCTGTTTTCAAAGCGGAGTGATCCCAAGATGATCAACGATTTAGGAAGAGCCATTTTCGAACTCTGCTTAAAGGTTCCTTTTGGTGTGGTGGTCTTCTTCCCCAGTTACCAGTACCTCAACCAAGTCATTAGTGTCTGGAAACAATCTGACATATACAAGCTCATTGAGAGCACCAAGCGAGTTTTTGAGGAGCCCTCTGAATCGACCAAGGTGGACGAACTCCTTCTGAACTACACCTGTACAATCAAGGAACAGCAGAAGGGAGCTGTTTTGTTTTCCATTGTGGGTGGTAAGATGTCAGAAGGTATCAACTTCTCGGACGAGCTAGCAAGAGCCGTGATTATGGTTGGACTTCCGTTTCCAAACGCCTTTAGTGGTGAACTTATAGCCAAGCGACAATTTATCGAGGACAATACTATTGAGAAGGGTGGCACCAGACAAGAGGCCCAGCAAAACTCCCGACAATTTTACGAAAACCTCTGCATGAAAGCAGTCAACCAAAGTGTAGGTCGTTCTATGAGACACCGAAACGACTACTCAATCATTTATTTAATAGATCACAGGTATGAACAGGAAAGAGTTAGCGGCAAGTTGAGTGGGTGGGTAAGAGAGGCTGTTCAAAAAAAGAGGAATTTCAAAGAGATCCTAGACAGTACAGAAGACTTCTTTCTTACAAAGTCGGTATCAAAGTTAATATAGTATTTTTATAGATTAATATACATGGGGCAAAAGAATGCAGAGGACTGTACGTTTGTAATCCTCACAACAGACTTTCTAAACTAACCAACAAGCTGTAGGTTTCTCTAGGCATTTTGTACTGAACCATACCAGCGTAGATCATGCAGTTCTTCAGGATTTTCTTCAAGGTGTCCAACTCAGTTCTTTCAGTGCCAAAAGCTTGATACTTCTTAGTTAAGATAGCATAGTTCAATTGGGAAATTGAAGTCATGGCCATGATCAACAAAGAAGGAATAACCTTGATCAAGCTATCATCCAAGGAGTTGTTTTGGATCAATTCGCTCAACTTTCTGATTCTGATTAAATCGTCATTAGCATTAAGTGGAATCAATTCCAATCTGTTGATGTCAGTGATGACTTGTTGCCAGTCTCTTCTGACAAATTCCCCTCTGATATCAATGATTGGTAACAACAAATCACATGTGTTCTTTCTCAGTAAGGTGATCTTACTCAAAATTGAAGGGTTGTTGTTGAAGATCTTCATCAAATGCTTGGCCAATAATATGATGTTGTTATCGATAGTATCCACCACATCCTTGGAATCATTATAACCAGTAGATAAGACCTCATAGTTGCCAAATTGGAGAATTGGTTTGTCCAACTCGGTCAGCGCCAAGATTTCTGCCAAGAGCCTGTTAACTAACGATATCACAGTATCGTATTCTTGACACAATTGATATAATAGCAAGGCGTCAAAAATTCTGCCTTCTTCTTCGCACTTCTTAGCGCTAATCTCAATGATTTGGTGGTGGAACTCTTTCAAGTCTGTCAAATTGATCAACTCTCTCTGGTTCTCAAGGATACCTGGGATCTTGGAGCCGTTCGATTGGTCCAATTCTCCCAACAACATGGAAAACTCTCTTGCGATCAAGATTAACTCACGAATTGCTTCATGGCACTTGGAAACTTCTTCCTTTGATTGGCCACCTTTCGACATTGCTATCAAAATCAAATATTGGCATGCCACCTTTGGATCACTAATCTTGAAAGTTCTTGTATAGGACCCCATCAATCTGCTGAAATTAATTTCGTAGTTCTTCCTGTTTATGACGAGCAAGTCATTCTTCAGGATACCAGAAACGTTCAACAAGCCATAATAATTGAAGCCAATGGCTAAATGTACAGCATCACATTCATTGATAAAATCATATGCATATTGAACGGCCAATTCATACAACCCAACCAAAACTAATGTCTTAAGGTATAATGGGTTGTTGGACGAGGAATTGAAGTTCTTTGGACCCAAAGAAATAACCTTGTCCTGGAGGTTCAATAAACCGTAGTTCTCAAAGACTAATGCAGATTCATTAATAAACTGGAATTCATTGATTATAGAAAGGTGGAACCAAATCCAATCCTCAATACTCAAGTTTATGCTTTGTGGCAACGACTTTCTGCTCAAATCACACTTACCAAGGATCTTGTATACCGAGTACTTATATGGATCAAAGTTGAAGCTGTTGTTGGAGCCATTAATGTTACTGAGAACAAATTGGAATTGTTGATTGAACTCATTTTGCAACCTCTCATTCAAATCAGATGGCAAGTTGTGGTCCTCGTTCTCCACAAACTTCTTAATGTATGTAGGGAAGTTGGAGTCAAACTTATTGAACAAGTCCCTGTTCCTAATAGTCAACTCTTCTGCTTCCTTGTACAAACCAGCTCTAATCAAGTAGAAGATCAATGCCCAGATAGGGGTGCCGTTGACGCATAAAGTCTTACTTAAGAAATCCGAGTCGTTCTTCAAAATAATCCTGTTAATAAAGTAAGAAACCTTGTTGATGTTGGTAGCAGCAGCAAATTCCTTAGGCTTTTGGTTGTCTTTCAAATAGATCTCTTCAATATAATTGAAAAATTCGGTTTCCAAGTACTTTCTGCTGCTCTTGATAATGTCCTTATGTAATGATAATGAGTTAGATGATTGGTTGTAATCATAAAACTTTTGCTCTTGACTGATCTTCGAAAACTTTTCGTTGGTGAGTTCAACCAAGACCTTCCATGCTTCTGAAATTTGCTTCGACTTCAAGTCATTTTGAAATTTGCTCAACTCAGCAAAATTGATCCCCAAAGGGAAGTTTTTGTTTTCTAATCTAGCTTCGTTTAATTGGTAAATTATTCTAGCGTGGTTTTCAAACTTTTCTCTAGACAACTGCTTCAAGGAGGAAACGTTTCTACTGTTGTCGGAAGTGGAGCTGTTGGATAACTTGGAATTCAAAGGAGTCAAGAAACTGTAGTTTCCTGGGATGGACTGATTCCAAGTGATCGATTGCTTCAACTCTTGTGGAGTGTGTTCAACAGTGGTCTTCAATCCAATGGACTTTCTCAATTCATCTCTTCTGACTTTCCAGTCAATGGTGACGTTTGCACTAATGAAGTTATCAAAATCCGCCGACACTTGCGACAATGACTGCTCTATGGTGTTTAAGATATTTTCGTGCTTCTTGGAACTCAAATAGCTGTCAATATTAGTTGTGTTAGTAGCAACTACATTTGAGACGTAGCCGTTGGAGTTGAAGTTTGCATCGGATGGACGTGCATGGGCTGATGGAAGATCAATGGCGTTTAATTCATTCTCAATATCTTCAGCGCTGACTCCACTGGCTGCCAACAAGTAGTGAGCTTTAGTGAAATTGACGTTCTTCTCTTCTTGCTTTCTCAATTGCTGTGACTTTCTTTGCAATTCGTTCAAAGTCAAGTGAATGGAGCCTAATTGGAGGTTATCTGATCTTGGTAAGTTGTGAGCGGATTCCAACAAATCCTTTAGCAAGTTCTTTGAACCGGTTACGCTTATGCCTGAGTTGGTAGCTGTGGAGGCGGGTGCAGCAGGAGTTTGAGCAACAGCATTGGTGTTGTTCCCCCCTAAACCTCCGGTTAAGGTTGTGTTGTTAGTAGCACCTGCACCAAAAAGGCCACCTGAAGTACCGGAAGTAGCAGTGGGACCTGCTGCAATATTTGTGTTAGAAAAGAGACCACCAGTAGCAGGAGCAGCAGAAGTGGCAGCAGGCTTGGCACCAAAGAGACCACCAGTGGCTGGAGCAGGAGTAGTGGTAATTGTGGGCTTATTACCAAAAAGGCCACCAGATGGAGCAGCAGGAGCTGTAGTTGGAGCGGGAGCAGTGTTTCCACCGAAGAGACCGCCAGTAGCTGGTGCAGCAGGCTTGCTACCAAAAAGACCACCGCTCGGAGCAGTAGAAGTATTACTAGTTGATGCAGAACCAAAGAGACCGGTTCCAGTGCTTGCGGTAGGGTTCAGTGCGGTACTTCCAAAGGGACCGGTGGATGTAGTACCGGTGTTCAGTTGAGCATTTCCTCCAAATAACCCACCAGAAGCAGGAGCTGCAGTAGTTGCTTGTTTATTTCCAAAAAGTCCACCACTGTTAGTATTATTAGAGCCAAAGAGTCCGCCTGAAGGTGGGGCAGCATTGGTTGCACCAAAGCCAGAGGTACCAGAGTTGGTATTGGAGCCAAAGCTTGGTACGCCAGTGTTGGCAGTAGCTGATCCAAAGCCAGGAGCACTTGAATTTGCATTGGTCGAGCCAAAGGCGCCCGTAGATGCTGAATTGTTGTTCGTTGCGCCAAATCCGCCGGTGTTGCCTGATGTATTGCCAGTAGCCCCAAAGAGCCCACTTGCTGGTTTGGCAGCAGTGTTGCTGGAGGCACCAAAGAGACCTCCTCCAGCGGAACTTCCTCCAAATGCATTATTGGTAGTGGAGGAATTGTTGCCAAAAAGACCACCTGAGGTAGGTCCACCGCTCAGATTAGCTGTGTTCAGGCCAAACATGTGTGGATTATATCTGGTATATTGTTTGTAAACAACGATTCCACTGCAAAAAAATTGGCTACCCTACTACTGAGAGTGGCTACGAGTTACCCGGACGATCGACCTCATCTGAGATGGTAGAGTATAAATACTGAGGGACTGCCCGGAATTTTTCGCTCTATAACTTTGTCCTAAAGTTTTTATATCCATCACATAGACAGTGCGATCAAGTGGGTCCAGACGACGACTAGAGGTTGTGGGTTCATATGTGGCATCAGTTTTTGATGTCGCGAGCCATTGATCAATCGCCTTTTCTGGCTCTGGGCCATTTTCTATCATTTAGTTTCGCGATAAGTTGATGGAAAGAAGAACATGGGTCTATTAGAGCTTGCTTGGATATTTGATGAAAAGGAAGTGTCAGAGGACTCTTACATAGTAGACGTTATACGAATAGGGCTTTTTTTATGGAATCAGCGTCTGGAGGAATTGAGTGAATGCAACACTCTTAGTGATTATCTCTTCATGATTACGTGAATATCTCTTCATGGGATTCTTAATGCGAATATCTCTCTGCACCTCCCAGTGTAGACTTGTAACTGAACTGTAGCGCGAGAACGTGATGATCAACACTGTACCGTTACTAGCGAGTTGAAAGAATAGATCTTGTATGACGGATTGGCTAAGCGCACGAGCACGTAACCGGTCGTCTGTTTCAGTCTTGTGCGCAAAGTTATTCCTTTTACAGCCATACCATCCGAACGCTTATCTATTAATTAATATAAATACTGTAGAAGAACTAAAGATTACAAATCAGTCAAACAAACTTCTGGGAATTCGACTTCTTCTTCATTTCCCAATCCACCAGCGAAATTGTTTCTGCAGCCGTACTTAGGGAAGAACCAGTATGCAATGGTCCAGACAAAGTAGATGGCCATGACGACGGACGCATAGTTCATGTTACCACTGGTAACAGGCATGTACGAAGGGAAGGAGAAGAAAACCAAGGCAAAAACACCCCAAATGACGGTCATGATGTTGGAGAACAAACCAACACTTCCGTACCAAACCGGACCATGCTTGATGTTGTTTCTTCCTCTGTAAAGCAAGGCGAGGACTGGAACCATGTACGAAAGAGCCAAGAAGGTGACACCCCCAACGACCATGGAGTTGAACCCGGCGTCGGAAACCAAGTAAAGAATACCAAGAAGAGCGACCCAGAAAGTGGAGAATGCGTGGGCGTTCAAAGGAACACCGGCTCTTGGGTCAACTACTGATAATTGCTTGGAGAAAGGCAAACCTTGGTCTCTGGCAAAGGACCAGCAAAGTCTAGTTTGCCATGTGTGGGCACCAATGGTACAACCAATGGAAGTGAACAAAATGAGGAGACCCAAGCACAAGGCACCACCTCTGCTTTGGAGCGCCTGGTGGTAGATGTCCAAGATTGGGAAACCAGTACCCTGGTTGATGATCTTGTCCAAGTCTCTGATGCAGAAGAACATGGCGATTGCGTACGGGAAAGCAGTAGCGAACCCGATAGCAACGGTACTCATAAGGGCCTTTGGAATATCAGTTCTTGGCTTTTGGGTTTCTTCGGCCAAGTGGCATGCTGAGTCCAAACAAGAAAAGGCCCAGGCTGGGTTGATCAAACCAACAATAAAGGCGATGGCAGAAGAGGACCAGCCAGTTGCATTGTCGAACTTCTTGAAAACAAAATCGGGGTGTTGGTAGTGCCCACGAGAGCACACCAACACGGTGATAGTGATGACAAAGAAGGAGCAGATTGAGATATACAAGGAAATGTTACCCAAGTGAGGTAACCATTTACCATAAGTATTAAAGAGACCCACAACTACGTTAACTATTTGATAGATAACGAAAAGCTGCCACTTTTTAGTGACGTGGTCTGGGTGCATCAAGACCCAGAACCCCATCAAGGACTCGGAAATTGCCAATGCCATCGATGCACAAGTGAAAAGAGCCCCTCCCCATGAAAAGGCTCCACATAAATATGCTAAAAAGGAAGAATACTTTTTGGGAGCAACGACACGGGACCACACATATTGACCCCCTGCAGAAGGAATCGCAGAGGCAAACTCAGAGAGTGTGATTGCAATACAGACCGAAAAGAAAACAACAATAAGGATTCCGTACACGATCAAGATCGGTCCTCCAGATTCGATCCCTGTGATTAAACCAGCTGAGATCCCGTACCATGAGTTAGTCAAACTGAACCCAATCGAGATCACAGAAAACGTCGAGAAAGTTCTTTTCAACTCCCCTGACTTGATCGAGGACGCGTCGCTAATAGACGACCCCTTGCCCTCAACCATGTTGGAGAGTATCTCCTCCTCGTTATCGTACTTTTCCTCAGCCATTCTCTGCGTTAGTTACCTTTGATGAAAAAATTGCGATCCACTTTCGATATATATACGTCAGGAAATTAAAGCCCGCCGCGAAATTTCACATGCCAATTAGCCCAACAATCGTGTGAGCACATTTACGAAGAAGACAAAGTCAACGGTCGATTTACGACCTTAGTCAGGGGGAAAGAAGCCTCTGCTTTTATTCGAAAGTGCTTGTTTTGGGGTCCCAAGGGGTTTCTGCGTCAACCATTGGGCCTGCTCTACGAGACCCTTCGCTGTGTGTGCTCTCCTTTGGACATTATCTATCGTGCGCAGATACCACTTTCGGGCATCTCCCTCGCCGAAATTAGCACAAACTAACGGCCAATCACAAACCACAAAACCCTGATCTTAATGTAAGAGGTAAAGATTATCAGTGTGGGGGGGGGGAGTGCCCAGATGGGCAAAAAAAACGGGCTACGTGGGTGTGAGCCAATGAAATTGTGTGGAATTTCAAACATTTCAGCGATTCTAGAAACTGAATGGCTTGTACGGCTGGCCATTCAACTTCTTGGCCAATGCTGTCCAACGCACAAAGTGAGAGATTCGTATTGATGCATCACTATCGGAGCACAAACAGTTTGTTGAGATCAAGTTTCGACTAATGAACAAACTCACCTCGAGATGAATTTGAGATGAGCCTTATGTGCAGGGGCCCGTATCTGCTTTGCAAACCTTATGCATTGTAGATTGAAATTTGACTCTGGCTTGTGGTTTTCTGGTGAAGCTGAGGATGGTGGTGTAGGGAATCTACCTTGCAGGTTCCTCGTTCAAAAGTGTGAGAAGCATGGGTCTCCGGACCAGCAAGAAGCTTGCGGTCGATTCGTGTGAAAAAGTTGCTGTTCGGTCTTCACCGACACCCCGGTTAGGTTGATGTGCATGCCTAATATGCTCAATCTTGTGGTAGGCAAGTTTGCGTAGTTTGCGTACCTATTGCTTTCTGCTTAATGGCTGCCCGCTTAGTTGAAATTTAGATTACCTAATTATACAGCAATCTGATTGCAGCAAAGGGCAAAATGAAATATTGAATACTACTTTCAACTAACCATAGAGGTTGTATGGAAAGTGATCTCAAATGGCGGGGTCGATCAGGCCATGGATCCCGTTGGCCCATTGCATGCGGTGGTTCTCCAACTCCATGTGATGTGTGTTAGAGCATGACTTTTCAAACCTTTTGACCGAAAATCGACAAAATAATTTAGTACATATACAGGAATGCACTATACTAGATTGGCTGCGACTCCGTGAAGTTTATAGTCCAAAAATGGTTAGAAAGATCATTAACTTTTGCAGTATGTATCGCTAGCTTGGTGAGAGGTTCTCTGTGGACATGCCTAAGCACATTTGCGATGCTATCTTCCCGTGCAGCACAGATTATGGTAACGTTCTCCACCGCACAGAGCACTAGACCATACCTCTGACTTTGCCATCATGAGTCTTGGCCACACCTCTGACTTTGCCACCATGAGTCTTGGTTGCACTGCCAAAGTACTCACCAGACATGACTCGTTGTTCCCGGCACGAACAGGAGAGAGTCAGTGCATGAGTCACATGACCCCTGGTCCACTCACAAGGCACCAGTTCTAGCTGTTCGAAGAGCTAAACTATGCCTTGTGAGCTCGGTCGCTCGGATAGACTCTAAATTACAACAGTTTTAGCCACAGTGCAGAAGGCACGGACGTTCATTTGTACTTCTCTCGCTCATTGCAACCTCACTCTTCGCTACTTCTGTGCGCCGCGGATAATCCGAGACCGTGTTTTTTTTTTGTTTTGTGGGGAACAATCGACTCTTCGTGTGTCCCACTGCTTCCGTGGCACCACAGCCACGCATTCCACCATGCAAAGTACGCATTATGAGTGTTGTATTTGTTCTCTAGGGAATGCAATCTGGGATACATTGGGTATTTACGCGTAACCGTGGGCACTATTCTGTCAAAATGCACATTTTCGGTGTCCCTATACATGGTCCTAATCTCTCTCCCCATATATTTTCAGACACGAAACACCTTGTAAAACCACGTATTCGCAAAGTTGTACCTATACCCCGTGTCCCACGTTTCTCCCTACAAATCGCGCATCCTTTTGCATCCTCGATTGGCTCCATTCAAGGATCACCACCTGAATCCTTTGGGTTATCATCACCCTGAACTCCTTGTCAACGGAAAAACTCTCGCATCCCCCAACCCGGCACTTGAAAATGGAGCGCTCCCCCATCACGTGGGGCAATTCGAAACGCACTCACTTTCCCCCGGGTCTGACCATGTCAATCCATGCACTTCCCCGGACCCCATGACCATTTACCGTATTCGATGCTTTAAACTACTTGGAACCTTGCGTAGCCTAACCACGCCACACAAACCACAACAACTTCTTATTTTTTATTTTCCATCTGACAGCTCGACCCTATGTAACCCATTTATACAGCTTTGTTACTTTTCTTAATTAGGCTCGCTTTCCGGAGTCATTCAATCCAACAATTACACGCACTCCATTAATTAGAGGTTTGCCAGCGCTCTCATGACCCAAACCCAGGCCGTGACAGCCATGGTGGGAAAAATTGTGTTGTTAACGGTTCAGTACTCAATTTCTCCGATTCTCTCTTATCTTTACGTGTAGGAGCCTCAAGAATGACCTCCCCCGTGGTTCGAAAAATCTCAACTTCCGGGGACTCAAAAAAAAAAAAAATAGGCAGAGTAAATTGTTTGCGGGTCAAATAAAATTTACATACTACTTTCCAGCAAACTCAACCCGTTCATCAATCATTATTACAACCAACCCCCACTAGTTCTATCAATAGATTAAAGCTACTTTGTAAATCAACAACGAACAGATTATAACAATCCCCACATTATATAATTTTAAAAAGTAATGAACGGAGAGGTATTTACTGGAGGCGCAACTACATCCCAGCATGTTGAAGCGGAAGATGAAGATCATTTTCACAATACCACGTTTAAGTTGAAGAGAACGAGGTCTATGGGGCTATTGGACGAATATATCCAGCCATTACTGAATGAGGAGAATGAGGGATCGAGTGAATCTGGCGAGAGTCATGATTCTTCAGTAATAACTCCTGTGGAGTCTCAGTCGCATTCGCCGGCCGCAGACCCTCCGTCTTTGGACTCAGCTAATTCTCCTCATAACAAGTATGAAGTGGTAGACACTCCTGATGCATATGTTGATCATTCCATACCTTCGAGTTACAGTACCTCTGCACTTCCCAGCTCAAGTTCAAACTCAAATTCAGGCTCAACGTCTTCCGAGACTCATCATGACCCCCCAACAGTGGAACAGTTTGAAGCCCAAGAGTTATTGCCTCAGGACGATACAAACTTGGTGGCCGAACCCTCCCAACATGTGGATTACTTGTCTCACCAATGGGACGTCCAAGACATTTCCAAATCTTGGAGGTATATCATCAGTAAGAGGAAGGATGTTGCGAACGCAGCCCGTTTGGAAAATGCATCTTGGAGAACTTGGGCTCAACGAAGGGGAAATTTGAAGACAATCAGCCCAGAGGTCCTCAATTGGTCGAAAGACAACGATGTCACTTGGCTTTTCGGCCCCATCATGAAAGACTCGGACGACTCTCATTCGCACGACGATATGCCTCCAACCTCAACCATCGCCACCTCTGCTGTTGCTGGTGACATCTCCATTAACGCTAAAAACAAAAAGTCTTGTTCAAACCCCAAGCCAATCCTTAAGAAGAGAACCGTCCAAGACCTGATTATATCCCACTCAAACCTCCTTAAGTTGGAATTGGCAACTAATGAGTTGTATCAAAAGCATAGGGCAAAGGTGCTTCTGAAGCAAAGGGCCGCAAGAGAGCAACAGATGAAGGACAAAAAGCACGTCTTTTTTGACTTTGACGCTATTTCTGAAAAGTTAAATGCTCAGTATAAAAACCACCCTCCTACTGATCCGATCCAAGCATCCCTGCAGTCAAATTCGTTGGTGAATTTGCAAAACTTATCAAAGAAAGTCTCAAGCACGAATTTAGTTTCTCCTAACTTGAAAAATATTGAAAGCGATAAACAACCAGCAAGCTTCAGTCTTGATGGTGACGATGATGACGAAGAAGAATTGCAAGAGCAAGTTGGAGAAGCTATCGAAAACGAGGGTCCTAGAATTTCCTTTGTCAACACACCATCATACATACCTTCATCTGGTGCAAGCACATTGGATGGCTATACGTCTGTTTCTTCAGTTAGCAGTACTTCTCTCATCCCATCTGAGTTGCAGCTCACGTCTTCGTTCGAAGACGCAAACAAAAATACAAAGAAAGACCGCCATATTCATTTTAATGAAGAGGTAAAGCAATGCATTGCAATTGATCCTACTGACGACGATTACGATCATGAATACGATGGATATTATGAGGACAACGATGACGACGAATATCACTCCGATTATTACAACACGCCGAGAAGACAAGGTTCTGGATATTTCCCAAATGCATTATACGTTGACACCAATCAACCTACCATTAATGATTATGAAGAAGATGAAGACGATGAAGAAGATGAGGATGAGGACGATGAGGGAGGGTTTTTCCTCAATGTCAAATCCCCTGCAACGCCCACCAATGCAGTCATTCCTCCATTGTCCTCCGGTTTTAGGGCAAACTCAAAAGAAAACGATAATACTGAAGATACTGATTCCATTTCCACAAGCAACTCCAAGTTATATCGTACTATTGAATTATTGCCACCTACCACGTTGAACTATGGGTCGGATGAATCCAGTGATGAAGAAAATCCTTACACTTCTTCTGTTTCGCACGGAAGAGGGAACCAAAGCAGAGGATATGAATATTACTACGATTACAACACTGTGTACACTGTTGATTCCAACCATGCGATATATGGCAATGCAAACATCCCAGATGTTTGCGACCTTCCTGCCAATATTTCCGTTGGGTCCAACATTGCCTACGATGTTATCGATGAAAACCAAGGTGAGAGCATGCCTATTATATACGACAGCAACTTTGTGGGAGCCACTCCATTAGCACAAACACACGAGTTGCCACAGGCATCAGAAACCACTCCTGTTGTTCCGCCCGCAGCCACCGACTCGGCCATGCAACCAGAAAAAGAGGAACAAGCGGCACCAGTGACGAAACCAAAGCCATCTCCATTCGAATTGAGCGACTCTGATAGCGATTCGGACTCTGAAAACGAAGGAGGAGGAGGCGGATTATCTATTGGAGCCAGGGTTTCTTCACAATCCTTGGCGCATCTGGTCTTTGGCCAGTCGGGATTGACCAGCAACGTCCAACCAACTCCTGAAGACTCTGTAAAACCAGCAGTCAACAAGAGTTTCTCATCCACCTCGCTTTCCAAACAGCCTACGTCGTCCAACTCCTTGTCAAGCTCCTTCTTTGGCGGTAATGCAAGCATGGGAATGACAAACAGCAACCAACAGGAAGAAGAAGAGGAAAGCCCATTGCTTTCAGGAAGAGCGTTGTCCCGACTGTTTTTAGGGCCCAATGTGATGGAAAAGCCAAAGCTGTCGTCCACGTCGTTGGCAGACCTGTTTTTTGGGGGCTCCAACGGGTTCACCACCTCGAAAGCGTTCGCCGACCAGTACGCGGAGGAAGACACAAAGCGCTCGGAAACTCCGTCACCGTCGATAGCACCGGCACAAGCACCACCACAACCATCCCATCCACCATTGCAGAGAACATTATCCAATACCCAGCCAAAATCATCGCCATTGCCTCCACACACAACCTCCACCAACGCATCGTCAGCACCAATTTATAGAGTCTCTTCTAGCAAGAAGACTTTCAATTTTGATGGTTCAGACTCCGAGTCATCTGAAGAAGAGGAACAAGAAGTTAATCCTTCAAATCATCCATCGTCTGGGAATCTAACCCCGAGTTTTGCTTCACTTTCCCAAGTCGCAGATAAAAGCGGAATAAAAAGCCCATCTCCAGATAGTTCAAAAGGGAATTTGGTTGGACAAGCCAAAGACTTGGCCAACCATTTCTTAGGAAGTTGGAAGTCCAATTCGAACCACGAAGAGGATTCTCAGTGAGATAGCTCGTAGCAAGCTTGGGGTGTGTCCTGGTGTCAAGTCTCGTGGAGATACATTCAGCAACCTGAATAGGGTAGGTACAACACTTCTGCCAAAGATAGAACCCATGTGAATACTTGATGCAACGATGAAGAAGGAATTGGGACAAGGATTTGCTTTTTATTAAGTAAACGGTCAAGTTTGAGAAGCACGTCTCATTCTTAGTATATGTACATATATATGATAAATTCTACGGTCATGAAAAAGCAGATGGTAGAGAGCACACGGGCACCGTGTGTGAGCGTATGTAAGAAGTAAATGGCCCAAGGCATGTAGCGTGCAACTTGCTGTGGGAGTCACAAGCGGTAGCAGATGCCCCGCTGTTTTTTCGAGTAGTCACTCTCCCAGTCCCAAGTCATCGTGATGCCGGTGACTTGCTCTCTTATCGCCCAAAAAAAATCTCCGAACCTCCTTCTTCCCCACAACACTTTTACTTCTTCACACAACACTACAACACAGCATGAGTACATGTCAGAATGTTCCATTCAACCAACTTGCGCGTCTACCGATAACGTTGACGGGGAAATTGATTGAGGTGTTGGTGCACGTTCCGCCGACCGGTCCACATAAAGGAAAAATACCTGATTCAGGAGATGATGGCAAATGTGAGCTTGTGGGAACGTTTTCCCTTCTAACCCAGGGTTTCTTGGGTCTCTTGTGTCTCCTGTCGTTGATACTAAAGCGGTCGTACGAGTACCCACTTCGAAGAACGTGGCCGGTGTGGGGGTTTGACGTTCTGAAGCAGTTGATCGGGGCCTTGGGTGTGCACATCTTCAACCTATTGCTCTCCATCTTGAAGACCAGAAAGGTGGGCAAATTGGACTTACCAGAAGACGACTCCAGCGACGACCCCTGCGACTGGTACTTCCTAAGTATTGTGCTTGACTGCACGATAGGAGTGTACATTCTCTACCTCGTGTTCCAAGCAATGAACAAAATATGTAAGGACTGGCTCCACATCACGCAAATAGAGTCAGGAAAGTACGGGCCAGATCCCAGCAAACCTTCGACAAAGGCATTCTTGAAGCAATTGGGCGTGTATTTTGCCTCGTTGATGATCACCAAATTCTTGTTGTTCTTCTTGGTGGAGTTGTTTGAGAAGCAGTTGCTCTGGTTCACCAGCCATGTCATATTGCTCTGGCTCGACGAGTACCCCGAAGAATTGGAGATATTCGTGGTGATGTTCATCGTGCCCATTGTGATGAACTGCTTGCAGTTGATATTGATAGATAGTTTTATTCAGAACCAGATGTTCATGAGAGTCAATAAGAAGATGCAGCAACAGGACGACAACGACGATGCCTCCGACGACGAAGACGACGACAACGAGAGAGACGAGTATGTTTCGCACGTCCAACAGTTAATAGATGAAGAGCAGGGCGGTTTAGAAGTTAGAAGAGTCCAAAAGGAACGAAATGACGCCCTTAGTTCAAGTGGTTACGGTACTTTCCTGTGAGTCTCGCCGCCCGCACATCATCAACCTCAAAATCCTACATCCCTAATCTAGTCAGCTTTTCATTATATATACAAGTAAATAATATTTACGGTAGACGCCCTCAGTGTAGTGTACGTGGTAGTAGTTGGCTGCATAGGACTCTGGCCTGGCGTCAGGTGCGTCCAGTCTAGTTGGTTTGGAATCCATAGCCCTTCATGCAAACCTTGTACAGCTTGATGATATCGTCACATTTTCCGGACTCTTGACCGTTGTAGAGCAAGCATTCGTCTCTCTTCTTCTTTTCATCGAGACACACACAGCATGGCTTTGGCTTGGATTCGGTGGACATGGTTGTAGTTGCAATTAGTAATTCTAGAAGCTATTTTTTTTCGCTCTTTTCCACTGAGAATTGCAGAGCCATAGTTGGATGATTGTCTGATTTGCAGGCTGGTGGGAACTGTACGGAGGTGCCACACAGAGTGGTTTCAGCTTATTGAGTGCATTATGAACGCTTTGCTTTGGTCATATTTGGAAATTTACAGCCATTTTCTTAAATGTGCATCCATTTCTTGAGTCTTGTGGACGTGACTAACCTTCGGTAGGTTGCAGCTAATGCAGATTTGCGCAGAGAACGTTCATCCAATCTGCTTCATCTGGCAGTCACGCACTACAACTCCAAAACTTCCTTTGTTTAATACTTGGAAAACTTTAGGTTTTTGTTGTCTTATGTTACTCTCTAAGTATTCTCTTTTATCGAACCTGCACTCCACAAATTGTCTTGCGCTAACGGAGCCCTTGGAGTTGAGCCTGGACCCGTCACAGTTGCAAATTTTGTGTGGAACAACGTATTTAAAATAACTATAGGTCAATGATGCTCTCTTTGGATACACGACACTTCTATTAGTTTGACTTTTTAATCTTGTTTTGTATCTTTGGCTGTCCCGCTCACTTTTAGGCACTATTAAAGTAGCATTAAAGTAGCAGACAAAGCTGTGACAGGGCCATTACAACGAGCAGTGCTTTTGGATTCATCTTTCATATACACGTAGACAGCAGATCTCAGCTCAACACATCCTGACTGCACTGGAGAAATGCACATGACACCAGCGTTGCGATTTGCGGTCCTGGTTGCCTACACCACCCACCATTGCGGGTGCAGCTAGAATTCGCACGCACTTTCATTTGGACAAATAAACCAACATACAACAACGAATGACGGAGGAACCCACGCATCCTAAAAGCCCGGTGTCCAACAGACCGTCGCTAGATGGAAGTATCAGTCTCAATGACGATCTCACGAACGGGTCGGAGTACTCGCTGAGCTCGTTCCTCTCTACGCCAGGTCAGCATCATCTACTGAAATTCTCCGGAGCAAATTCAATCAGAAACAGCTTTGACGCCGAAAGCACGCTCCTGTCATTGCATTACAACATCCTCAACCAGAGCGCTATCAATGAGAGTGACAACAGCTTTTCCCCGTTGGGCCCCAATTCGATATATGAGTTGATAATTGCATCCGATCAGGCCCGTCTCAAGAGGGGCCGCCCAGTCAAGAATTCCGTCTCCATCAACGGCGGTGCCACAACTGTAGCAAACTTGAAAACTCCTACTACAAGAGACATACCTCAGATCCACTTGCTGAAGCTCACCAAAAAGGTGGCCAACGACGAATTGATCCAGACCTACATCACTGATTTGGACGACGAGTACAAGTCCTTTGAAGCCAGCTATAAGCCTTTGACCGCAGACACTTTGCAAAAGCTTGACGAGGGCCAGATGTCTGCCTCGTCCTCAATCGTTAACTTTGACCTGGATGACGACAACGACGACTCCTTGTCGCAGATCCCCCCAGTGTACCTTGACACAGAGTTTAGATTGGATGATCCAAGGGTGTTCAAGCAGGTCATTGAGGATTCCGCCATATTGTCCTCTGCAGAGGACTTCAACACAATAGTCAACAACACCAACATCCAGGAAAAGTTGTCGACGTACCTCGACATTGTGGAAATCAACTTGGTTAAGGAGATCTCCAAAACGTCAGAGTCCTTCTTCAGCACCATCGATAACATCGAAACAATCAAGGCAGACTCATCCACAGTATCCTCGCAGTTTGACGATATTTTTTCCCAATTATACGACTTGGAAGAAGGTACTTCCAAAACAGGGTTAAAGATATTGAACAATTTGATCAAGAGAAGAAACGCCGAGAAGTTGGAGTGTTCGCTCATCCAGTTGAACTTCATCCTCACATTGTTTGAACAAGCAAAGACTTCATCATCAGAGAAAAACTACTCCAAGTGCCTAAACGAGCTCATTATTCTTGAAAAGATCATCCACGGTGAGGTGCCCGACCTCTCTCAAGACCAAGAGATCCAGCAAATATATCCTACATTTGAGTTTCCTTTGATCAACTTGTCTACATTGCCCGCATTAATCAACATCCAGAATGACGTCCAGTCCCTCAAGAGGGACTGCTCCAAGGGCTACATAGACGACTTTGTCAACTTGTTGCTCCAAGACTTGCGCGACCACTACCAATCCGTCCCCGAGCAAGATACTTTGAATCGTATGTACGTGGCGATAGACAAGAAGAAGAAGTACGTAACCCAATCGATCAACAGGTCGTACCTCTTAATACCGGACGAGAAGAAGGAGCAATTGCGCGAGTTTATCAAAAACTTGGTCAAATCTGGACATTTGACGCAGGCATATTCTATTTATCAGGACCACATCATTACAGAAATCAAGCATATCATCAAGTATTCGTTGCCGAACTCCTCCAAGCCAGGCGTGGACCTGTCCAACCCATCGTCGAGGGCGTCCTCGGTGGCCCCTCAAGACCAAGACACTCCTCACACCTTGTCGACCAACATCAAGTCCTTAACGCCCAAAGAGTTCGAAGGTATGTTCACCAAAATATACGTCAATCTCTCCGAGTGTCTCCGCCGTCTCACTGCGCACCAGAAGATCTTGTTGGACCTTGCATTGACGTCCATGCCTCCACACCTCCAGGTCGACGTCATGTCCTTCGACATTACCAACTCGATCCACAAAGCTATCGAATTAACGCAAATCAGACTCACAAAGGTCATAAACGTTAGACTGGAGCAGACGGCAGACCTCCCTGTGCCCTTCTACTTGAGATTGTACTCGCTCACGTCCGGATACTTGCAAGAGTGCGAACTTATCAACCCTGGATACGTTGCGACCGGGTCCGGCAACTCTTTGAACGAATGGTTCAAGCACCACATCACTTACTTTGTGCACAGATTCCACCTGAACTCAATGAAGAGCTTGATTTCAGATGTAGACAAAGAGGTATGGAAAGAGATCAATTCCAAGGAAGAGCTTGCGGAAGCTCAGCGCATCCTCGATGAAATCGCCTCTTTCTCCAAGTACGTTGAAACAGCTGGTTCCCTGGGCAATGCCGGCGACTCTTGGTTGGATGTGCTTGACTTCCACGCCAAGCCAGATGCTCCTGCTACCACCCCAGACCAGGACAAAACAAAGGTTAACATTGAAGACGACCAGTTCATGGTACCGTTGTTGGCTCTTAAGTCCTTAAAGCACATCAAGGACTACCTAACCATCACCAAGATGTACTCGTCCACCTCCACACAAGTTCACCGGAACTTGTTGAACTACTTTAAGTTGACCAACTCCAAGACGTCACAGGCGGTCTTGAACGCAGGCGCAACCCGGTCTGCAGGCTTGAAGCACATCACCACTAAGCATTTGGCTCTCTGTATCCAATTTGTCGAGTACAATATGTCGTTGATTCCTATTGTGCAGCACATTTTCCCAAGCGAGCCCACGCCTCTTGACGGCAACACAGAGGAGCTTACCTTTCCAAGAGTTCTCAGCAACTACAGAGACCACGAGAATGAACTCTTTGCCAAGTTGGTATCGATCATGTACGACCGTACAGTGGGCCACTGTGCTGCTGTATTGAAGATTGACTGGTCGCAGCCAATCCAGCACCCAAAACAGTGCCACCCATACATGGAAACGTTGGTCAAGGAAACCATGACCGTGTCTAAGGTCTTGTTCAAGTACTTGCCTCCATTGAAGAGCTCGTTGATCTTACTGCAAATTTTTGACAACTACAAAAAGTTGTTTGTGGAGTGTTTTTGCACCCAGTTGCCGCAATTCAAGGATTTCAATGAAAAGCACTCTTTGCTCAAGGATATAGACTATTTTAGAGTGAAGTTGTGCGACCTTTCGGGATATGGCAACTCAGGACAGGTGATTTGGGAGAATGTCAACTCCTTGCCTACAGTGGAGGATACAAAGATGGACGAGGTCATGAGAAACAACATCCAACAAGAAGCTGCTACCAAGCTGGTACCAGAACCTGAGAAGGTTCCGCCAGTTCCTCCAAAGGATGCTCCCAAGAAAGTTCCTGCGGTCGAGAGCAATCCAAAGGACAAGGCTGATGAGAAACCTTCTGTGGAAGATGAAGCAGAATCCAAAACAGAAACTAATTCTGAAGAGAAGACCGTCGAAGATTTGGAGGAAACAACACAAGTTACTAACGATGACACCGTCCAACTCTCAGTCTCTGAGGAGGATGGAGATGTACTCTTTGAAATCCCATCATCCAATGACGTTTCTCAGTTTATTGATTCTTCTATGTCTAGTCCTGTTGGAGAAAAGATTGACGAGAAGGCTGAAGAGGACTTGGCTGTCTTTTTGAGTGGATCATCATCTACAGACGACTTGGCTGATACAAGAGAAGTTCATGGAACGAAAGAGGGTAATGATTTGTTGAAGGTTCTGGATGCCTTGCATGCAAATGGTCAAAAGCAGGCTACGGTTTCAAATGAGGTTGACGTGGAAGTGAACCCAGATGAAGCTAGCGAGGCAGAGCAAGACGATTCTGAGATAGTTAAGGAATCAGAAGAAGTAAATGACTTTGAGAAGTCAACTGGTGTAGAAATTGAATCCAAGGAAGAGCCAAAGGAATTAAAGGAGGAATTAAAGGAGGAATCTAAGGAATCAGAAGCTAAGGAGCCAATTGAAGCTAAGGAGCCAATTGTAGCTAAGGAGCCAATTGAAGCTAAGGAGCCAATTGAAGCTAAGGAGCCAATTG
>JAKTUX010000002.1:600000-797398 GCA_030556895.1 Kodamaea jinghongensis | reverse complement strand
GAAGCTAAGGAGCCAATTGAAGCTAAGGAGCCAATTGTAGCTAAGGAGCCAATTGAAGCTAAGGAGCCAATTGTAGCTAAGGAGCCAATTGAAGCTAAGGAGCCAATTGTAGCTAAGGAGCCAATTGAAGCTAAGGAGCCAATTGTAGCTAAGGAGCCAATTGAAGCTAAGGAGCCAATTGAAGCTAAGGAGCCAATTGTAGCTAAGGAGCCAATTGAAGCTAAGGAGCCAATTGAAGCTAAGGAGCCAATTGTAGCTAAGGAGCCAATTGAAGCTAAGGAGCCAATTGTAGCTAAGGAGCCAATTGAAGCTAAGGAGCCAATTGTAGCTAAGGAGCCAATTGAAGCTAAGGAGCCAATTGAAGCTAAGGAGCCAATTGAAGCTAAGGAGCCAATTGAAGCTAAGGAAGAATTAGAGGAAGAACCAAAGAAACCTCAAGCCAATGGCGAACCTGCAGAATCCAAAGATGCCGAAGACCCAGAACCTGAGCCTCAAGCCAAAACTGATGAAGCTTCGATTGCTGCACCAGATACATCTTCTGCTCCAACCGCAGATTCAAATACATCCTCAAAAGCTAAACCTAAAAAGAACAAGAAGAAAGGGAAGAAGAGAAGATAATAGAATATAGTTTATTAATCATTTATAGAACCTCGCTGCATTATAAATAAACTATCTGTACCTCTAAGTACTACTTGGTAAAGTCAAATTTACCGTTGTGATCTTTGGTGTAGATGTGAGGAGTTTCAGTGACGACGGAATCAATGAGCTGATGTGGGGTGACGTCGAACGAAGGGTTCCACACAGTAATTCCTGGTGTAGCAATACCCACAGTGACATCGTTTCCGGTAGTGACATGCTGATCACCTTGCCTGGTGAGCTCCTTACCGGTGAGGGTTGTCAATTCGTGAGGAGGTCTTTCTTCGATCTTGATTTCGGAGCCAGACTGCCTCGAGAGATCAAGAGTGGTCTTTGGAGCAGCAACGATGAATTTGATCTGCTTTTTAGGATCACTGGCAAAGAGAGTGGAGTTGAACTGATTGGCTATGGCTGCCAACTGGAAGGTTCCGATCTTGTTGGCGGTGTCACCGTTGGCGACGATTCTGTCAGCGCCAACAATGATGAACTTGACGGGTGCGGCAGAGTCCTTGACTTGACCCCCTGCGTGGTTCAACGTGTTGATCAACGAGGTCACCATATTGTCACAGACCAAGGTAAAGGGTATCTGTTCGTAGTCCAACTCATATGTGGTCAATCTGGCGCCTTGGTTGTAGGGCCTGGTTTCGCACGGGTAGACGCGGTCGAGGTAGAAGCCGTGCAGGGAATCTGCCTTGGCCAAGTTGGTGTGGACCGATCTAATGATCCCCAAGGCGGTCCCGTGGCCAGAGGTGGCCAACGAACCGGTGTTACAGACGGTGATGATGGAGAACGGCCCGGTGAAGTTCTGCTCTTTCAAGGTATTCACAATGTACGAGAGACCGTTGTCACCAAGAATCTTGTTGTTCAGTAAATCATCGTTGTACAAGGTGGTGGAGTACGAAAGGAGCTGTGTAAAGAGCTCTTCAGACACCAGCTGGTGCTTGTGGACAATTTGCAATATCTCGTCCAAAGCATTGCCCAAGTTGACGGCGGTGGGTCTGGACGATCTCAAGTGTTCGATTGAGTCGACCAAGGATTCGATGGTCGAACTGGATACTTTGCTCTTCAAATCAACCACTACAGAGAAGGCACCCACAATAGCAATGGCAGGAGCTCCTCTCACCTGCATCTTCTTGATGGCTTGGTACGCATCTTCGATCGAGTGGATCGGAAGGTACGTCGTCGAGTAGGGAAGAAGCAATTGGTCCAAGATTTTCAAGGTAACCTTGGTTTCATTGAACTTGATGGCTTGCAACGTGCGTTGGGTCATATCTGGAGGCAAAAGAACCTGATGTTGATTCAGATGTTCTGTGGAGTACCAACGTGGGAGATGAGGATTATGGCAGCTCACGTGAGATTTCCGCCGCACTGGGTGCAAACTGAGACGAAGACAACATGAGTTGGCCTTGTGAAGAGTATATGGCACTACAATACCTCCATTACGCTTAAAGGCTGTGCCATTTAGATTTCATACAGCCTGTACTTCCTATGTACGACCTATTTACCAGTATCCATCTGCATGGGTAGCAGTAATCCTGATCCCGACGCATAGTGAATAACTATTGTTGCAGCTAGTTCCTCCAGAAAACCAAATAATGTCTTAGTTACTGCAACTTACTTCAATCCACACCACTGGAGCCAACAACCACTAGAAGATCAACCTTCTGATCCCCTCGATGTCCCACTCCTCTTTAATTGAGTTCCATTTGCACCCAAGTAACCTCTTCCCTGTGACAGGACATCTTCCACCCTTGTTGATGTCTATGACTACTTCCGAGTCCTTTTCCTCTTTCTTGGGTTTTTCTTTCTCTTCTGTTTCGCCTTCGTCGTCTGAAGCATCCTCGCCATCTTCGTCATCGACTTCTTCTGTCTTCCCTTTATTCTTCGAAGTCACGATAATGTGCGACTTCTCAAGGTAGTTGTATATACATTTGTAATCAAAAACGTAGCCAGTTTCAATGATCGCTGGGTTGGTAAGTTCTTTCTTGCACAAAGGACATATCTTTCCAGATTTGAAGACTTTAGGTGTGGCAGGGCTTTTCTTGACCGGGTTGAGCAGGGCCAACGACTTGGCAAGAACCAGTGGTGGTGGTAAAGTGAAGTCAAGCACATCTCCCTGGTTCTTGGAGAGCTTAGAAGAGAAATCGGAGTTGTTCCACCACTCCAAAAACTTCAAGGTGAAAATAGCTACCGGGAAAAAGGTTCCTAACAAAAGCTTGATGAGTCTTGAAGTTGGGCTGGTAAAGTTTCTCGTCACCAACCTGATCAAGTACTCCAATGTGGTAGGAGGGGAGATTTTGTCAAGCTTCTCAGCAATCTTGTCTACGGTCTCGTTCCTGGAGTAGTCATATTGGTTCAATCTGGAGTAGTTCATCTTGAACAAGGAGGTGAGTAATGTGGGGGACTTGGAGCTACCACTTAAATACAGCAATGTCGCCACCAAGTTTCCAAAACGGAATGCACTCTGAATGTACGGGAATGTCTTCACAAACGCACGCTTGAATTGTAATTTGTATCTTTCCTCGTTGGTGTGGGTTTCGTTGATCTCCAATTGCTGCGTAACGTACTTGGAGTACCACACTTCGTAGGTATAATTGAGCTTTTCCGATATGTAGGCTGTTCCTGTGATCTCTAAAACTGAAATAAACTGCTGAAATCCAGTCAAGACTCTTCTGTCCTCGATCATCGAGGGCACGAGCTGTGTGAGCCTGGAGCTGTTGAACTTGGGGTCTGCTAATGGTGTTCTGTTGACTCTTTTAATCCCGTAAAAGTTCTCTGTAAATGACCCTTGCCAGAACTTGATAAAATACCACTCTATGAAGCTTCGAAGTACTAAGTTCAATTCATCAAAGTTGTTGGTGATTCGGATAAGATACCTAGGGTACTTGGAGGCATAGTGGACTAAGATGTATCTCAATGACGGAGAAAGCAAGGATTCCAACTGACCGGCAGATATCAACTCAAAGAGCGTCGGCGTCTCTGAGTCCAACTGCAGGGAGTCCAATGACGAATAGTACTCCATACTGGGATTGTTTGCTTTTGTCTTGTTTGATTTGGAATCTAGTCGGTTTTAATTTGCGGAGTCAACCAAAAAAACCCTCGGCAGTTGAAAGACTGCAGACAGATTTTTTTAGCAGCCATTTTCTTGATGGAGCTTCTTTCAGACATATTGACTAAAAACAAGATCAAGGACAAGGTAATAGAGTTATTTGGAATTGAAAGTAGCTCTGAAAAGTACACTCTGGTTCCCTTGTTTATTGGTGGGTACTCTGCTATGCCTTCAATTATACAGGGTCCTGATACACATCGGTGGGTTGGCAAAAGATACACATTAGAGGGTACCCCCGAATATGGAGACATCTTAGATGACGAGTGTGGCAATGAAGAGAGCATTATAAGCAGCTCTGAGGCAGATAACATGATAAGTGAGACAGACGCAGGCATAGATCTGAGAGGTGAGTGGCTAGGGGCTGTCATGAGCAAAGGTCGCCCCGTGAGTGAGCCCGTATCGAGCCCTGGAATCTTCACTATTCAGGAATTCAATTGTGGTGAAAATCTACAAGGCTCACACCCAGAAATGCTTTTTGGTAAGCTGGATGATGCAGCTTCAAGATCAGACTCGCTAATATTGAGTGAGGTTGAAGATTCCTGCTCTACGTCTTTGCTTTCTGATACGCCGATCTGGAAGTAAAACTACACAGTTCACAAAAGCTTCCAAAATCACACTAGTGGGCTCCTGAAAACTACTCCTACATGCAATCAACATGATATTTCGTTGTATTTGCCTAACAGAGAACCTTTGTTGGCTGAGCCTGGCTCAAGTCAAACTCAAAGTTGAAACCAATCTTAACAAAATACTCCCAAGAAGTCAAGTCAAAGACCAAGTAGTCACCAAATGCCGAAAGTCTTGGTTCTTCTCCAAGTGTAGGTGATTCCTTCAAGCTTCTAAACCAATAAAGGAACTTTGAACTTCTAACAGTGCTTTCGCTGAATCCGAGCCCCCCAAGTTGTCCTCTGTTGCTGTACGGTTTCCAACCCAACTTGTACAAATGCGATTCTGCAATCAAGTTTTCTGCTGGGGTGATACCGTAGTAGTATCCAAACAAAAAGACTGAGGTCAATTCATTGACTATTTCCGACTGCGGCTGCTGCACAGGCTGCTGCACAGGCGGTTGCACTTGGTTTTGTTGTTGCAAGGTCTCGATTTCAGCTGCCAACTGCTCAAACTGATCGTAGGATCGGATCTTATTCCAGTAGGATTGCAACTTGACATACTGCACTGGGACCTTGATTGCACTATAGTAAGACTTTTTATAGAATGGTTGTATTTGACGAGGCAAGTATGGTTTCTTGATAGGTATGAGGTATTGGTTGAAGGTGGGCGAGTCATAAAGTAATGAAGAGTCTTGCGAAGATTGCCTCTTGGATGCTGAAGATAGTATCAAGTCTTGAATACCTGGTGGTAGTCTGTACAAGGTGGCATCAGCAAATACCTTCTTCTCAATGTCAGAAAGCTGTGAGTTTCTTACTACATCTGTGTAGTCTCCACCTGAACTAAATTCTGCAGTAGGCATGGTTTTCTCCTGCACCTTAGGTACCGACCCTGGAGTGCTCTTGTCTGCTTTGGGAGCGGTGTCCTTGCTATTTGTGGGTAATTCTGAAACTACATCGTTGACCGCAGTAGAAGAACTACTGTTGCTGTTGTTGCTCGACAAGCCCACTGCTGCTGCTGCAGACCACTTTAAGCCTCCCACCGGTTTTGTAGGCGTTGATGCTGGTTTCAAGATTTTGATGATTCCCAGTGAACCAATATCCGGGCTCACTGAAGGCACTTTCGAAGACGGCGAGTGGGGCAAGTTAGACTTTGTGTTGCTGTGTGAGCCATTAAAGTTCATCGAGGTGGCTGTGGATATCAGGATCTGCTGAGTGGAGATTGTGTGTGCATTTCCGTTTTGTGATGTCGCCAGATTGCCGTTACAACCCTCTGAAGTGGCCAAGTTGGTTGCACTCGAGTCCATTATCTCAGAGTCGTTGTAGTAATCATCCTCATTCGATATCAGATTAAAGATCTCATCATACAACGACTTGTCGAACTCACTTCCATCGGTGTTGGATGCCAAGTACGAATTCAAATCGTCCTTAATGATCCATATCAAATTCAAGTCAGGCAACTTGTTAAGCTTTATCAAGTTAATTACCTTTGAAATCTTCTTACCATGGAACTTGTTCAAGTCCTTTTGCGATTTGATCTTCTCCTTCTTGGCCTCAATGGTGCTCAAGTTGTTCTTTCTTAACTTCTTGTGGGCCAACTTTTCCGACTCGGCATTCAACTTCTCTGTCAGCTCATTCAATTGCTTCAAAGTTTCCACAAGGAACTTGATGGCCTCCACTGATTCAGGGCTGAGGTGGTTATAGTCCTCTGAGTCGTCTTCGTTAGCCGAGTCAAACGCATCCAAGTCTTCCTCGTTGAATGCGTAGTCGCTATCGTCATCGCTGAAGTCAACGTCATCGCCATTCTGTTGGTCCCTGGTTGCCATCAATATCGATTGGTTGGAAAAGGTCTTCAATTTTGAAGATCTTTCCACTTCTTTATACACTTCCATGGCTTCCTCAATCAGTCGTTTGTTCTCGGTCAACTTGTTGCTTAAGGTACTGGAAGTGAGAGCCATGCTCTTGATCACATCGTTCTGCTGCCAGATCTTGATTTGCTCTCGAAACTTCTGCAACCGCTTAATTTCTTTCTTTAAGTCGCTCTCAAGCTTTTCCTTCTCTCGTTGGTTGTCACTGTCTTCATCGGTATTAATGCTCTCATACCGATCATAATGGTAGTTGAAATCGTGAAGACCTTCCAGGATTTTCTTGAAGATAATATCAATATCCTTTTGCAATTTCCTATTCGCCATCCTACTTCTTGACTAAATAACTTTCCAGGATTTTGTCCCCACTGGGTTTCAGGTGTCGAGTGCCTTTTTTTTTCGGTTTTTTTATCTTGATAGGTTTGAAAGAGAACTTGTGATTTGCCTAGCCCTTCTAAATTTAGAATTAAGCTTTCACAAACGCTACACATTACGCATTCTGGGTCTTGCCTATGTACTACAGAGGTGTATCAAGTCCATATGTCATAATACCGACCAGCATGTCTCCTACATCAAACTTTGTTCCACTTGTACCCAATGAGTATAAGTCGAGATGGCAGTAGGTTATGAAAAATCCAAAGAAAAAAACTTCGAAAAAATCACGTGAAACGTGGGGGGATTGAATTTGCACCCAAAACGAACGCAGGCACCGTGGCTGTTTCATCGCACGGAAGGCAGCAACAAACGGGTTGTGTCGATACTGCGCGATAGAATGCAGGGAAAGACAATCACTACCTAAGTAGGCGCACGAGTTAGTTGACTACAAATGTTTCTTTACTAATTATTATTACAGGTTATTTAAATAATCTAATGCGATCACAATTCATCGTGGTCAAAGTCGTCGTCAGAGTCGTCATCACCAAACTTGGCTTCGCCAGAGTAATCACCTTCAGCACCACCGCTGTACAACTTAGCGGTAATTGGGTTGGCAACATCGATCAACTTTTGCTTTTGCTCTTCAAATTCTTCAGCAGTAGCAGACTCACGGTTGTCTTCAATGAAGTCCAAAGTTTCCTTGATGGCGTCGTCCAAGGTTTCCTTGTCATCGTCGTCCAACTTGGAACCCAAACCGGTTTCGGACTTGTCGTTCAATTGAGTTCTCAACATGTTGGCGTAGTTCTCCAAAGAGTTACGAGCTTCAACCTTGTTTCTCAATTCGGCATCTTGTTGAGCGTACTTTTCAGCTTCCTCAACCATTCTATCAATGTCATCCTTAGATAATCTACCCTTGTCGTTGGTGATGGTGATGGATTCAGACTTACCAGTACCCTTGTCGGTGGCTTCAACCTTCAAGATACCGTTGGCATCCAAGGAGAAAGTGACTTCAATTTGTGGAACACCTCTTGGTGCTGGTGGAATACCAGTCAATTCGAACTTACCCAATCTGTTGTTGTCCTTGGCCAAAGTTCTTTCACCTTCGTAAACTTGGATCAAGACTTGTGGTTGGTTGTCAGCAGCAGTGGAGAAGATTTGAGACTTCTTGGTTGGGATAGCAGTGTTTCTCTTGATCAATGGGGTCACAACACCACCAGTGGTTTCAATACCCAAAGTCAATGGGTTGACATCCAAAAGGACGATACCATCGACACCTTCTTCACCAGAAAGAACACCAGCTTGAACTGCTGCACCATAAGCAACAGCTTCATCTGGGTTAATACCCTTGGAGACCTTCTTACCATCAAAGAAGTTTTCCAACAATTCTTGGACCTTTGGAATTCTGGTAGAACCACCAACAAGGACAATGTCATCGATTTCAGACTTCTTGACGCCAGCATCCTTAAGAACTTGTTCAACTGGGGTCAAGGTCTTCTTGAAGGCAGCAATGTTCAATTCTTCAAACTTTGCTCTGGAAAGGGTTTCGGAAAAGTCAATACCATCGACAAAGGAGTCAATTTCAACTCTAACACTCATTTGAGAAGACAAAGTTCTCTTGGCCTTTTCAGCTTCTCTCTTCAACTTGGAGATAGCCTTGGAGTTCTCAGTGATGTCAACACCGTGCTTCTTCTTGAAAGCAGAGGCAAAAAATCTAACCAACTTGAAATCGAAATCTTCACCACCCAAGTGAGTGTCACCAGCGGTAGCCAAAACTTCGAAAACACCACCTTCGATACTCAAAAGAGAGACATCAAAGGTACCACCACCCAAGTCGTAAACAATGATTTGTCTTTCATCGTCGGTCTTGTCCAAACCGTAGGCAATGGCAGCGGCGGTTGGTTCGTTAACAATTCTCAAAACGTTCAAACCGGCAATGGTACCAGCATCTTTAGTGGCTTGTCTTTGAGCATCGTTAAAGTAAGCAGGAACGGTGACAACGGCGTGAGTGACCTTCTTACCCAAGTATTCTTCGGCAATGGTCTTCATCTTACCCAAGATCATACCAGAAATTTCTTCTGGAGAAAAGGTCTTCTCTTCGCCTTGGTAGTCAACCTTCACAATTGGCTTACCATCCTTCTTTTCAATGACGTATGGCAAGTGCTTGATTTCCTTTTGAACGGTCTTGTCATTGTACTTCAAACCAATCAATCTCTTGATGTCGAAAATGGTGTTCTTGACATTAGAAGGAGCTTGGTTCTTGGCGGCGTCACCAATCAATCTTTCTTCGCTGGTGAATGCAACATAAGATGGAGTAATTCTGTTACCTTGGTCATTGGCCAAGATTTCAACCTTCCCGTTCTTCATCACACCAACACATGAATAAGTGGTACCTAAATCAATACCAATGACAGTACCATAGTTTTCAGTAGAGTTGTCATCACTTGTGGCAAGAGCAAATGAATTGTCTTGTGCAAGGAATGGTATTAAGATGGCTGCCAACACGTAAAGGAGACCAATACGTGGCAACCAGGAACTTAAGTTACTACTCTTCAACATAATGATATTAAAAGGTATGTAATAAAGAATGTCGAAAAAAAAATTGGTTGGCCGCTTTCGATCAGTTATATATCAGTGAACGAAAAATATAGCAGCGGCTAAAAAAGAAAAAAAAACACGTATACTTTAATTGTGTGCAGGGAATATCACTTTGACAAGACTGAAAGAGGGATGGAAAAGCAAGTGAGTAACTCAAAATCGAGCGCTTTCAAGCAATTTGCCATTCAAAGTCGAGTGTATGCCTCGGCAAGTTTGCTAAATGGGCATATAATTAGTGACTTCTGACTGTGGCCTTGCCACTGGAATATTCTAGATACATTTTTGTACTCCAGATTTCAAACGTGTAATTTACTGTGACGTGTCCAAAGAAGCGCGAGCGAGCGAGGTGCGAATGCAGGGCCGTTATTATGTATTACACGTGCCGTGTAAACAGGTGACTGCGCGTCATGACTCTTCACTCACGTGAGGCGGCAGTTTCCCCTTTCATCGCCCCCTTCTCAGATTCTCCATTGTGTGGGTGCGTCCAGCAACAAATGAAATTAAACTTCAAATTCCCCTGAGCGAGAGCTTTTTCCCCCTCAACAAATCGAAAAGGATGTCAGCACAGAAAGCGTTTATAACGGAGGAATTGAATCAATTGCAAAAGGAGATCCTTGATCAAAAGCCTACCGACATTTTACAATTTTGTTTCAACTACTTTAACAGCAAATTACAAAGCCAAAGATTTCAATTATGGTCACAACAACATAAAGCAAAAGCAGCAGGATTGAACTTGTTCCCACAAGTTGATAACATAAATCTTCGTAGCAGTGTTGTCAACGATAGACAACCATCATTTAAATCACCATTTGCTGATAACGATCCACACCTGAACCACGATAACGAAGACCCTCATTCTGACCCTACTAGTTTGGTTGCACCTGCCGCCATTGGAGCTGCTGCTTATGAAGCCCTTCAACTGCAAGATCCATCTGGCCCTGGCGGTTCAGGTGCCGCCGCTGCTGTTTCTCCGGGCGCTGGTCCAGCTGATGCTGGTGTTGGTGGCGGTGGATTATTCAAGAGCAACTTCAACGTTGAAACCCCAGCAACATCCAAGTCAGTCCAAGATGTTGATCCAAGCGATCCAGCAAGCTCTTCACTGAATGCAATTTCGTCAGCCGCCCCTTCTTTTGGCAAGTCCAAATTCCCTCTTGCCTTTAACGCAAACAGAAGAACATCGGTCTCCGCCGAAGCCTTAAACCCAGACAAGTTCAAATCAGATTCTTGGAAACCTCCAACTAATAACTTGACTCCTGCTCAAAGAGAAGAGTTAACTAAAACATTGGCATCAAACTTCCTTTTTAATCAATTAGATAACAACTCCAAAAAGACTGTTGTCTCCGCCTTGACTAAAAAGAGCTTCGCCAAGGATACGAAAATCATCACACAAGGTGATGAGGGTGACTACTTCTACATTGTTGGCTCTGGTACCGTTGAGTTCTACGTTAATGGTACCAACGTCAACTCTAGCGGTGAAGGCTCCTCCTTTGGTGAGTTGGCCTTGATGTACAACTCCCCAAGAGCCGCTACCGTTGTTGCAGCTACAGACGTCACTTGTTGGGCCTTGGATCGTTTGACTTTCCGCCGTATTCTTTTGGAGGGTACCTTTAACAGAAGATTAATGTACGAAGACTTTTTGAAGGATGTGGAAATCTTAAAGACTTTGTCTAGCCATGAAAGATCAAAATTGGCCGATGCATTGAGAACTGAAATCTACTACAAGGGTGATAAAATCGTCATTGAAGGTGAACAAGGTGAAAACTTTTATTTCATTGAAAGTGGAAACTGTCGTGTTTACAAGAACGATGCTGGTGATATCAAGAACTTGACAAAGGGTGATTACTTTGGTGAAATTGCTTTGTTGAACGATTTGCCAAGACAAGCTACAGTTGAAGCTTTGGATACTGTCATTGTTGCCACTTTGGGCAAGTCTGGTTTCCAAAGATTGTTAGGTCCTGCTGTCGAAGTGTTGAAGGCAAAGGACCCAACTGCTCAACATTAGAGTTGAATGGTTTGAATGAATAGTGTAAATCAATAAGATGAGTGAATGCGTGTAGTGAGCAACAAGATTCAAGAATAGCATGCTGGAGTTGAAGTATGAATTTTTCCAAAGCTATTTCTACAGAAGATTGCAATTCATGCAACTAAGGTTGCAAATGAGACCACGCGCTCTACAAGGACCTGCTCAACTTCCAACTTGGTGAAGAAACGATCAAATAAAAGTAGTTGTACTTCCTTACTCTGCAATTCATACCTAGACAGCTCAAATGCTACCCCAGATCGGAGTAGTGTGCGCTATTTCAAATTGAGGCACTCGTATAGTCCTCGTACAGGCTTTTAACGCACCTGCAAAAAATTCAAACTATAACCACCATGCTCGACAAGATTATCTCGTATCTCCCAAGCAGCGTCCACGGAGGAAAACTTCCTCATTGGCTCTTGTTTATATCAGTTGTGTCCATTTTCAACTCCGCACAAAACTACTTGTCCAAAGATCTTCATCTTACCAAGGAAGTGTATTCAGAAGAAGGCAACGCTAAACATGGAACTCCTCAGGTGACCCACCTTAGTGCCCGTACATTTGGTACCTGGACTTTTATCACCTCCATCATCAGATTCTATGGTGCCTACTACATCAGCAACCCTCAAGTTTATGGATTGACCCAGTGGTCCTTTGCCGTGGCTGGGTTCCACTTCGTTTCCGAATGGCTCGCTTACGGAACCACTAGATTCGGCAGAGGACTCTTGGGCCCCTTGATTGTCAGCTCAGTCACTTTCTCATGGATGTACTTACAAAAGGACTTCTACCTTCAATAATCTATAATGTGTTTGTAAATATAATATATATATAATTTACTCTTCTACTTGTGTAGAAACTGTGTTGTGGAATATCTTCTTGTATACCAACACCTTGATGCTATCGACCAAGGCCACCTGTTTTGTTAACAAACTCAATTGATTTGACTGTAAACTCAAGCTGTATTGCTTCTCATTCAAGATGCTTGACCCATTCTGCTTTAACAAGATCAACTTATTGGATAAGTGTGTAATTAAGTTGTTGATCTGGATCCTTTGTTCAAGATCGGTGCTTGGAGACAGGTCCAAAAACACAATGATCTTTTGAATTTTCTCCCGTAGCTGGTTGACTGAACTGGTTATATTGCCTTTATGTTGAAGTACATTCACGTCATTGTGGATATCATCTTTCTTGGACGTGCTGTCCAAGTATGCTTTGTGGTTAACCACTGTGTTTGTTGCGATTGATTCGCTCTCATTGGGGGTAATGATGGTTTTCACGGGTGTGAGCTTATCGGAATACACGTAACTCTGGTAAAAGTGCTTCTTGCCGTCCTCAGTAAGGAGCTTGGTTCTATCGAAGATTGTCACTATTAACCCTTGCCGTCCTGTTAACAGAACCACGCTCTCCATTATATTCTTCAATTGATCTTCACTCTCAACTCCGTCACTAATGTAATACAACCCAACTATTGAGTAGTGTGGGAAAATGGTACTAAATTGCTCATTTCTTGATTGGAAATACTCTATATCCAAGCCTGTCGTTGTCGTTAACGTTTCAAAAGACGTATTGATAACAACATCCTCTCCGTCTAAGCTCCCCAAAAATATACCAATCGAATTGGCCAGCACGCGCGTGACATGGTCAGAAATGTTAAATAAACTGACCGGGTGGATCTTAACTATGGTCATGCTAGGAGGAGTAGGAGGTTAACTGTTCTGGCTGAGGGGGACACAGATAAACTGAGGGAATCTTGTCAGCACATGATTTTCCATGTGACCACCCCCTCCCTTCCCAAAGGGAATTGTTCACGTGACTGATATGTTTTAGTTTTCCACATCAACTCATCTCTAAAAAAAATTCCACTGTGGAGGCGAATTATCAGACATGTCTGTTCAAGATCCTATATCACGAAAGAGAACATTCAGTCCAGACCCGTCTGATATTGTGGAGAAGAGATTGAAAAGCGAGCCTTCGTCGTCTCTTGAAGATTCTATCTTTTCAGAGAAGATGTATTCTGCCTATGTCAAGTCTGCTTTAGACTCCTTAGATAAAGTAAGTATATTTGTCAGATGGGATGGGATATAATTTATATGGAAACCGCACAGGGTATACACAGATTTATGAAGGGCACAAGGGTAGCAAGAAAACGAGATGATATTCAAAAGATACTAACACTTCTAGAATGATCCTTCCCCTATTAATGCATTATCATCTACAATTTCTTTGCCTCTTAATCATAAAGATGCCATATCGATAACACATCTTAATATTGTGTTGAGCGGTCTAATTTCGAATGTCGGCAAGCTTGACGACTCTCTCTGTCGTGGCTTGGTGACTTCGGTCTTAGAATACAAATGGATGGAGGTGAAGGTTCAGAGTGATGAATCTCACACAAAATTCATTGGTTTATACTCCCGTTTTTTGAGTGTGCTTGTATCTTCATTTCCAAAGTATTTACAAGACGTCACCAGGAAGTTGATCTCAGAATTTAAGTTCTTAGATCGCAACCAGCAATTTGCATTCACTCACCATGAGATTCTCAGTAAGCTTATCAGGTTCATTCCAACTTGTATCAGTACTTTCCCAGCAACCTTTCAGTCATTTTTCCCTCACCACATATCTTCGAATACTCAAGAGTTAACAAATTATATTGATAATCTCATGAAGATGGTCACTTACTGTCCTGATTTGCAGTACAATGTTTGGCAGATCATCATTGAATGTTGCATCAAGTTGGACGTTGAGTTGCAAAACGAATTGGACGACTTGGATGACGATGAGATAGACGAGGTGATTAACGGTGACGATGACGAAGATGAGGATGAGGATGATGATGATGATGAAGACGACATGGACGTTGCTGACGCTAAAGGCGCCGCGGAGGGAAGTATTGCACAAGGAAATCAACGTCTAGACGACGACGATGATAACGACGAAGACGACATGATTGGACAGACAGAGTATTTATTAGATCCAATCACGTCGCCTTCTCATATTAAAAAATTATGCACCAAACTCGACTCAATAGTCAGTTTATTATTAACCAACACCAAGGACTCATTCACAGAGGATGAAGTCAATGAAGGAAATGGAATCCCCTTATTTAATACCCTCACTTCCTTATTCAAAACGCACATCTTACCTACACACTTTACAAAGTCAATCCAATTCATTTTATTTCACATTTCTCAATATCAACCAGAGCTAGCAGACTCGTACTTGGTTTTGATTATAGACGTGGCCTTCAACAACAATGAGATCTTAGAGAAGAGACTTAAAGCGTTACAGTACTTGTCTTCTTACATTGCTAGAGCTAAGCAGTTATCCAGACACCAAGTTGTTTTTGTTGTGAGTTATCTTATTGGGTGGTTGAACAAGTACATATTAGAGAGAGAAAGTGAAGTATATGATAAGGATGTTGAAAGCAAGAACAGCCAAGTTGGTGGTATGGAAAGATTCAAGTTGTTTTACGCTTCATTCCAAGCCTTGCTCTACATCTTTTGCTTCAGGTACGAGCTTTTGTCTAAAGAAAATCCTCAGACTGGTGTTGCCGGGGAAGAACCTTCTACCACTACTACCAGTACCACTACTTCTGACTCCGAGTGGGAATGTGATTTGGACAAGTTTTTCCAACGTGTTATTCTTGTAAAGTTTAATCCTTTGAAGTTTTGTGACGAGACTGTGGTTTCGATCTTTGCGAAGTTGGCTACCAAGTTGAACGTTTGCTACTGTTACTCTATCATCGAACACAACAAGCGTGAGCGTATGATTCAAGCAAATGGAGGAGCATTGCCCTCTGCCATTGGTAACTTCAAGCAGAAGCAAGAGTTTTTGGACTTGGAGGCATACTTCCCCTTTGATCCTATAGTTTTGCCCATTTCCAAGAAGCTTATCACAGAACACTACGTTGAATGGTCAGACGTGAATCCAAACAATGAGGAGGAAGACGATGAAGAGGACAGTGCTAGTCGTGACGAAGATGATTCCGACGACAGCGATGAAGAAATTACGAGCGAAGAGGATGACGATTAGTTCCACTGTAGTACGGTATACGAACGGTTTAATGCATGTAATGATGTGAAAATGTAGATAGGCAACTAGGAGCGAGATGGCTATGTGGTTAGAGGTTATAAGAGTATAGGAATACCAGCCCTACCGTATAACTAAAAACAAACAGTCCACATTTACGAAACGGAGATTAATGTTTTGGATTATTTGATGAGTTTGTGGGAGCGCAGTTTGTGTCACAAGCTGCATATTGGGTGCAAAAAAGTTAAGATTGATCCCAACGAGGATCGAACTCGTGATCTTCTGTGAGTGAAACAGACGTCATACCGCTAGACCATGGAACCATTTCTTATACTAAAAACGGAAACTAACATTTAAATAGAGTCTTATAAAGTACGTAACGTTAATTTGAGTTGCTTTCGCGTGAGTGGGCCGATTATGGACGTTGCATAGGGTCGTCTGGCGAGGCTATGCTGCCTGTCAACAGAGTGTGTGAGCCCAAATTCATCCCTTTTCGCACTATCCCTGATTTTGCTCCTTTCCTCCACACAACAAACCTTAGTTTGAATACGAATTCAAGCATGTTTCAAGCTCCCAAGTCGGTGGATTCAAAATCTCCGAAAACGGTAAAGCTCCACAAGCATCTTGTGAAGATGTCGTTTGGTTTGAGCGATGGCTGCAAACGACCCGTTTGTGTATGCATCAAGTTCCCTGAATCGATGATAATTAGCGCTCGTTTGGGTAATCGTTTATTCTTCTATCCAAATCAGGTAATTTTCATGAAGGTTGCACATTCCTCGAAGAATTGCAGTCCACAAAATAAGTGTTTGCAAACAAGAATCGACTGCAATTGCAGAGCATGTGTTTACTAACATCAACGGATACGCATGTAAAACAATAGCACAATGCAGTGACAGATGCAGGCACTAACGTGCTGTTTTCCTCTGATTTTTCACTTGCGTAGTAATGTACAGCACATAGCTTAGATTTCGCTACGTTAAGTCAGCATGGGCTCCAAAATCTAAGATTGGGGCAATACTAGCTAAGTCAAGCTACAGTAGATACTACAATAAAGGTAATTTTAGTCATATATTTAATGCTGTATTACTTTAAAACCGAAAATAAAGTTAGCGAGTGAAGCATGAATGCAAATAGGGTATGTTGAGGATGGTGCTTTTAACATTGAACGGCCTTCAAGACTTCAAATTCAATTTCAGAACATTGACCACCAATCTTTTGATCATACAAATTGTAGAAGTCACCAGAAAGACACTTGAAGAAAGTGGTTTGGTCACCCAAAGCCAACTTGTAGCCTTGAGCACCATCTCTCTTAGTGTTACCGTTACCAGCACCGTTGTAGGAGATAGGAACAAGAGACCAACCAGCAGCATAGATGGCACCAGCTTGTGGTGGTGGACCATCAAATTGGAATTGTCTGTTGGCAACAATGGAACCGATACGTCCCTTAGAGTCTCTGATGATACCATTGGCCAAGGTGATGGTCAAAGCATCTGGACTCACACAGGTTTCCAAGATACCTGGGGAACCAGAAGAGGCACCAGAGGATGCAGCACCAGTGGCTTGAACTTGGCCATCAGTGATTTGAGAAGCAGCAGTGGCAGTAGCTGGCTTGGAAGCTTGTGGTTGACCGTCAGTGATTTGGGAAACAACAGTGGCAGTACCAGTGGCAGCTTGTGGTTGACCGTCAGTGATTTGAGAGACAACGGCAGCGGTACCAGTACCAGCTTGAGGTTGACCATCAGTGATTTGGGAAACAACAGCAGCAGTGCCAGTGGCTGCTTGTGGTTGGCCATCACCAATTTGCGAGACAACAGCAGCAGTTGCAGCTTGTGGTTGGCCATCGCCAATTTGAGAAACAACGGCAGCAGTGCCTGGAGCTTGTGGTTGGCCGTCACCAATTTGAGAAACAACGGCAGCAGTAGCAGTTGGAGCTTGTGGTTGACCGTCACCAATTTGAGAAACGACGGCAGCAGTGCCTGGAGCTTGTGGTTGGCCGTCACCAATTTGAGAAACAACGGCAGCAGTAGCAGTTGGAGCTTGTGGTTGACCGTCACCAATTTGAGAAACGACGGCAGCAGTGCCTGGAGCTTGTGGTTGGCCGTCACCAATTTGAGAAACAACGGCAGCAGTAGCAGTTGGAGCTTGTGGTTGACCATCGCCAATTTGCGAGACAACAGCAGCAGTGGCGGTGGCAGCTTGTGGTTGACCATCGCCAATTTGCGAGACAACAGCAGCAGTGGTTTGCTGTTGCACTTGGCCGTCAGTAATTTGGTTAACAACCGAAGCAGGAGTAATCACACTCAAAGTGCCACTGCTTTGTTCTTGCACTTGGCCGTCACCAATTTGAGCAACACCCTTGTTGGCACCGAATCCAGCAGCCAACTTTTGAGCGCCGCCACTTGGTTCCGCAGAAACAGATGCAACATTGGTGGCATCAGGGCCAGCAAGAGTAACGACAGACAAAGCAAATGAACCATCGAAATCAGTCAAAGCCCCCACAGACGTAGGAACCGTATCAGGAGGTGTCAATGTGCTGAATGGTTCGCTAGGAACATAGGCTGCATTAGTTAAGGTCCCCAATATGGAGATAAGAGTGATACTTGACAATCTCATTATAATGAAAACTTCCTTGTAGAGTATTGGCAGTTTAAGGAGATGGTCACATATTTATAATAAATGCCTAAAGGAGGCACCTGTCACAAAGCTCAATTGATCACTACCTTGTGAAACCCAAACTACCATAATGTAACCAGGGATAAAAATAGAGTTGTGAAAAAAATATGGACGTGAAAAAATCAGTGCACCTACTGGCTGCATATAGTATTCTGTTTTCGGAAGATCGAGAGGAGATTCTTATGCGTGGGGGAACGACGAACGATGACGACATTGAATGACTAGTGGAGATTGAGAGGAGGCAAACAATCGCCCAAGCTCAATGGAGTTAGCTAGCGTCTCTACAATGAGTGCTATGGGATAGATTATTGTTGAGTGCTTGCAATTGTGTTTATTAATAGAAGGTAGTGGTGAACGATGCCAAACCCCCCCTTTGGCTTAAACAGGTTAAATTGCGTTCCCAATACAGTCATATTGTACGAATGGTCTCATCATTGCGAAAGTCGCCGGCGGCGCAGCGAATCAAAACGCGGAACGATGTGGGTTACGTTGCGTTACGTTACGGGCTCGGAAGGTCGGATATCCGTGTTGCTGTCACGGCCATCCCATGCCACCATCGGCATGGATACGTTGTGCACCCTGTTGATTTCCCCCATCGTTCGTTCTTGGTTTCTAATTTTAACACCTTTCCTCTCACCGCTCTTTAGCCCAGTTCACCACCCACCGCTCGTGTGTGTGAGCTCAGCCAAAACTAGCTCCAATTTCACCTCGGGAACAATGAAGTGTGGAGCGTCATCGAAAGATGATCTGTTGCCTTGCCTTTTCCCCTGTTCTCAACTGGGACTCTCAAACTTCGTTTTCAGAAAAGTCAAACCATTCAAGTACTATGAACTCTTTGATTTTCGTCGAGATGATGACCAAACTCTACATTACAATTGCGTATAGCACAATATTAGATCGGGTGAGCAAGGGTTGGGCAAGGGGCTGTTAGGGTGTGGATAGAGGGTGAAGAAAGGGCAAACGAAAAAGTTAGCCAGCTATCGCATGTCAACACTCCCGTATACCGGTGCTTGTGCTTGTAGAAGATGTAGTAACAGTGGACTGCTCGTAAACTGGTTAATTGGTAAAAATAGCAATCTTTCCAAGCTGATTACAGGCTTTAGTAATGATGCAAGGCTCAGAGTGCCACACTGGGTGGGGAGAAATTTCCGGGGAAATGTCATTGTTGCGAGAGGGCTAATTCTTCCGAATTGCGAGGATGCCCTCTGACGAAACATGATCGGCTCCACCGACAGTACCAACCACTGGGCAGACGATACAGGACATTCCGGGTGCAAAGTGTTCATAGCAGAGGCATTGTAAGTTCAGGTCCCGAGATCAAGGTTGTAGAGCCCTGGTTCTCCGAGACCTCCGTTCCGAGCACTCTCGCTCAAAGCTCCAACCAAGGGCTTTGCAACAAGCCACAGGAGCTTGCTGCTCACTTGTGCAGCCCATTTCAGGGTGGTACGTAGATATCACACAAACATTGTATACAGTTTGGCCCTCACTGCCTACCAGCTGTGCTACTGTCCTTTTTGGCATTTGGCGGCGGTACCCCTACCAGCGACGGTTGCAGTCGCTTCCAGTGCCACCGGGTGTTACCCCCTACCAGCTGTCAAAGCCCTAAGGGCTCTCAAGCCTCGCCAGCTGTCAACAGTACCCCTTTCCGGCTCTCTATGTTTGCCAGCTACCCAACACCTACACGGATTTATCAACTGCTGTTACCAATTCTACCCGCCGCAACCAACCTACATCAATTGCCAGTTCGACTTGCTGCACCGCATCCAGCTCAAATCTCACCAACCACCAATTGGGCCGCAAAAGTTTACACTTTCAGTTACCAATGCTACATTTACCCGCAACTAGATAGCTTACACTTTCAGTTACCAATGCTACAGCACAACCCAGCAGGCGCACTACAAACACACTGGTGGTCCTCCTCTGCTGGTCGTTAAACTCTACCTCTAGTCAATTCCTGACTCTGGTCATTCAAAACACCGCTGGTCAATCTAGGCACAACCTGTCAAAAACAGCATTTTGGTCATTCAAAGCACAACCTGTCATAACCACCACCTCCACCTCTGGTCAATTCCAGCCTGTGGTCATTATAAGACCTTTGGTGTACTTCTGGTAAATTCTAACCTCTGGTCAATTTCAATCTGGACACTCCAACCTGATATCAAAATCCTTTCTTCTGGCCACTTACAACTGGCCCACACCAAATCCCACCTCTGACAAAATCCAACTGGCCTATTCCAAATCCCACTTCTGGCAATTCCAACTGAGATTCCAACCACCTCTGGTCAATTCAACCCTAATTGCCTACAATACGTATACAATATACTTGTATTCTCTATAACCTCAAATTATTGCTGGATTGAACTCCGGTGCCCTTTTTGGCATTACCCTTGACGTCAGTCAATTGACCCTTCTTACCAATGACGGTCACGTTCTTGGCCTTGGCCAATGTGTCAACCACCTCACTAACCTTTTGACGCTTGTTGGGGTTCTTTTCTTGCTTCTCCTTCTCCACTTGCTCTCTGATATCTCTCTTTTCATTATATGCCTTGGTCTTCTTCCTCTTGTTTGCTCTTCTTAATCTTTGCTTATCATCGGTGGAAAGTTCATCCTTGGAGTACGATAAACCAGACTTCAACAAGACTTGGGATCTACCCTTGGCTCCATCTGCAATTGGCTTGTCATCTCCAATCTTGTATACTTCCTGAGGAGCCAACGTCGATCCACTCTCCACGTTCAATGGTTGTGCGTCTTCCATCGTGATGGCGGCTGCTGCATTGTCGCTCACCTTGATCTCGATATTCTTGTATTGATGTGGCTTTGGAATGTAGTGTGCTGAGCACAATGCATCCAACTTGTGGTTCACCTTCTGGAACAACTCGGCAATCTCGTCGTGCTGCTTCTGCACTTCCTCACTCACCTCCTGGTTGGGATCCACGTTGTTGTACTCATCCTCGTATATCTCAGCTAATGACTTGGCAGACTTTTGTTCCGATAATTCGGCCTTTTCCTTCTTGTGGAACCTCGACACGTCCGTCATAAGTCTCTTGGGCAAGTCGTCAAACTCGTCTGATCTGATTCTGCGTCTGATCAAATCCTCCAAACTCTCCGTCACTTCGTCGGTGATCACAGGCACAGGCTTGGATGTTCTGTCAAAGTCCAAGTTGGGCACGTTTTCGTCGTTCAACAAGGAATCTTGTGGTCTGTCTTTGGCTGCAACTTCACCCTTCATGGTCCACTTCTTTTCTGCAACCAATTCTGCTTCCAAAGCTGCAATCTCGTTTTGAATCTGCTGCTGTTGCTTTTCAAACGAAGACATTGGCCTCTTCTTCTCGTCGTCAGAACCTTCGCCTTGGTCGTCTCTTTCGTCAAACAAGTCGTTCATGGCGTGCCCCACGGCGTTGTCGTAATCCTCCTCGTTGAAATCTCCTTCTTCAACGTCTTCCTCCTCGTCTTCTTCCGATTTCTTACCCTTGAGCTGTCTGACTTTGCCGGGCTTATCAAAGATATCGTCGTAATATGCCATTTCTTCGTCGTCATCTTCCTCATCCATGTCTCCGAAATAATCGATTTCTTCGTCGTCTTCTTGGGCACCATCATTTTCTTCTAATGCCAAGATCTGTTTGTTAAATGCATCAATGTCAAAGAAACCGTCATTCAATCCAAAGACATCCTTCTTTTGGTCAACCACTTCGCTGTCAGACTCTCCGACATGCGTCTCAACCTCGTTCTGTGAGTCCTCAGAGCCGCTCTCTTCTTCGGATCCTTCTTCAAATCCTCCAAAATCTTCATTCAAAGTATCTGACCCATCTGCTTCTTCGTCTACTTCTTCTTCTACTACTTCTTCGTTGTCAAAATCATTCTCCACTTGATCATCCTGGTCATCTCCATCATCCTCTTCGTCATCTTCGTCTTCGTTCTCCTCGTCCTCCTCATCTTCTTCGTCCAGATCCTCATCTCCCTTTAATTCTAGAATGTCTTTGCCTAATAATCTTTCTCCAACACCTTCCAATACCATCTTTGTCTGGCCAAAGACTTGGGTGGAGTCCAATCCATCGATATAAATCTCATCCAAGACTGAAAATTCCTTGGCAATAGGGTCTATCAAGGACTTGGTCAATTTGTTGAAGTACCCATCGTTCTCGCCCTCTTCGTCAGTCTTGAAGACCTTGAAGATATCTTGCGGCTTCTCCAGTAAGAGCCCCAATAAGTCTGTAGTCATGGTGGTAGCTTTGTTCTTTTGAGATGCCCTTCACCGAAAAAAAAGTGCACAGTAACTGATGTGCAGGAATATCAAAATCCATACCATGTTCAAGAGTGTCATGCGAGTTCCCGTGTCCGTAGGACCCTGGGCTATGGGAGGAGGCATCAGGCCCAAAACCAAGTCTTCCAAGATGTGGTTGGACCGTCAGTCGAGAGATCCGCACACCAAACAAGCAAAGGCTTCCAACTACAGATCCAGGGCTGCGTACAAGTTGATAGAAATGGATCGCAAGTTCCGCCTATTCAACAAAAGGTCACGGAACATCCTCGATTTGGGGTTTGCCCCGGGTGCCTGGACCCAGGTGGCTGTTGAGAGAATGACTAGTTTGAAAGTTCCGCATAAGATCCTTGGAATTGACTTGATTGAGTGTGTTCCTCCCAATGGGGCACACTTTATCCAGGGCGACATCCTTTCGAAAAAGACCCACAACAAGGCCATAGAGTACTTTGATGATGTTGTGGAGGACAAGCCTGTGGACTTGGTTCTCAGCGATATGATGGCAAACACATCGGGAATCAAGGACAACGACCACTTTGCGAGCATGGACTTGTGCGACGGCGCCATAGTATTGGCGTGTCTGCTATTGAAAGAGGGCGGCACCTTGGTCATGAAGTTTTACACTGGGAAGGAGGACCTGGTCTTGGTTGCCAAGATGGAGAGGATGTTTGAGAGGGTATACAGAATGAAACCCGAAGCCTGCCGCGGGGAGCTGCGCGAGATGTATATCATTGGCATCAGAAGAAAGGATGTTACCATTGAGGATGTTTTTCTCTGAAAACGGTAGGTTATACTTTGAAATACCTCATAATGCTTTGGTTGACGTTGCGTTGATTGACCTACCTGCTGCCTCGTGCCTCATATTGAGTTGCGCTTACTATTCTGGTGCTCTGCGTAAATGAGTCCACCACTTGCGTATGACAAATTGGTCCGAATGCAAGAGAATACGGTGCTCCCCGAGACCTTCCGACGTATACGAGCTTCAGTTACTTGCACCATAAGATCTTTCGCGGGTCTGCTCTACTTTTCCTCGGTCTACACTTTCGCATCTGCATTGGCGTACATATCTCGTGTGCCTCTGGCTCTATCTAAACTCAAATCTAGTTTCCGGTAACTTCCTTGATAATCTTCCATATGCCCTTGTGGCTCTCGAATAATGGAAGCAAAATCACATACGTGAAGGATACGAACAACCAGATGATCATCACTACAACCACTCCGGTAAAGAACTTTGGTGAAAACACATAAGGAGCAGCACTCAAAGGAACAGGTATAACAAGTGCTATGATGCTTGCCAACACCACAACTAGAATAGTATACTTTTTAAATTGGCTGTCGAGGTGAACATGGTCAATGACATTGTCCAAAACCATGTCCAATTCAGAGTCTTGTTCCGAAACTGAGCCACCTCCGACTTCATATGCCTCTTTTTCTGATTTCTTGCTATTTTTATCTTCGTTGCTGTCAGATTCGACCTGAATGCTGCATGTGGATGTTCCTGGCTCAACAGGTACTTTCTGAGAGCTGACCAAACTGGTTCTGTTTCGAGTTTTTTCAAAGTCAAAGTTGGCTGGCTTGATGAGTGACAAGGTGATGGAAATGACTCCACCCATGACCAATGCAGTTGCGTTGCCAGCAAAGGAAACCCATTGGTTTGACAAGTTGGTGACGTTAATCTCACCGGTGTACGCTTTACAGGTGACCAACCAGACAATGAAAGCTAGAACCATCCCTCCTACTGAACCTCCAACTGCTCCAGCTTTATTGAGGTGCTTCCAGGTGAAGGAGAGCCCTATGGGGAACACTCCACTGGCGGTAGCCACACCCAAGAAGTTGAAGAGCCACCCCATAGAGATGTTTGCTGGTCCGTAAAAGATGGAGGCTAGCGCGGCCGAGAAGATGGCCCACCCAAACACACTGACTTTTGCAACCCGCACCACTTGCGAGGGTGTAGCTTCAGGGTTGATGTACCTCTTGTAAATATCGTATGAGATCAAGGTCGAAGTTCCAATCATTTCCCCGGACAAGGATGACGTCACTGAGAAGAACACCATCACCAATATCATTGCGGAACCCAGCTTGCCCATCAAATAGGATGCTGCTGCTGCTGAGGGGAGGCCAGCACCCACCTCGCTGTCGGTCAACCTTGGAAAGTCGGGGTATGCCAATAATGCCTTTGCAGCCAAACCTAAGGAGTCCCCCATTGCAAACGGAATCACAAACCAGCAAATGGATGCAAAAAAGTATGCGCGGCTGGTGATCTTGGGGTCCGCTGCAACTGCACGTGAGAGATACGCTTGGTCGTTCACAACCAACCCAAATCCGGTGATAATACTGATGAACGAGAATATTCCTCCTTGTTGGGATCTAAAGGTAGCGTAGGACCCGTGGTAGTTTTGATCTACGGGTTCCTGCTTCAGCACCTCATGCAATAGTTCCAACATCTTTCTTGGAGACCCGATCTTGTCATTTCTCACGTAGACCTCAAACATAAAGACAATGATGAAGATCAATAAAATGCATGTGTGAGTAGCATCGGAGATGAACGTTGCTCTCAACCCACCGAACGAAACGTAGACGGCCACTCCCAATGGAATCAACCACAACGCTGCGTAGTCGTTCATACTGGTGACTCCAGAGAAAATTGCACTCCCCCCAAGTAAAATGCATGAACTCACAATTGCGTTACAGACAAATCCACACCAGAGGAACGCTAAGTGGCCTGCCCGACCGAATCTGAAGTATCCCATTTCTGGAAAGGTGGTAACTAGATTGGCATTCTTCTTGATCTTGCTTGAGATTATCGAAAACACAGACACTTGCAAAAGACCGCCTACGGCATACCAATAGCTGCCGCTGACCCCAAACGTGTACGACTTAACTCCTGGCTCCAAGAGGGTCAAGCTCCATGTCCAATTGGAAAGAATCCCACTCAATAGCAACCCAAAGCCAACTGACCGACTGCTGGAGACAAATTCATCCACCTTGGCTGAGTTGAACCTAGTGTACCTGTTCTGGATGTACGTGAAGGCATTCATAAGGAGGGCAAAGAAAACACCTCCTCCGATAATAAGACCGTATCCTGCGCCTTGTGAGAGTGTGTTAGCTAACATTATTGCTGTTGATATAATCCTCTCAGAGCTTTCTTATTTCACTCACTGTCTGAATTCCAAGACCAATATGTCTATATTTTATAAGATCCTATATCTGTTACAGGAATGTGTGGCTGCGAAAAGATTTTCATGTCATGAATCACATAATTGACATTGTCGGAATAATGCACAAGTAATAACTTAATATTAGGTCGAGATAACAGACTTGGCAATCCCGCGTTTCACCCGACACACAACTGCGGCTTCCCGATGGGCATTTCGGTCCGGCCCCTGACCAGAGGCGACAATAGACGCTTATCATTTGCATCTGCACAGCTACTTTGGGAAGCGCACGTGAAGTGTGCGTGAATTGCTGCAAACCCACACAGGTTCCACAAGCGGTGTGGCGGGGAGCGTTAAGGTTTGTAATTATTCCGTTAGTGTTGCGTGAAAGTTGAATTAATGTGGCTGGATCTCCGTCCTATTTATATTTTGAAGGGGTAACGATGTCTAAAAAGTATGTACAAGTAGACTATCAGAATGGCGAATTTAGATGTGGGGCAGATAGACCAACAGTACAATCTCAGACCGTTTCAAGATGCCCTTCCTTCTAAGGTCAACGATGAGGGTTCTGTGATTGAGTTGGACGCCATTGACTTATCAAGGTACAAAGAGGGGCCAGAATACTTGGTTCAGAGGAAGGAATTAGCAGCTGCTTTGGAAAAATCGGTGTCTACCTATGGATTCTTCTCGCTCGTGAACCACGGTATTTCCAATGACGAGATCAGCCATCTCCGGTCGGTTGCTCAGAGCATCTTGGAGATTCCTCAGGAGGATAAGAACAGGTACACCGTCAGTGCCAGGAGTGCGGACGAGGAGGATCGGAGTAAGTCATTGGGAGCCGAACGCAACCGCGGCTTCAAACCTAAGGGTTACTGGACCTTCAAGAATAACGTTAAAGACTCTATCGAGTTCTACAACTTTAGGGATTTGCAGCAAGATGAGTTATTTGAAGATCAGGATATCAAGTACCCGGACATTGCAAAAGCTCATTTGCCCGAAGTCGCAGCATACTACAGGCACATTCACAATGTTATTCTTAGGAAGTTGTCTAACTTGTGCGACCTCACTTTAGAGTTACCAGAAGGCTACCTATGGGAAAATTACTTTAAGGTTGTGAAGGGAGATACTTATAATAGTGGCAGTGGGTTTGGAAGGTTCATGCTCTACCATCCGATGAAGAAGGAAGATGAAGTCAAGGTTGAAAAAAACTGGTTGAGGGGGCACTCAGATGGAACAGCCTTTACTTTTATCACTTCTCAGCCAATTCTCTCTCTTCAAATCCGTGATTATTTTACCGGAGAGTGGAAATACGTTGGACATCAGCCGGGTGCTCTAATTGTGAATATCGGCGATGCCTTGGAGTTTATCACAGGAGGCTACTTCAAGTCCTCGATTCACAGAGTAATCTCACCTCCAGATGACCAAAAGCAGTACAAGAGACTAGTGCTCATCTACTTCTGTGATCCCAAGTATCCTGCCATTTTGGACCCAGAGCCGTTGCACTCTCCGAAGTTGAAAAAATTGGGCTACTTCAAGCCTCTGGAATGGGACAAAATCACTTTCCAACAATGGGATGACGAGAAGGGTAGGTTGTACGGCAAGAAAAAGGTCAACGACTCCAAGGGTGACGAACCAAACTTGGTTTTATTGTATGGACGGTTGCATGAGAGATGGCACCAGGCTGAATTGAGCTTTTCTTTGGAAGAAGCTAGAAAGCGTTTCAACATTATCGAGTTGTAGCAGGAAGTCAATAGTTGCAAAAATAAAATAAGTTCCCAAAGATTGTAGAAAGCTGATTGTTCCCTCATTTGTAACAAGCCTAGTCAAACCCTTTATTCTAATTGTTTCTACACTGATGAACCTGCCATAAGAATTTTAATTTTCAAGACGATTAAAGAAATATCTAAAAGTATTTGGAGAGACATCTAGAATTGGAGAGACACCTAAAAGGTGAATGAGATCACTGAGGAAGGAATGTGCCATTCTACCCAAGCATGGGATGTGCAGCACGAAAGCTGAAGTGTGAATGTGGCCCGTGCATTTTTTGCAGCCAGTGCCAAAGAAGAAAGTGCTAGTTCTGTCAATGAGTACCATGACAATTTTCTAGCAGTAGCAACCCGTGTGTTGCTTTGATACTTTCTAGTCTTTTTTTTTAACAATGCAACCCTTAACAAACAACGAGATTAATGTATAGTTAACCCGAACTCTGTACCGAACTCTATTACCGAACACTATGCGACGCTCGAGCGAGCTAAGTTAGCACTTAACCCGAGACTCCGGAAATCTTGTTTGCCTGGTATAAGGCAAAGGCAGCAGATGCTTCTGTAATCAAAGTCTTTTTAGCAAGGCCGCTTGGATCGTTGTTGCAGAAGTTGGAGTTGTCCTGGGAGAAAGCAGTGCTTTGATTGAAAGCCTGGGCCCACTTTGTGTGTTGAGCAGTGGTGATTGCAACATAAGGGAAGTAGAAGTCGGAGTCGTTAGGATCTTGCAAGAAGGTGTAGAGGTAGTTTGCTTCACGAAGTAGTTCTGTCTTGAAGTCTTGGTAAGCGCTCTGCCATGGGGTCATGGTTAACAAGTCAGCAAAGCCTCCATAGATCAATTGGGTGTAAATCAAGTTAGAGTCCCAGAAAGTAGTGTTCGAGTAGAATGGGTTGGTTGGAACAATGGCAGCTTGACCAAGAGTAACAGCCTTGTTGATCCATTGTTGGTCTCCATCAGTCTTGTACAAGTACGACAAAGAACTCAAAACGGCACCAACAGTGTAAGGCAAGTTAGCATCGTTGGGTGTAGAGCCAAATCCGTCAATAAATAAACCAGTCAGATTGTCCTTCAATGGTCCGAACATGTAGTTGACACACTTCTTACTGAAGTCCAAGTACTTTTCGTCCTTGACGTACTGGTACAACTTGATACATGCAAGACCCACCTCGGAGGTTGAAATGGACGCCACGTATGGCTGGCTCAGGGAGTCGTCACCCTTCCAGATGACACCTCCCGTATTGTTGTCCCATCTGGTCATCAAGTAGTCGGTAAGGGAGGTTGCAAGTTGCAAGTAAGTGTTGTTGTTGGTGGTTGCGTAAGCGTCGATTAATGCGAAAGCAATCTGCGAGTTGTCGTCCGAGTACACATCGGTACTCTTATCTGAGGTAGGAGCGTATCCTCCAACTTGAGGGTTGTAGTAAGTAGAGAACTGGTCCATAGCTTGGACAATATCTGACGTGGAACCAAGCTCTACGACTACTCTAGCAATTTGTGCTTGAGTCCACACGACAGTTTGGTTGAAACCGCTGCCGCATCCCAAGTCATCATCGTCCCACGCATTGTCTGGAGCAGACCAGAACCGGCTGCGGATCTTGTTGTAGGTGTCTTGGGCAGCAGAGGCAGGGGCAGTGCTGAGGGAAACGCTAAGATAACCCAGCGTGGAGGAAGATGAGGAGGATGGTGCGGAAGTGATGCTGGACGATGAAGGTGCGGATGAAGGTGCCGATGAAGGTGCCGAGGAATTGGCAGAGGATAAGTGCACACTGGAGGATGACACAACGGCCAGGCTGGCAGCAGAAGAGAAGCTCGAGGCAACTTGCAGGGTACTTGGAGTAATGAGCGAGCTGGAAAGTCCGGAAGCGTGGGTGCTGATGTCGATGGAGCCGTTTGTTGGAGCTGGTGCGAATGGGTTCTCCAAGCCTCCAATACCAAATGGAAGTGCTGTTGGAATAGGGATGTTTGGAAAGGTTTCGTTACCGGTAATCAAAGAAGCAACACTCTGGAGTTCAGCGGTGGGTGCCGGGGCAGTGTCACTGAGAAGCACAAGCTTGGAGGCAATACCGCTGAAATCAGGTAAGGAGTCGTTGAGGTCGCCGGGTCTTTGTGGAATAAAGGTTGGAACAGGAATAACACCAGAGCTAACTACTGGTATAATGTCTTTATCGCCGCCACCAATGTGTAGCTCTGCTTTCCCGGAGACTGCGGCCTCTGCGCCTAAGGTTGCGGTTCCCACAATCTCACCGTGGGCCAAGGAAATGGACCCTCCGTAGTCATATTCAACATAGTAACTTCCATCGGCGGACTTGAAAGATCCAACAATAGAACCTGCCTTGCCAGTTTCTTCAACGTAGCCTGCTGTTACCGTAACCACTTCAGTGGTAACAACACGGGTTTCATAAACGAACGAGGTTTGAAATACTGGAGCCTTTTCGTCAAAGTCCGTGGCTTGGGATACAGTGTCCACAGACAGGGAGTTGGAGAACCTCAAGGGAGCCCCATTGACCAACTGCATGGCAATCGATAAGAACACGAGTCTGCCAATCATCGTCTTCAACCAGAGTAATAAAGGAATGTATAGGGTGAGTGAAAAGTAGATGCTAAGCTAAAAATTTCCAATACGTAGCCCCCATTCCTGATATATATACATATGTAAACCTTGAAGGTATGTGCACTGCCTATTAATAACTCATACGTAGTTCGGCGTACACTGATACAGGGATTTGTCTGAGATTCCGTGCTGCTGAGTGAAGTCTGAAACACCATTTTGCAACCATTCCTGCAGGATCAAACCCTTTGAGACGCGCTCGCTAAACTTTGAAACTCGTATAAAAAAAAAAGAGCTTCTTCCTAAGGGGGTGATCCGTCGCCACTTGCCACACTACATGTCCCGCTACAGCAAGCATCCGTTGTTGGAAAACCCATTGAAGCACCTCCGGTGCAAGAAGGTGCATAGTCCCGAGCTTTACAGGCATCAATTCTACGATACGACAGCGTTGTCTGCGAATCCGTACGTGCAATCCTTGACGGAGGTTCGGAGCAACAAAAACCTCAAATTTCCCAAGGGCACCCTTTTGAAGGTCACGGTCCAGAAGCTGGCAGATGTACTGAAATATGAGGTGATTCCGGTTGTTAATAACAGTATTCCTCTTGAAACGTATTATCACACTGCGCAGTACATCCACAACAACAAGAGGTACATCGAGCTGGTGCTCAGAGACGGTACTTTCCGCCGGTTCTACCCACGTAAGTTTCTAATCAAGTCCAATGTCGACAGGATAGACGGGTTCCTCGACGGTTTTACCAACGTGGTGCAGGCTTTGTATTTGAAGAGAATCAAGGAATTGCTATCAACAGTTCTGGAAGGCCAGATCGGAATGTCAAACCTTAATGGCTTGAAATTGTCCACATCTGGATGCTTATTTCTGTATGCGAGCGGAATGCCCACCGTTAATGTCACCCTATTGGGGTTGGACTTGGATGGTCTGGGCGACCTTCACTTGGAATTCGCCAAGCACGCAGAGTTGTGTAAGTTGATCATCGAGTTAGTGGACTATTTGAGGTAGAGTAGCACATGCTGCACCGCCAAACAAACCAGAAGCTTTGTTGGCTAAACTCTGGGAGCTTGTTGGCTAAACGCTGGGTTTACTGGCGCTGGGTCCGCTCCAGCACCGCCTGAAAATTTCACAGACGAGATGAAGACGCAGACGAGGGGTTGAAATATGGCAGGACGCTGCCCCTTTGACGTGTTCCTGATCATTGGTTGTTCCCAGCTGTACGCTGTGTATGCATCCTGCAGACTTTTTGCATACCACGTACGTTTTTGCATTCTCGTCTAGACATAGCCTGGTGGCTTCCATGCCTTACATTCCGCAGCTTGTTCACGTGACCCGGATTGAAGATGATCCGTGAGGGGCTCTTAACGGGGTACTCGGAAATGCACGCTCATGTCAGTAATATGAAACAAAACGATGGCCCGATATACCAGATCAAGGCGTTGGGGTTTTGGCCTAGAATGGTTTACTAGAGCAGATAACATTCGAATGATAACAGAACAGTACCTAACAGAACAGTACCGAGCAACCGAGCAACAGAACCCATGTCGGTTTGGCCTACATTCCGCCTTCCATCTATAACATTCTAATATACAATATATACAATTCCTAAAACATCCAAATAAAAACACTGAAAAAGGTTGCAACAATGGCACCAAAGAAAGATTGTTGACCCATGGCAACCCCATCGTTGGCCTTCAAGGCGGTGGTCTTGACACCAGAAGGAACTGGGGCACTAGCAGAGGCCAATTGGTCGGTGGCAGCGTTTCCAGCGCCAGAGATCCAGCTGTTCAAGTCAGATGCGCTGATGGAACTGTCGAAAGAGGTGGAGTTGGAGACAAAAACGATGGCATTACCGTTCTTGTCAAAGGTGACACCTCCAGAGTAAGTGGAACCATAGTTTCTTGGGATGAAGCCGTCGACTTGGATACCTTCTTCGATATCGTCGGTACCTTGGTAGTCGTGTATGGTGGAGAACAATTGGCCAACTTGAGAGCCAGTGTTGTTCTTGACTTCAAAGATATCGAATTCACCGCATCCCGATCTCCAGCACGAACAGTTGACGTTGTTGGAGTACTGAGCAGTTCTAGGGATGTGAGCGTTCAAAAGCCAGATGGCTGGCATGTTGTAGTTGGAGGTGTCGGAGGAAGCAGAGGTTTCGTTTGGCATGGTGAACTGGAACAAGAAGGTCTTGACTGCACCATCGAAACCGTGGTATGCTGGGATTCCAGATCTGTAAACACCACAGTCGTTGCCAAATCCGGACTTTTGGCACGAAACGTTGGAGAAAATGGAGAACTCCTGGTTGGAGGTGATCAAGGTGTTCTGGCCCAAGACAGTGGCCTTGGAGGCAGCACTGGTCCCGTCGCTGTCGGCAAAGGCCAAGGCCTTACCAAGACACGAGGAGTTTGCACCTGCTGGGGTCAAGAAGGTGACATTCTGAGCGGTTGAGCTGGAACCGTCATAGAATGCGGTTCTGTTCCATGCGCTGCCCAGGTCCTGCCCAATGACAAAGTCAGGGGATGTGTAGACGGCAAACTTTTCCAAGGTCAAGGGACCTCTGAAGTGAACGGAAACGGGTCCGTCGAGCGGCGAGTTGGGCCCGGAGAAGGAAATCACGTCGGAACTCAAGGAGCACGTACACAGGTCCGAGTCCACGTCCTTCAACTCGCTCACCAAGCTGTAGTATCCAGTAAAGCCGAAATTTTCAAACTCAAGTGCATTGACAGACTGAGGGGTCTGGCTGTCTCTTCTGAACTGCTTCACATTGTTTGCATCTCTCTTCACCGCACTGGCCAATCCGGCAAACGCAATACTAGCCAATAAACTAAATTTCATCTTGCTTTACGTGTGTTGTTATCTAAAAAGTGCAACAAAGGGGGGGCGTACGTGCCCTTTTATACCCTCAGCAAGCACCGACCCCTGACTCGCGAAAAATTTGTGTTGCATGTTTTCGATTTAGATCCCTGGCTTTCCAGCCAGCATCGGTGTTTATTGATCTGTTGTTATTTTGATTTTACATTAACTACGGCTGGTTGCCGTTAGGTGCTCGTGGTCGAACAATCGGAACGCTACAACTGCCTGCTATCTACTCCATGTTCCAGTGTCCCGAATGTCCCAGCACGAGCGGTGTTTCGCTTCCGTCAGAGAAATTATGTGCCTGAGCCTTTTTCGGCTGTGCTGTTCTATATTTGGAATTGATCCGGTCACGTGAAGGAGGCAATGATCCAGCTGGTATACTCTGTACTGATCTGTTGTGCTGAACGTGAGATGGGTGAATCTTGTTTATCTAGGATCATCTGGGATCATCTAGGATCATGTTGGATTAAATTGGCTAATCTAAGTTAGTCAATTTTTATAGTTTTTCGAGGAGAACCTAGAAAGATAGACAGTGTGAGATAGACAAAACGAGGAACCAAGTGACAATCACCTGACAGGAATCACCGGAATCCATAAATCAAAATACAGAGAGTATATTCACAGCATCTAGTTACAGTATTATAAATACCGAATTAGAAATTCTTGACGTAGGTGATGATGGCTGCAAATGGGGTCCAAGGGATCCTCTCCAGCCTTGACATTTCTGTCGCACTCAAAAATCAAATTTGTCAACTATGCTTGCCAGAATCACATGGAGGGCCAGGATGCTGAACGCAGCCAGGACTCCAATGCGTTACTATTCCAGTGGAAATCCTCACCCACTGCAACACACAGAGCCTAAGATCTCACCACATGTACGAATTTATTGATGTATTTGTTGATACCAATACTAACAAAGAACAGAGTAGGTTGTACAGAGTGTACGGAAAAGCCTATGTCAAGATGTGTTTAATTGCAATCGGAACATATTATGGAATGGAGGGTTTGTGGGGGTTTCTCGAGTCAAAAGAGATTGAAGGCGAGGAATAATGCTGAGACCAGAGAGATGGGAACCATAGAACCCGATTTCAGTGAGTCTCCAAAGAGCCCGATTTGGTGAGTCTCCAAAGAACCCGATTTTTGTGGGTTTCCTTGAAAGACGAATACTGTTCTTGGTGTCGAGACGGCATTATTATATTCTTGAATTCCAGGAGTTGTATAGTTAAGTTGCACTATCCGCATATCTGTTCAACCACTAGCTATTCCAGCATCCCCCTCTACCAAGTCTGAACACATTCTACCACAGAAGTGTCACTTCGAATCACTTCACATGAAAATTACTACCAACTAACTCACGCCAGCACAAAACTTTATAGAATTACGTACAGAATACATACCCAGTTTGCGCTTCTCCTTAGCTCAGTAAGTTCGCTCTTGGTTCTCAAATTCGCAAAAACACCAGAAAATCCGTGATAGTTTAGTGGCTAGAATTACCGCTTGTCGCGTGGTAGACCGGGGTTCAATTCCCCGTCGCGGAGCTTCTTTTTTTTGATACTTTTGTATCAAAGACTTTTCAAATTTTTTACGACAGGCTTTAGCAAAGACAACAGCATGTTGCGGGTAGTTCGTCGATTGAGTACGAGCCGAGTGGTTTCCACGAGTGCCATAGCTGAGTCGTTCAAGGCCACGATGGCTCGGATGGCCTCACAGGCCATGATCTTGACGTCCGCAAGCAGCGTTCCCCGGGCCAGCGACAACGGCAAGATTGGCCATCTTCACGGCATGACGCTTTCGTCAGTGTCATCATTGGCTGTTTTTCCAGATCCTTTGTTACAGTTCAATTTGCATTTACCATCATACACGTCGTCGGAAATCCACGCCAACCAGTATGTAGCCATCCACTTGCTCCCTCCAACCCAAAAGTCCGTGCAATTGGGCCGCATCTTCTCCAGTGGGGTCAAGAGAGACAAAGTCGAGTCTGAGGATGGCGAGGACTTCCACGAAATGACCACCCCCTTTGCCATGTTAAACCCCGACGATTGGACATATTATGACGTCTGCACAGAGAGGGGAATCCGCATCCCAATCCTAAAAGATCACGAGAGAGTCGTCATATGCAAGGCCGAGAAGGATATCCAGGTTGGAAATCACGAGATCTGGGTTGTAAAAGTATTAGATATCTTGGAAAATGGCGTGCAAAAGTCAGGTGGGTTATTATACTACGATAGACTGTTTTGGGGAGTCGGATCCGCTCCAATTGAAGAGGTTTCTATAAAATAAGCATTGACCGAAACTGTAATCGATTATCATGTGGTTTCTCCATACTTTACTAGAGTTTGCCTGCATACTTTACTAGAGATTATAAAAATTGACAACCAAGACGAGCACAATAGCAAGAAATGATACGTTAACGAGGTACGACATCCAACGAGAAAAACGAACCACTCAGTGCATGGGTGTAAATCTCCTTGCTCGAGAGCCCTGTAAATAGAAATGTGTTATGGGTAGGAGAACAGATAGATGAGACTTTGTTGTAGACTGGAGAGACATGAGGTCATTGTAATTCAAGGGACCTAAGTCCAATAGGGTATTTATGGAATCCGTGCCTGATTTGAGATTGGCTTGAATCTTTCGATTCGCCGGAGAGCTAGTATACAAGAATCTACGAAGGAGAACTCAACGGTCATGGCGCACCCACAGTTGCAGATGTTTTTGGTGCTCGAACCTTCTTTGCTCTTGTACGCAAGTTGCAGTGTGCGGTTGCAAATTGGACATACTCGCGGTGTTTCTGCTACTCCGCATATCACCCCAACTACGCAACCCACCGGCCACACCGATAAATAAGCCAAACTGCTGGCAGAACCAACGTTATCTCACCAGCAAATGCACCACCAACTCCTACACACAGAACCTACAAGTTCCTACATCATTAAAATGCACAGTAATGCCAACAAGCAAAACTAATAACTTTCATTCAAACCCTCAGTCTCCTTATTCACCACAGGTAATATAACATTAAAGTTCTCATTCAACCTCTTAATCCTCCTATTCATTCTTGCCAATATCTCCTTCTTTGAAGATTGAATGCTAGTTTCCAAAGCCTTGATGTCATGATCTCTGTTCATCTGCTTCACTCCGAGTTTGGAGTTCTTCATGGAGATTAAATGCAAATCTGACTTGGCTTCACGCAACTTTTGGCGGCTTCCATTTAGCCTTTGCTCATATTCTTGGTATTCCATTTCATAGGCTGCAATTTCTGTCAACTTTTCCTTCTCCAAAGCTTCGTAGGCTTGCCTTGCTCTATCCTGTTCCTCTGTTTTTTCGGCAACTTGTTTATTTAAAGAAGCAATTTCGTTTTCCAATTGCATAACACTATGCTTCAAACCTTTAAGTTTCCCCAAGGCTCTCTGGTCGCCATTTGCTGAGCTTTCGGTGTGCTGACCGTTGGCATTGCCAGAATTGGAGTATTTTGAAATCTTGTTTTTCAACGATTCTATGTTTTTGATCAACTCCAAGACCTTCTTGTGGTCATCCTTCTTGGACTTCTTATTGCGGGCCTTGATCACCGCTAAGTTGTTGATTTTCGAAACCAACGAGATTTGCAATGTTTTCAAGGACGAAGTCTCAGGAATGGATTCATTCAAATGTTCTTGATCGTTGGTGGTATTGATAATGAAGTGTGAAATAACCTTGTTCTGACTTATCAAATCAATCTCATATTGAAATAAAGGAGTCAACCCATAAATTAATAAATAACCATCTATAAGTTTAAAGTACGACCAGTTAAGGTTGTTGAGTCTGATCAGCAAATTCTCGTAGTTATCGAAGAGAAACTTGATCAAAACTCTGGAGTCGTCAATCATTACTATCGATATGTTGGAATCGATTTCATTTGAGTTTGTGAACTGCCCACCGTTGTTTTTCCACTTGGTGGACTGCCCCAAAAACAATGTTGGTTTCAGAATCATGGCCTTGCAGGCTGCAAAAATGGACCATAATGGCTGTAAGGTTTTACTTCTTTGGGTGATGAAGTTTTCAAAATTATGATATGCAATGGATTTCTCTTGGCCCTTCTTATCGAAATTTGGATCGCCCGCAAGATCGATATCCAATAACTTGGTTTCATCAACGTTGATGTAAGACACGTTGGACGTTATTGTTGCCGGCGTAGTCTGTAGGAACGACGTTACTATGACGTGGATGGACAAAATTAAGTATAATATGTTCAGCTTGAAGTTGTACTGGTTGATGTACATGACTTTATCGTAGTATGAGTCGAAAAGGTAGAAAGATCCATTGAACCAGTGAACAATGTAGTTTGTATAATTGACAAGCATAAGGCAAATGATTGCACTTAAGGACTTGGAGTTGGATGTGATAGACCCAATCAAGTCCCACGATATTAAGGTCTTCAGGAAGATCACCACGTAGTTGAAATACATCTTTTGTCTGTCCAAGAACATGAATCCGGTAAATATGCATAAATCAAGCACCACGAACTTGAGGATGGCGGCAATTGAAAAGTTCCATGTTACCGACTTGTAATCATTGAATAATATACAGTGAGTCAAGTTCTTGTATCCGGTAAACCCATCTGTTCCCAAAACAACGTGTATGATCAATAAGTAGAGCGATACGTTGTTTGGAACAGCAAGTAGTATGAACGCTAAGGAAAGCACGTCTCGAAGATAGGTACTAGACGGTAAGAGCCCGACCTTCTGCTCCACGACCAAATCTTTCTGATTCACCTTACTGGAGCTCCGAGCCCGCGTTGCTGACTGGGATAGAGCCGTCAGTGTGTTTAGTCGGTGCATGGCTCGTGAATTTTTTTCATGTCTTGTGAGAATCTTCTGGTGTCTAGCAAGAGGAACAAGACGGGAGAGCGGGCAAATGTGCTTGTGGTTAAACAAATCCTGGAGATTAAAGAGCACAGGTGCATAGGGTGAGTGTTGGAGACAACTACAGAAGCATTTGTCTACCTGTGACGGCCAGACGGCGGGCGGTATGCCCCAGGTGGTAGGTTCGGCTCATAGAGGCAGAACGTGCCCATTTTCACGTGACTGCGATCTATCCGTTTTTGGATTTCGTGTCGTACCAAGGCGTTCCCAGAGGGCAAAGACCACACGCGGCAAGTAGGAGAGAGAGCCGTACTGCGAGCGTGAGCAAGAATTCGTGGTGCCGCTAGCTGCGAATTAGGGGAAAGCGAAAACGAGTCGGGGCCAATATTCTTGTGGAACGATTTAAAAAAGCTTACCCCAGAGATTAACGTTAAACACCGAGCATGGACACGGTTGAGTGCAACAAACTATGCTGAAGAGAAGTAGGATCCCACCAAAGGGGAAATGAGCAGACATGAAAAAGAGAGACAAAAAGCAACCTTCAACCAAAAAATAAAATAAAATGCAATATTCGGGTAGACACCCCTTTTCATTGTTCGATGGGATGTTGAATAGGAAGAAGTGACGGATCAACTGACCTGGTTAGGGGCTAGTGGCCGCGATGCCTTAGACTACCGGTTCAGGGGGGGGGGGGCAAGACGGGTATTTTTCCCACTTGATTCAGTTCACAAGTGCAATTTCTAATCTAACGGTCTCGCTTTCTATCTGTGCCCAGTTGTACCTCAAAACGTGCCTCTGCACCACCGAAGGAAACATAATAACCACACCTAATGGTATTGTGGGATTGGTTTTGTATGTAAGCTTGACGTTTAACGGAGAAAAGAAAGCGTACAGGTGAAGGAAAAGTAAGGTCACGAACAATAGGCTCCAAAACCGGTGTTGTGACACCGTAAAAATGCCAAAAGAGAGGAACGGCCCCCCCGGTACCAAGAGGCTCAAGTCCCATTTGGGAAACTCATCGAGAGATTCCTGTGCTCCATGGGGCCCAACAGGTTGAAGACACTCAATCATGTCACGATTGGCATAAAACTTTGTGCGAAACTTTATTTTTATTGCTACAGTGCGGAGATTGTCCAAAAAAAACAACACAACAACAGCTCGGGAATGGTGTCACATTCTTGCGCCCAAACAACGTAGGCCGTTGACATTGTAAAGGCACGGACAACTTGGAACGGCCACGGGATGTCAACAGCATCCCTTACGTGGCATTCTAACGTAAATCAAAAGACAGTTTGTACTCGGCGTGGCCCGAGTATGGGCTACGAGATCGGAAAATATTTGCGCATTTTGCGATCGGAAATGTTTCTTTTTAACATTTTTGATTCCATTTCTTTTTGGTCAATTTCACAGTTCGGAATTCACACATCCGGGCCTTTATTATTTAGTCTTACTAATCCGGTTAACCCCATCCAAACAAATACTGCCTGCCTCTCAGACAAAAGTTGACTCTCCAGACTCAAGGTATGCAGCCCCAAATTCCAATTCCATCTCCCAAATTCTTCAGAAATGCTCATTTCAATACCGCTATTTTGTCATTCTCCGGTCGCATATTCAGACCTTCGTTAGACACAGTTGCCCCCTGTTTCTCCTGCACTCTCATCACCCTCCTCTCTTGATCTCTAAGATAGGAGACGCGCTTGGCTCATCCAAACACAAAAACACGTGACTCGAAATTCGAGGGCATTTTTTTCTATTTCTTTCTTTTTCTTTCTATCGTTTCTTTTTCCCACTTGAATACTTCAAAAAAAAAAACTTTTGTTAAAAACTCATCATCAGCATCCTAAAAGAAAAATACATCCTCTTCCAGCATCTTGTACAACATTTTTATAGTAGAGTTAAGATAAATAAATTTTTCAACTCATCCAACACAAAATAGAGAAGAAAGAAGTTTGAAAAAGCTGAGTTTGAATCAAGGAAGAAAGTGGATGTATATATCATGATGTCAATTTCAGACGCACCTACGCTAGATGAGGACACTAATGGTTCTAGCATTTTAAACAAGAGCACAGGAGTCGTTGGGAGTAACGGAGGAGTTCTTGGTGGAGCAAACACGCTGGGAGCCAACACCAACACTTCCAATACGCCTACTATCAAGGAAGACCACATTCAGTATCATTACCAACAACAACACCAACAGGGCCACCAGCAACAGGCCCACCAACATCCGCCTATTCAGCAACAGCATCAACAAAACCCGCCAAGTGGGATGATGTACTTGGGTCTTCAGCAGGGGAACGGTGCCCACCAGCAGCAGCAACAGCAGCAACAGCAGCAGCAGCAACAGCAACAACCCAACGGGAACGGGAACGGGCATCTTCCTCATCACCCATATCTCCAGTTCCAACCACACTTGCAAGTTGATCCAAACCACCACGGCACTGCTAACGATGACCACATTAATATTCCTCCACAGTTTCAACATTTGTACCTGCTTCCAACGGCACCAGGACAAGGTCCACCACCGCAAAGCAACGGTGCCAACGGAGGAGCACCCCACCACATGCAGCACTTGCCGTTGGGAAATCAACAAACACAGCAGCAAAACGGCTCTTCCAATGCCTCTGGGTCCCAGCCTTTTATGAACGGTCAGCTTCACAACATCCAGCATTTGAGTATGAACGGGCACCTTTCGAACTTGAACGGATACGCAGCAGCCAATCCTTTGGCTCAGCAGCACTTGAACTACAACGGGGCCCCAATGAACATTCCTCAACAATTGCAACACATGCCACAGGTTCAACAGCAAGTTCAACCCAACCATGGTGTGCACCATCAACAGGCTAACCATCAAATACATCATCAAGGTACTCTGGTGCACCATCAACAGGTCCATGGTCAACACGGCGGCCACCACCACGCCGCTGCGACCGCTGCCGCCCACCACCTCGACATGCTCTCGAGCAACGAAGGCACTCCGGAAATCATGAACGACCCTCCTCCAAGAAAGGTTGCCCCTCGTTCGTCCGACTTGTTCAGAGTCGGCCCGGGCTTTAGCGAAACCAGACAGCACCAGGAAATATTCTCCAAGGAAACCGGAATGGACGTGATACCTTCCTTGGACGCTCGTATCGACAGAGGTTTCGAGGTTGGCGAAAACGGCAACTGGATCGGCTACAAGAGAAACTACTTTACTCTTGTCTCCTCCTTCAACTTGGAAGGCTTTGACCAAGACAAGTTTATCCAAAGCAAATTCTACACCTACGATAAGCTGCGGGCCCAAGCAGGAGGCGTTGGCGCCCCTAAAGTTGATATTAGCTACTTTGCTATTCGTCTTGTCGCAAAATGTTCGGATGATGACATTCTGATTTCGTTGATCCAACACACCGCTAAAAGAGATAAAGGTCCTCAGTTCCCTCCCCCAATTTACCCAGCGGTTCCAGGTGACTTGCCAGACCACGAAACCGTCAAGGGCTCGTGCAACAAGAGAAACGGCAGCAAAATTGAAAACATGAACAAGATTTTCTACTTTGATCGTGCCGATCACTACAACGAAAATCACATAGACAGTATGAAGGATGACTCCATCTTGAAGCACTATCCTTCCGACTCGATCGCAAAGGTGGCCCGTTTTGAAAGAATTCAATTCACCTCCTCCATAAGAGTCAAGTCTACTACTGCTAACTCCCGTTACTTTACTTTGAACGTTGAATTGTTGGGTATCATTGAGGATGAAGATATGCAGATTCAACCATTGTTGTTGAGTTCCATTGAAACTCCTCCTTTGATTATTAGAGGAAGATCTCCTTCTAACTATCACAAGGATAAGACTTCTGGTTACAGAGGAAACTTAAGATAGACTGAAAAAAATTGTTTTTGTTGGTTGTTTGTATGTATTTCTAGATTAATAAACATTATAGATTCATGATTGTATGGACGAGTACTGTGGAGGTGTGGAACAGAAGTGGGTGGAACAGTGAGGTAGGTTAGAGGCATATGTTGAGACAGATGCTGAAACCGACTACGCTGAATTACGCTGGTTACTGAGACAGATTACGCTGAATACGCTGAAGAGTCTGTAAAACAAGGATAAACAGTTGTACCCTTGTAATCGTGCAAAGACTACGCCGCAGAGAAGCAATCCCAAGGCATTTGGACCTGCTTACCCTCCCCCACTGCAGGCCGTGGCGTTTTGTGGATGATGGTGCGAGCCTTGACGAGCGTTGATCCTGAAAGCGTTGACGAGCGCCACGAAGCGTTGCGAAGCGCTGTGCGTGTGAGCACTGTCGGTTCCTAATCTCCCACCATCTGTGTCCTTTGTGGTTGGAAGTTAGGTTACAGACACAGAAGCACTTGGTAGCCCTCGTCGAAATCCGTTTGCAAGAGATTGCTTCAATTGCAGCTTTTATTTCGCAGCCATTTCTTAAGGCAAGAATAGCCTGGTGCATTTAACAGAACAGTGGGATCCAGTGGGTCGGATTTAAGAAACGACGAACGCTCCCCCACAAGAGTCATCGATGGTACACGGGAAACAGCCAAAGGTGCTGGAATTGCAACATTGCCGGAATGGAAACAGCAAACGAGTCCAACGACCAGTGCCTTGACGAGGACCTCGAAGAAGCCGTGGAGGCGCGAGGACGTCGTAGACGGGAAATTTTCGAGAAAAGGCATTTGGGAACTTTCAGCAAGACTTCTCGTAACGGCTGCGCTGCATCTCTGCAACATGAATTTGCATCCACCCGAAATCGAGCAGACAATTAGGAACTCAATGTCCACTCCAGAAGTGATTCCACTACAAGTGATACTGCTCTAAGTGATTTTACCAGATTCTACTCAAAAAAAAACTTCAACTATTCCTATTGATTTTACTCCAAGGTCTACTCCTAATGATTTTACTCCAAGGTCTACTCCTATTGATTTTGCACCAAGGTCTACTCCAAGTGATTATTCTACTTCAGATTCCACTCCAAGTGAATCTACTCCAAGGTCTACTCAAGGTGATTCTACACTGGTACTCCAAATAATTCTGCAACCTTGTTGCCCGAAATACTTCACCACAGTGTGGGGCGACTTTTACCAAAGAATATGGTGTCTTTGCCAAGACCATGCCCAGTATCGTTGTGACGTGAGAAGAGATAAAAAACCGGGCCACTGGGTGTAAACCACTATCCAACTATTTGAATAGCTGCCTTAGAGGCAGTCGACCTGCGTAGCCTTCCCACGTAGTTTTTATCGAGTGAACCCCGTAGTTTTGCTTACAACAATAATGATTGTTGTAGGTTGTGCTTGCGATGCAAGCAAAACCTTGCGTATCCAAGAATATACGCTACTTCACGCAAAATACCACATTTCCGGGCAGTTTCGATCTCCAACGGGCCACGACCTCGAAACTGTGACGTAGCCACGACCAACGTCACCGTGCCAGCGGCACACCAACCTCTTGTTCAGCCGAGTGCAGCTGATCGTTGCGCCAGTGCACCCATTATCAGAGCCAGCTGATCATTTCGGAACGGAACTGATGCCAAAGGGTCAGATCACACACAAACTACCCGTATCTCAGTCAAACTTAGTATTTCTTACTTATTTGCAGCAAGCCTTACTTAGTTTAAGTGTTTTAGTTTATCCGAAATATTGATCTGCAGCTCGAGCTTCACTGCACAAGCGCCAGCACCTCGGATTTTGTGTGGGGTTAGTGCTCCAAGGACATTTCTCCCAACATCCGCTCTTCTGCGTCGCTTTTTACTCTACTTCACAGTAGTAACCTCATAATGGGCCCCAGTACCCCGATTAAACCGTCGCTGGCGTCATAAACGTCGGTACTGTCGCCGCAGAGGGTACCCAGCGGCGCGCAGCCCTCAGTAAGTGTGACTTTTCGCAACGCTCGGTTCGTTATCGAAAGGCAAAAAAAATCTGACCAACCATTCCAAGTCAAATCCAATACATGGCGAACGCTACTAGAAATGACGTGGGGGATCCGGGATCAACGCCTACGTCTAGCCACGGAAGTCACATACAGTCCGAATCGTCGATAGGGACGGTCGGAGGCAGCGCAGTGCGCAGTTCAGTGACCAAGATCCTCCCACTAGCCAACTGCCAAGATCAACTGACCCCAGTCGAGCACGTCCGCATCATAGACAAACAATCAGTGGAGTACGTTGTTCGGTCGAGCATAGCCGGAGGAGTGGCCGGGCTGGCGGCCAAGACGTTGATTGCTCCGTTAGACAGAATCAAGATTCTCTTTCAGACATCCAACCCAGACTTTCTCAAGTACAGAGGCACCTTCACCGGGTTGTTCAAGGCATCGACACAAATTTGGAAGCAGGACGGGCCCATAGGGTTGTTCCAAGGACACTCCATTACATTGTTGCGGATTTTCCCGTATGCCGCCATCAAGTTTGTTGCGTACGAACAGATTAGAACGTTGTTGATCCCCAACGACCAGTACGAAACCGCCGTCCGCCGCTTTTTGGCGGGCTCCTTGTCGGGACTAGCATCGGTATTCTTCACCTACCCCTTGGATTTGGCCCGTGTTCGGATGGCCTTCGATACCCACCACCACGGCGCCCACAAGGGCAGGCTCACTACAACTGTGCGTGCCATCTACAACGAGCGCCCAGCTCCTCGCATCGGTGACCCGGCCTGGTTGAAGTGGCTGCGCCAGGTGTTGCCCCAACCGATAATCTCAATACTGAACTTTTATAGAGGCTTTGCCCCCACCATCTTGGGAATGATACCATATGCCGGTGTCTCGTTTTACACACATGACATGATCCACGATGTCTTGCGAGTGAAATGGTTGGCGCCGTACACAGTCCAGCAAGGTTCCAAGCACTCCCCAACAGTGGTCCGTGGCAAGAACGTCAGCTCAAGAGACTCCAGACCACCCTTGAAGGCTCTTGCCCAGTTGTTTGCCGGTGGTATCGCGGGCATGTTCTCGCAGACGGCGGCCTATCCGTTTGAAATCATCAGAAGAAGAATGCAGGTGGGAGGCGTCGTAAACCAGGGTCAATTCTTGTCCTTTAAGCACACTGCCAAGTTGATCTACAGAGAAAGTGGCGCCAGAGGCTTTTTTATCGGGTTGAGCATTGGGTACATGAAGGTTGTTCCAATGGTCGCATGCTCTTTCTATGTTTATGAGAGGGCAAAGACTGCGTTAGGAATATGATATTTATTAGATGTATATACATGAAGCTGAGCAGAGCGATGCTTCTTCACGAGCAATGATAAACGTAGCGAATCCCATGTTGTAGGACTGGTTTAGTTGTTACTTTGTTGCATGCTTGTCAGCGCACTTCCAACAAACAAGTCGAATATTTCTGAATAAACCCGACAAAGATGTCAGAGAATGTTCTCTCATTTACCTCCTTCGTGTTCTCCCGTTGACATCTTCGTGTTTTCTCGTCAACTCATCCGTGTTCTCTCGTTTACTTCAATATCAGGTGAATTATTTTCCTCCTTTTAGTCTTTCCTACTAAAAGAACCAGCTGAACCACTTACCCTTTCTGGTAACCCTCTTTCCACCAGCAACAGGGTTGGCGGCGTCCTTGATGACCTCCTTGGCCACCTTTGCGGTGGCAGCAACGGTGTCTGTACCGATCTTGAACCCCCAGCCTCTCAACATCTTCACAATGCTAGGCGTGATGGCAGCGGTCAAAGGAACTCTGACAAAAATGAAGGACTTGTGAATACCATAGGCAATAGCAAACTCGGTCCAACTGAAATGAGACAATACGGTGGCTACAATTCCAACGGGAGGCTTTACTTCAGTGTGGTCAGCACTGGCCTCTTCTTCGATTCTAGAAATCTCTTGTTTTCTTGCTAGTTCTTCGTCACTGATCCCATAGCCAAACTTTTGCTTGACTTTGTTTTCGTAGTACTCTATTTCATCCTTTCCCATCGAGTGGACCAATAAATAACACAAGGGCAAGTCTATTGCTGACAAGCCCATGTAGACTGCAAATGCGGAGTACCCGTATTCTTTCATCAACGCCTTCAACCCGGTGGGTTTGGCCTTGGCATTGCTGCTTGTGCTGTTGAACCGGATCGTTCTACCTTTCGTGTACCTGGTAAAGAAGAGTGGTCCACGGGTTAAGAGCTGACTGTATCTGAACATGGTGTAGTGCTGGATGGATTGAATTTTTCCAATGGCAAAAGAGTGCACCAACGAAGACGGCGGCAAAGGCTTGGGTGCCGAGGTTGACCAAACTCAAAACAAATGGTGTGTTGTGTTCACGGAAGTGAAGCAAGCCTTCACAGAGTACAAATACAGCAGAGGTAGGGGAATAAAGAGAGCTGGTTTAATTGCAGTGTAGAAGGCGCCAGAGACGCTATTTGGCAGCCAAATTTTGGGTGGATTCCACCAGTACTACGCCAAGGACATGTGTTTCAGCCATACAGTAGAAACCAGTACTCTCCGGTGCTTAGACTGCATGGTGTAGCTAAAGTTGTGCCCATCTGGTGTTGCTAAAGCTGTGTATCTGGTGTTGCTGGTTCCGTCCAACTGGCCGTTAGATGGTTCAGATAACAAATCGGCGAGCGTTTGATTTGCACAGGCTTCCCTACAGCTTGTTCTTGGCCTCCTACATCCGAACTCTGTTATTTTCGATACTTTGCTCTTGCTGATTGATAGGTGTGCTGTCTTAGCTGCCTATAATATCTGGACTGCCGTGACAGGCCTATCTTTGCTAGCCAAAGCCCAAACCACGTGAGGCAAGGCACATAACGAGAGGGAGGATGCAACACAGTCGCCCATCCGTGCTACTATTCCCTCAAACACGTCAGTACTGTGTTTCGGGACTCACTTGGGAAACCCCAGACACACTAGTGTCGCAAATATTACACTACAATGCTCAATAGCAACAAGCCTCTATTCTTTACAGCAAGCAACATCCACCTGCTCATCTAAACTGACTATAATACTCGTCTTCACCAAACCTCTTGTTGGCCAAAGCAATGACATCCTCTGAATAGACCTCTTCCAAGATCTCCTCACCGTTCAAAACCCTATTTTCGTGGGTTCTTTGTTCTTCCTTGGTCATGACAACAATATTTTGAGTATCCAAAGGCTTGGAAGGATCCCACTTGGAAAGCGTCAACTTGGTGGTAATACCGGAAACCACCGACTTTCCACGGAAAAGCTCCTCCAAGATGTAAGAAACGTCTGAAAGAGTGACTGGAGTTCTGTGGTCCTTGTTGCCAGTTCTGGCCAACTGACCAGCCAAACTCTGGATCAAATCGTTATACACATGGTGTCTGTTTTTAGCAATGATTGGTTCAGTTGGGTACCCTGCCACAGTGGTGATGATGTGGGTAGCAAGGACAAGACCAAACATGGCTGGTAATGTGCCCAAGACTGGCAAGATCCGGACTCTAAAGTTTTGTAATGCAGATAATTGGTCAACCTGACCCTTGGCAAACTCGTCCTCGGCAAGTGGTAAGAGCTTGGCCTTACGTGGGTCTGGTTTCTCTGACGAGTAAACAACAGGAATGCCGTCAATGATACCTCTCTTCTTCAATCTAATACGGACGGATCTGGAGAGCGGGTCCTCGTCCGTTTTCGAGATGTCGGCAATGTTGATTCTTGTAGGGTCCGACTTACATGACGCACCTCCTGACGACACCACGTTCAACTTGTGCTCACGGCAGTAGGCCAATAGGTCGACCTTGGTGTCGATATTGTCGATGGCATCGACAACATAGGTTGGCTCGAAACCTTCGCCAAAGATCAATTCTTCGGCACTTTCCATGTTCCACAATTGGTTTCTGACGTCAATCTTGACCCAAGGTGCAACCCTCAACAAGTAGCTCTTAATACAGTTGACCTTTGGCATGCCCACGTCGGCCAAGTTGGCACACGCATTCCTGTTCAATGACGACAACGTGACTTGATCAAAGTCAATCACTCGGATGTTCGACACACCCGACCTCACCAACATCATGACTGCCCACGAACCAACTCCTCCGGCCCCAACAACAATTATGTTTTGCTTTCTAATCTTCTCCATACCTTCTTCCGTTAAGAAGGAGTAGTTTCTGCTAAGCTGTTCACGAATCAATTCTTCGGGATACTCAGGCTGGTGTTTTGCGTCGGATACCGTAGAATTTGCCTTGGTTTCTTCAACTGCCTTGGTGTACCTGTGGTAGGCTTCGACGAGCCCGACCGTAATCGAGGCAGTCGCTATAATGGTAAGCCAGAACGATGGCGTAGATGACTGTGACATGTTGATGAATTTTTGAGATGAGGTGCGAATCAAACAGTTGTAGGACGCGGTGAGGGTGTGGGTTTCGCAACCAAGCACAGGCACGGAAGTGGCATAACAGAGACTACACCAGTGCTTGGTGCTCAATCGCCTCGAAGCAAAGTGTTTTGTTGGTGGGTTTCCTGGTACGTTTGAGTAGTGTTGACAATAGTGGCCATCAAAGGTATTAGCGTGTACGTTAACGGACAGGGCTGCAAACGTTTCACTAGTGAATTGTTAGCTAGTTGAAGAGAAGATTCAAAGATGGTGCATATAAAGTACTGTGAAGGTGATAAAACTCCTCATTATATCCTAATTGGCCTACCAGTTTAAATCCCAGCTTTCGGACGGACTTTACTTCTATGTACAACCTGACTGCTGATCATTTAGTGGAGCATGCGCTCGGTGGAATAGATATATGGTGGATCACCTCACATCTAGAAGCTCAAGTAACTGAAAAACGTGGTTAGAGAGATTTTGCTGCGATGTTGTACATTTTCAGTGCATTTGCAGCCAATTGGTCCCATTCCGTAAAAGTTTCGCTGGGTCGCAAAGTCCGGGGTACCGATGAGGTCATCACACCAAGAATTATCACAACCATTCCCCTACAAAGCAACTGCTCACGCAGTATTATTATTCCAATTCCTGAGGCACCGTTCTGCTTCACAAACTATGGATTGCTGTTGAAGATTGCTGTTGACCTCCACACATTCGCACTACATCACTTCTCACGTAACATTCATTGACTATTTACTTCCAAGCTTACAACTTGGCCTTACCGTCTCTAGCGACAGTGGACTTGATGAACCCGTTTGGATCTGAGGCTGGGTAGAACAAGTCGTCGTTATTCTTAATGCCCTTCCATTCCAAGTTGAACAAAATGTAGTGCTTGTTTGGCAAGGCGTAGTCTACCTTGGCCACAGAGGAGGCTTCAACCAAAATCTTCTTGGACATATTGTACATGGTAGCTTGGACGGAAGCAGAGTTTTCAAGGGCAAACAAATCCAAGGTGGTTTGTCTTGCAGTTTGGTAGACAGAGTCGAAAAGACCTTCGCCGGCCTTTTGAACGGCCGCGTCCAAGGTTGGAATGGTCTTGGGATCAAAGGTCCAGCTGGCATCAACATCGGTCGACAAGATTCTGTCTGTGGTTGGCTTCAAGGTGGTGTAGTCACAAACGTTGTAGCCGTAGAACATGGAGCCAGTGGACTTCAAAACAGTCAAGTCCTTGATGGAAGACACAATGGTCAACTTCTTGGTGAGCTTGTCAAAGTCCAAGTAGGTTCTTCTGGTTTCAGGACCTTCATGTCTGAACGAGTGAGCGTGCTCCTTGCCGTTGCTCAACTTGTACTTGCTCCATCTGGTCTGGATAATGTTAATTTCAATACCCTTGACTTGAGCGTACTTGGAGGTGAAGTGCTTGGCCAAGTGGGCAGCAAATCCTTCGATTGGCCAGACTTCGCTGCTCTTGGCTTCAACCAAAATGGTGTTCTTGACGGTGTCGGTAGGAACAATAGGAGAGTTATCGGCCTCGGTGTAGGAAACATCAAAGTCACCTCTGAGCAAGACTTGGACATTGGCCTCCAAAACCTCTTGCTCAGTGGTGTTGGATGGGTTCTTCTTGACCTTCAAGAACTTAACGTTGGCTTTACCGTATGAGGATTGAACTAAAGACATTTCTCTGCTGTGTGTGGTCTAAACAATTGGTCTTGCAACTGATGAAGAAGGGGGTAATGGAGAGAAATGTTTCACTATTTATAAATGCGGTAGGCGAGCCCTTATCGACGCCGGAGATCACCGAGCACTAAAACTCATTGTCTTATCGCAATTTTCAATCGCACCATAACGGACTTGACCGCACACTAGGAGCAAGTAATCTGTGGTGACGAGCGATTTTTCAGTTAATTACAAGCTATAGATCAGCACGGAATAGACCGGACTCTTGAGATAAGTTGGAAAACGTCCCATATGAGCAGTCCCAAGTGTGGATATGTGAGGCCGTTTACGAATGCAGATTTCCGACTGTGACCCTGCGTGCGCACGGGGTATAGACCGTTTAGTCGTGTGTGGGGGAAGAAGAGCTACCGCACAGGTTACAGTTGCAAGTATTACACACACCTCACAGTTAGAAGCATTACGCACACTTTACAGTTACAGGATCAGTTAGAAGTATTAAAAGGGCAAGATACCCATTGGTGTTGTCTTAGGTGTACACCAGTGCGAAAGCTATTTAGTCGGTTGTTGCGGGAGCAGAATCATCAGCAAAGCGAAGGCTCTTTCTCTTCTTAGAGGACAGATCCGTCACCTTGGAAGAAGTGGAGACGGTTTCTTTTGTCTCGTCAATCAGGTCAAAGTCATTGGAGCCAGCTTCATCCTTGGCGTCAAAGACCAATTCTGCAGTTCTGATCCAACGTCTTCTTCTGGTGTACTTGGAGAAAGAGTCATCGGTGGAAGGCTTGTTCCACATGTTATCAGTATAAATGTACCCTTCATCCAGCGATGGGTTTGCTGTTGTCTTTGACCTCTTACTGTTTGCTAAGGTGATGGCACCGTCGTTGGTTAAATCCAATCTCCAAGTCTTGTCGACCCACCTCCAAGATGCACTGTTGATCTTGCTCAGTGACTCCAAAGGATTGTTGAAATTCAAATCGTCACTGGTGTTTGGAAGCTGGAACGTCTCAATTGAGGACGACTCGTTCAAGAATTCGTCGGTCCATGCTGTTCTTTCGTACGACAAGAGGTTGGACGTCCATCCAATCCCCAACCATCTTCTCTGGTTTTCGTAGATGACATACGTGAATCTTACAGGCTTGTTTCCGGTGGCATTGACGCTGCTGTTCTTCTGCACCTTGGCAAACGCAGCAGCAAACAAGGATCTGTTCTTTGCTTGCGAGAAATCAAGCCCGGTAAGGTAGAAGATGATCAACCTGGCAATCTTCAACTTCCAAATGATTCTTCTGGTGACTCTGGAGTACGACGAGTGGTACGTGATGAGGAACAAACCGGTGAACAACAAGATCATTCTAGGCTTGATGATCAAAAACGTCAATATCAAGTAAACTGGAGTCAAAAAAAGCGTAGTGAAGAGAAGTCTCTTCACGTCGTAGGCAGTCAAGTCCAACGAGGTGATTGGGTTCAACAACATATCTGCTTTAATGCTGGTGGTGGTCAATGCCTGGACAACAACATCTAGGGTGGGTCTGGCTTGGGTTTCCTCTAATATCTTATTATTCATCATGGAATACAAAATGACAATCGAAACTATAATTAAGTGCCCCGACCACACAATCAAATGCTCAAAGTATAAAACACTGAGGGAGAAGATGGATATGACAATGATGTTGATCCAGTAGTCACTGTTGGTCCATGTTGCAATGCTTAGGATTTTGTTGACAATCAATAAATAAGGATATGCTCTAACCAAAGCCTTGGACACCGTTGGGGGTGTCGCAGATAACAAGGGAGAGGTCTGGGGCTTGGTCGAACTTAATTGATGCTTGGACGAAGGGTTGGCGTTGGTGAACGTAGCTCTGACCTCTGACTCCTCCTCTTCTTCTTCGATGGAAATATCAGCTTGTTCGTCGCTGGCAGATCCTGCGGCCGCGGGAGGCGGGATAGCCAGTGTGTTGCTTGGTTGCGCTTCTTCTTTAGACTCAACTGCCTGCAGTTTTGGTTCTTCTTCACCAGTGGAACTCTTACCTGTGCCTTCTGAATCCTTGCTGGTATCATCGCCCCCCCCGCCACTGCTTTGCTCGCTCACTGCGGTTGCGGTTGAGGTCCCAGTGGTTGCTTCAGACTTGCCTGACGCGGTTATCTCATCCACTCCCGTGGACGGTGCTCCGTGCCCCGTTGAAGGAGTCACTAGATTGGCCATATTGTTCCTTCAATTCTTATCTTTCACTATCTCTCTGGCACTAGATTCTCCAGCAATTACTTTTTTTTTTGGGTAAATCCTTTTTGCTTACTTTGATACAAATCAAAATCACAGGTACCTGTAACTATTTTTTTTTTTTGCCTGCCCCCTGTGAAAATCCTATTGGCCGCACATCAACAATGAAAGCATGAACTTCAAAGATTTGCTAGCTGGAGAGATAGCCAAGAAGAAGAACAAAGATCTGAAGTCCGGATTGAAGCAGGATCCACAGACCACCGAGGCAGTCGCTCAAGTTATAGAAAATGCAAATGCAGAAGGAGTTAAGCTAGATGGGTCCGCACACACGCTCGGGAAGCACTCGGTACAATACTTCGAGGATCCCAGAGTTAAGCACGTCCATAGTGGGGCAAATCAAGGAGATAGCGAGGCAAACATGCTACTTGCATCAATTACATCACCTAAGCTAGATGCTCAATTGAAAGAACTCGACATGTTTGATGTTAATGACTCCAAGGAGACCAAGATCCGTAAGCTTCAGACTCTTAGTGAGACAAACACCAAAAAGCAAAAGTACAAGGAGGTAATTGAAGAAGAAGCAAAGTACAATAGAGATCCAAACTTGAAGAAAATCCAGTTGGATTGGATAACTTCTTTTGATGACCATAAGAACTATTTCTACGGCGTGATCCGGGTGTTGATCAAAGACTTGATCTCAGACTGGGAAATCGAAGCAGCCACCAGCGACAACAAAGATGTACAAGTGATAATCCAAGAGTCCAAGAAGGATATGATAAAATTGCTTTATAAGTTGAGGAGTAAGAAATTGAACCAAGACATGTTGACGTCGTTGGCCACAATCATATATTACATTCAGCAGGCAGATTTCCAGAAAGCCAACGAGAGCTATATGAAATTGAGCATTGGGAATGTTGCCTGGCCAATTGGAGTCCAGAATGTCGGGATCCATGCTCGGAGTGCTTCTGCCAAAACTGCAGGAACCAAAACTGCAAACATAATGATTGACAATAAGACCCGAAAGTGGATCACCGGGGTAAAAAGGTTAATCACCAGCTCGGAGAAGAGGTATAAAGAGTTGAATAGGTAAAAGAAAGAGGGGATTTAAGGTTGGGGTACTTGTTGCAGGATTAGGAGACATACGGAAGTATGCTGTGTGTTGCATTTTGAAGCAAAAGGGCCATATAATGTCTGAATGACAACTGAGGCAAGTTCTAATACCTATTCCGGTAATCAAACTCATGTCTTCAGAACTAGTCAACAGAACAACAGAAGTCGCTAGTCAATAGGAGTCCTGCTGAGCTTGTCGCAGCTGCAACAAATCTGGCTGCAAAATGAGCAACATGAGTAATCCCCGTGAAATTCGGAAATTTGGCCCTAAAAGTTGTCCCTGGACCTCACACTGCCCTAAAACTGAAAAAAAAGAAAAAAAAGCCACTCCATGCTTGAGACGGTACTCAACAATCTGACCAACTCTCAACATCGCATTGTATAATATCATTAGCATAAAATAATAGAACAGAACAATCATGAACAATTCATGACTTTGCATTTACGGATTTCCTGTGAATGACGATAACCTTGCATAACATAGCGTAGGTCAAGATATTGCGCCATTCATGGTTGCTTGGGACCACACTAGGGTAATTGGAGTTCTTGTAGGCAGAGGTATCACGTGCATACAGATAGGGCACAGCCCTTACCAAATTCGTCACAATTTCTCTTCTATCTGCAGTACTGGAAAATTCGCATCCCGACCACCAGCGTAAAAAAAACTTACAATTAATCTTTCCCTACCATATTACTACACATCAAAGATGGCTGTATGTATAAACAACGTTGAAACGATATGAAATGAGGGGCCCGTACTAACTCAGACTAGCGTGAAATCAAGGACATCAAGGAATTCGTTGAATTGACCAGAAGAGCTGACGTTAAGTCTGCTGTCATCAAGACCAACAAGAAGGTTAACGCCAAGGGTAAGGTCTTCAAGCAAACCAAGTTCAAGGTCAGAGGTGCTAAGTACCAATACACCTTGGTTGTCAACGATGCCACCAAGGCCAAGAAGTTGCAACAATCCTTGCCACCAGCTTTGAAGATTGAACAATTGTAAGTTAGGTATAATGAATAGATCATTAATTGAGAAGAGTGTAGCACACTCACACCAATCGTGTTGAGCGTGGAACTGTAGGAAGATTATGGAAGCCGTCTACAAAGGGATACGTTGAAGTACGGGAAGGCAGTTATCTTTTATGAGATGCTTCGATAGCCTTGTGTCGTTCTCATGAATCCATGCTATCGGTTGGTAGTTGCAATGAGTAGCCAACCTACGCTAGAAACTTAGATGCAAACTCCAGCCGGAACTGCTTATCAGCACCAGTGAGCAAATGGGCTGCACTCAGCCATATTGGAATGCTTGTACTACCGCCAGGTTCCCCAGTAGCTTGACTCTGTTGTAGGACGGCAGAAAACCCGTACCACAAAATAAATGTTCCACCTCTCTCGCAGCCAACACCTATTTAATGGCTAACAAGCAGCCACGTACCCATCCTATCGAAAATGTAGATTAATTATGCTATACATTAACATTACCTCCAACTAAATACACATAAACATGGCACTATCCATGTGTTTGCACCCCATAATCACTGAGTTGCAACGTTTGTTGCAACTGGCTGCAAGAGCACTCAGCGATACACTTACACAACATCCTCCATATCCTCATCATCATCGTCGTTCTCTTGGTTCTCCTGCACTGGGTCAATACCCAATCTAGCTGCTCTTTCAGCATCTCTTAATTTTCTATATTCTGGCTTTAAGTTGTACTTGGAAGTATATGGACCTTTCTTTATCAAATTTGCAATCGACTCCAAGGACTCCTTCAAATACGACTCTGGTTGTCTTGTTCTTTCCTTCAAGCCCTTCATGGACCAATACTCGTACTCCTCAAACAATCTGAATAACAAATCCAACAAATCCTTCTTTGGCATTCTGATGGCCCTGCCCTCGTTTCTATTCTTATTTTGGTTACCTCTAAGGAACACAGAGGAGGTGTTTCCTTTGATGGAAGGACCTGCGTTGGATTGGATCACACCTGGGATTTCGTTCAACAAGGTGACCTTGGGTCTGGCAGGGCCCTTCACTATGTTTTGTCTCTTTATTAATACTTGACCGTACTTTGCGTCGTTTTTAGATGGAACTATCTGGCAGTCATGGCAAACTTTTCCAATTAATGCTGTCTTTTTAGGAATGGTCTTTACAAACGGAATGACCTTTTTATTGTCATCCTCACCGTTCTTGGTGACTCTGTAAAATCTGTTGGATGGTCTTTCGGGTTCTTCGTACTTATCCATGGATGGCAACTCAGGCTGCTCAGGCATATCTCTAAACTCAGTCAATTCTTGCTTAAACTTCTTCAAATTCTCTTCCTTAAACACATATGAGTTTCTTACTTGGGTGTTCAACATGGATATGTCATACTCATGAGGAATGTCTTCCACATTTTGTTGGGTTTCGTCTAACATCAACTTGACCTGGAGCTTACCTCCAGTAGTATTCTTCTTGATCTTGACGGTGGCAAGCTTCTTGCCATCTAATGCATTAACGTTCGACCACTTATCTGCTAAGTATCTTGGGAGTTTGACTAACCAGATCTTTTGTGCTCCTTGAGTCAAATTCATATCTAATGATTCATCTTCCTCAAGGTAGTCTTCTGGGTCACTCAAAATAGAATAGTCTACTTGCTCGGATTCATTGGCATTGGATTTATCGGGTTCTTCTTTGATTGGGGACTTCTTTTGAGGGCTAGTCTTGATGGTTGACATAGGAAGTGGGAAGGTTGAATTTTTAGATTCTCAAGCTTTAATTTTTTTTTAAGGGAGACAGGAACGAAAGATAGAGAAGGTGTGGCAAATAGCGACCTAGAGCTACGAAAACAAAGGGTGTAACACATAGATAGCAATCGCGAGAGCTTTTTTAAAGGTATAACAGGTTAATTTTAACATCAGGGAGCGTCCGGCAAGAGAATTGATAGACTTTGCCGAATTAATAGATACGCCGTGCCGATATTACAGAGATACCCAACTGATTTGACTTTAGCACACCCAAATTCACCAATTGACTACTTCTGATTACAAATCCGACAGGATATGACAGCTTACCAAGACTACTTATCATTATCACCATTCATTTATGTGGGAGATACGTGCGGATACTGCAAGGATAACAAAGAGGATTGGGTGGCACTCGAAGGTATAGAAGCTACAGGACCAAGTTCATCCATAATCATGGGCTGCAGAGTTTACCATGCCACCTGCGCACAGTACGATGAAATGATGAATACAGGATTCAGAAGATCTGGTAAGTTCTTCTATAAGCTAGACTTATTGAGAGGCTGCTGCCGCTTATATAATATCCGGACCGAGTTGAGGTACTTGAAGCCAGACAAGCAGTTGCGTAAAGCAGTGAATCGTTTTGTCCGAGAGATCAGCGACTCGGTAGACCTCCCACCACTTAAGAAACACAAGAACCAGGACAAATTTGACTGCTATTCGTTGCTCCGTGCTGAGCAGAAATCCAAGCGCTTCCGCACAACCTTCGAAAAGTCCGAGTTCACCAGGGAAAAGTACGAATTGTATAAGAAGTACCAGGTGGCCGTTCACAAGGACGACGAGGACGACGTGACCGAGTACAAGTTCCGTAACTTCTTGTGCAGCACGCCGTTTTCCAAAGAAGAAAAGGAAGGATCTGCCGCACAATGGGACCAACTAAACTCGTGGGTCTCCGATTGGGGAAACAAGTCTTACGACTTGAACGACCGCAGAATTGGTCCAACGCATGAATGCTACTACTTGGATGACAAATTGATTGCCTTTGCAGTCTTGGATATGTTGCCCACAGGAGTATCGTCGGTGTACTTTGTGTGGGACCCCGACTACGCGCACCTATCTTTGGGCACCTTGTCGGGGTTGAGAGAGCTTTTGATGTGCACCGAATTGGGTATTGGATATTACTATTTAGGCTACTACTCAACCGACTGCCCCAAACTCAAGTATAAAGCCAGGTTTGGCGGCGAGTTATTGGACGTCTGCAGCGGGGTTTACGTTCCCATCGAGAAAATCCAGCCATTCATTGAAAATGGCAAATTATTTGTCCTTGGCGATGCTGCAAACTCCGGTGAAATTGAAATGACTTCCTACCTGAAGACCACATCATTCGAGGAGTCACAACTTTATGGTAAGGAATTGAAGAATGTTGCAACGGAGCTCTTTGCAGATGCGTTTACTCCTTCACATTCCGAATCTTCGGTTTTCGCCGAAGCAGAGCGCTACAGAGATCTCATCTACAAGGAGTTTGGGATCACATTACCCTACAAGAACTTTCCATTGGTTATTCCGGGGATTATGCCATTACGCCAGTTGTATGGGTACTTGAAAGAAAAGAAGATTACAGACGACACAGAGTTCATGGTTTCAGACCCGCACGACGTGGTGCACCCATTCTTCAAGTGCAAGTTGGGTCAGTTGAACAATTTCGAGGACGCAGATGCATACCACTTTGGAAAGGGAAGCTTCTTGAATTTGGTCAGGATACTAGGGTTGGAAAAGGCAGGAAAAATAGCCATTTCATAGACCACGCTGTTCCTACACTTAACTTAGAAATTACCATTCATTAGCCTATAGAACGAACCCAATGAGACCAGCCAAACCAGCACCCAAGCCAAGAGTGCTCAACGGAGACCCGTTTTCGCAGTCCATCGAAACCAGCATCAAGTTGGCGCTGGAGTTGGAAAGGTTGGAGATGTTGGAGAGCCTTGAAGGAGGCTCGACATCTGGAAGCTCCACTTCCTTTTCGTCTTCTTCGTCGTCGGTACCATCATTTTCGGCATCAGCAGAGTTGTCAGCAACATCTTTTTCTGCTTCAGCGGCAGAAGGAGTGGTTGAGTTGGAGACTGGTGCGGCCCCCTCAGCATAGTCAAAGACCTCGTTGCCGATGGCGTCAACTTCATCGAATCTGTAACCATTTGATGCAAGGTCCTTGTAGTCGCTGACAGAACCAAGGTCCTGGTAGTTGAACTCACTGATCAATGTTTCCAATCTGGAGTCGCTTGCAATCTCGATATTGGCACAAACAAACTTGTCGTCGTTTGCGTAATGAAAAGCAATCGATTTGCCCACAATGTAAGACTTGGATCTTCTATTCAAAGACAAGAAGGGATCGACGTAGCGAGTCTCAATGCATGTACTATTGATCCATCCATGTTTTCCGGACAAGTCCCCGAGCTGGCAGTAGGAGTCATCTCTCAAGGCGTCACAGAGCACACCTGGCGGCGCGCTGTATGGATTGAAGACACCGCCGATAAAGTCGCAGGACCCGTCAGAAGGAACAGCGTTGTCGTGAATATGGTAAAAGAATGGACCGCCCTCCTTAGGCAACTTGGACAAGTCAACGTGAACATTCACTTCTTGTCCCTCTCTTGCGCTAAAGACAATGTTCCCAAAGGGAAAGTCAGCCAATGCAACAATGTTTCTTGGGTTACGTCTAATGGTCGGCGCCTTATCTGCGGTAGCCAAACCTAAGATTGTGGATACAATAAGTGAGGAAGTTAACTTCATTTTTAAGAACAGTGTTATGGAAAGATTTAAAATGTTTGCAAGGACGAGAAACTGCTCTTTATACTGCTACCACAAATGAGTTTGTACACTTGGGGCGGCTGCAAATCGAAAGAGGAAATCAGAAGTACCACAAGTAGGGTGCGACGACATACGCTTTGCAGGTTCTGGCGCTGCCGCCAAAAATCGAGTGTGTACACTCCCGGCGGCTGCAAATCGAAATAGGCAAGGGAGATGCCACAAGTGGGAGTAACGACATCAGTGGGGAAGGGGGAACTCGCCAAGTCGCCGGAGGAGGCGCGACATAACGTCACTGCGTCCAGAAAATCGACGTCGCGGCCACAAAAGAAATCGATGTGACCCCCCGCATTATCTCTAGAAATCACGAGAGCGTTCCAGCAAAGTCAGCGTGACCTTAGGGGGAACACAATATGTCGTTTGTGCTGTGCAATGTTTCAGTGCAAGACGTCAACTGGGCACACAAAGTCGCATTATTAGTCATAGGTCAGGTTGTCGGCACATTTCAAACGCCAATTGAGGAATTGAAAAATGAAATCTCCCCACACTTGAATCAATTCGTCCAAAGTATAAATACGGGGGTACGACTCCTTAATTTCAGTCCAACAATTTACAAATTTACAACATGGCTAGAACTAACAAATGGACAGTACACGAGAAGAAGAGTGAACCAAAGTGGTTCACGTCCCATGGTCCCGTCAACTCGGACCCAACCAAGGTCAAGAAAGATGGTGCAGGGAAGAACAACTGGGGCCAGCCTGGAGATGAAATGCACAAGGAGGACTACAACTTCTTTGGCCAATCTCAGAGAAGAAACTCAAATCACATGGATCACGAGGAGCAGATGAGATTGAAGGAGGAGGTTGTTGATAGAAGGTTGTCCCAATAGCTGCAAAAAAGATGCATCCCCGGCGCCCAGTGCGCTACGCTGCCTACGATCTATATGAAAATGAATAATGTGTGAAGTATATAGTATAACAAACGATACGACCAGAGACGCTAGTGTAGAAGCTACTAAGTGGCAATGGACTGAGTTTATGAATTATAAATAAAGGACCCGCTAGTTGAAGGGCCTATCCATCAAGGATACTCTAAAAATGTGTTTTTGTGATTTTTTGGCTTAATTTTGAGCAGAGAGAAGGTCAGGCAGCTTGTTTTTCCTTCTCGGCCTCTCTCAACTTCAATTCGACTTCGGCCTTCCAGCCCTTTCTCTTCTGTCTTTCTTCGTATGCCTTCTTGTTGCTCAACACACGGTTGACGATGAATTCTGTGTCCATGTTGTCGTACTTGTGTGGGCCGATTTCCTCGTAAATGTCCTTGACGTGCTGGTAAGCGTTTTGGTCAACTTCGGTAGGACCGTGGAACACCTTGATCACCTTTCCGGGCAATTTGGCCAAGAAGTCGGAATCTGGAGCGTAGGGAGCACCCAAGATCAACCCGTCAACGTAGCGACATTGCAACACACACAAAGATCTCTCGAACAAGTTCATGATTGGGTAGTTCATGCCCTTGTGCTTGTTGATGACTGCGTCGTCGTGGATCCCGACAACGACGGCGGCCCCGATTTCCAAGGCACGCTTGCTGACGGCCTTCAAAGCCTCAATGTGGCCTGGATGGAACAAGTCGAACCCTCCGTCGACGTAGTAGATTTTCGCGTAGTCCTTGGATTCCGACTTTGCAACAACCTCGTAAAATTTCGGGTCGAGGGTGTTCAAATAAACTCCGGACCCCGGCTTCAAGCCGGTATGGTCGGTCGCATACTTGGCAAACCGCTCCTTGTTGTCGGCAACCAATAATTGGTGCGAGGCCATGGCGTCGCCGTGAACAATGGTCTTGAAGTGGTGCGTCTTGCTCATCAACAACATTCTTCCCACCAAGTCGGTGGTCGAGATGTTGGGAGTTCTCTTGACAACCACAAACTTGCCCAAATCCTTGACTTCTTGGTAGCAGTCCTCCCCGTTGGCGTCGGTCGTAATGTCGTCCCCGTGGACCACGTACTTACAGCCGTACTTGTCCATAAAGGCGGGACTCGTGACATAAGGAGCATCGGGAACAGCGACAGTAGACCACTTGCACGCTTCCACGGCAGTGATTCTCTCGTCCAACTTCATCACAACGGGCCCCTTGTTGTGCAAAATCTCCTCGTCGGAGTGAACCCCAACGTACAATTCCTTCCCCAACTGACGTGCTTGCATCATAGCTCCAGCGTGTCCTTCTCAGCGTTAGTAAAACAGCATTCACAAACCTCCCCACACCTCTTCGTCCATCCGAGACATACCATGATGGGTGAAATCAAAGCACCCGTCGATCCATATCCTACAATTCTCAATTCCCTCTGGTCTTTCAAACATGATTACACGTTTTGGTTGTCAAAAAAAAAGTTCTGTGCACTACTTGAAGATTATACTTTTTATTTATACGGTGGAGCCTAAGATCGTGCCACGAGGGTGCCCGATTGCTGGGTGTCTCGAGTGGCTAGCTGTCCTTTTTTCTTGCTCTTTTTAGAGCTCTTCGTGTACTGTTTCAGCATGTTTGGTGCTGGTGGATATGGCTGGGTGGTAGTGCCTTCTTTGGCGGCGGCAGCATTCTCCTGCACTAGCACCACCATGTACTGGTAGATTATGGAAGCGTTTCTTGTGGAACATCCATTCATCCATGCTAGCAACGCACCTATCACCGGAGGCAATGACATAAGGAGATCAATCACGATCTGGGAGTGGAGTTTGGCCTGCATCTTCAATGGTATTGGATACTGCGATTCAATGTATTTGATGGATCTCATGTGCACCAAGTACATCAAGTACGGCCCAAACACAGGCACAAGCACCACCAATGGGCCCATTCCAAGTCCGCAGTCCATCCCGACTCCACATCCCCCGATAAAACACTTGTCGTGGCGCCATGCTTGCTTCTGCACCCTCCGCCAGATCCTCTGTTCCTCTTTGGTCGCAGTGTCGGGGAGTCGGAGTCGGCTCCCGTCTTTGTCTCTGTACGGATCTTTTAAATTGAAGTGAGTCCCCGCGTACGACTGGAACTTGTCGAGAACGTAGTCATACCCTAACGACTTGAGTTGCCCTGCTATGAAATTGTTCATCCTGTGGGGTTGTTTGTTGCTATTTTTTTGGGTTCGCGTTTCAGCTGCAAATAATGTCATACGGCAGTGCCCTTGCAACATGGGGTATTCCTATGTAGTGGATCTTAACAGGTAATAAGGTGTGAGAAGGGTCAAGCGTTATAACCCGATGCTAAACCTGCCGCACATAGTTGGTTGATCTTGTCAGATGTACCGGTAATCGTATATGGCCATCAAAAACAAGCCCATACATCAAAAATAAGCCAAGCATACATAACCCAGACCCATCACACCCATATTATTAGACATTATCGTCATCTTCTGATCCAAAATCACTCAATAGCACTCTCTGGTGTACTTCCTATCATCTCCTTCAACTTTTTGTCTGATATCGGAACAATGTTCCCACTACTCTCTTTCAGACATATATAACACAGTCTCTTTGTCTTGAACCTCTCCAAAAAACATGTCTTGCAAAAAATATGCCCACATTCAGTCTTGATAGGACTCTTATAATCGTTCTTGCACAAGACACACTTGAATGGGACGCCCTGGTCCTTTGTGTTTTTGTCAGAGTTCACCTCCCAGTCTCGCTTGATGGGCTTTTTCTGCTTCAGTTCATCTCTAATGTGGAGAAACTTGCATGTGTCTCCATACCCACAGTAGCCAGTTTGTTGGAAATCCTTACATACATCGGGCTGGAAGTCTGTTATAGTTATAATCTTGATGTTTTTGGATGGAGGCTTGATCTTCGGGGCAGGAGCTAGCGGCATCGATGATTTGTCATGATCGGAATTTGCAGCTACACCGGCGGTGAGCGCAGTACTATCGCCAGCATCCGCCTTACTGTTCTTGACTCCGCCAAGCTGGGTTCGCTTGGGTCCGCTGAGCTCTATCTGGACATCACCTTCATCGTCGAATTCCAATTTCCTCTTGGTTGGCTCTCCCTTCTTAACTCGTTTTTTAAACATAGCAATTTTTTTTTCTTTCTCCATTACTCTTTCTTATTGCCACACACATGGATCACCATGATTCCACACACTAGAATGGCGATTTTGCGGCGGGTCATGCCTGTGCCATCAACTAAGGTCTGGGGCAAGAGCATTGCTCGGTACCTCAGCAGCCAGGCACCTGTCAATTCATTTTTCGAGCTATTCCCCAAGAACTTTCCACATGGGGGACCTCCAAAAGACCCCTTCATTGTGCAGCAAAAGTCCCTAAGAAGAGAATACCGGGCCCTACAGAGCGAAAACCACCCAGACATCTTGGTGGGATCATCCTTGATCAAGTCGGGGTCACTGGCCCAGGATACCTCTTTCTCCACAATGATCAATAGAGCGTACTCGGCTTTGAGAAACCCATACTCCCGGATCGCCCATTTCATCGAGTTGCATCACCCCAAGCATTTGGATATCACACAGGACGACGTTTCCAAGGAAATAATAGCAAGTTTTCAGTCACAGTCCCAGGAGCTGTCCCTACAATACAAGGAGACGTTGATGTTGGTGTTGGACGCACACGAGGCCTTGGAGATGGCAGAACTGGAGTCCGAGTTGAATGATTTGGAAAAGGAAAACGACGAGAGAATACAGCAAAGCGAACAGTACATTGAGAAGTTGATTGAGGATGAGAATATCAGCAATTGGGACGAGTTGATCATGGAAGCAATCAGATTGAAGTACTGGGTCAACATCCAGAACGGAATTCGTGAGTGGGAACCCGGAAAGCCTGTCCACTTGACTCATTGAATGAGTGGAACTTGACCGGGACTACATATGGAGCAAGAATAGATGCAAGAAATTGCTATTACTGTAGATATTGTGGGGTAGGTGTACACTTTGAAGTGGGAAGAGGTTATCGGTGATATAGAATATACGGTCACATGACACGCAGATATACTGACAACTCCCACTTGCAGAGATATCCACACTTTCACCAAAATCATACCCTGAATATTTTCAATGTAACATACTAACCTAAATCTACAAGTATTCCTTATTACCCTCTAATATTACTATTAAAATGAATTCGCCAAGTTCTCGCCCAAGTGCAGGTGAGATGCCTGGCATCAGTTTCGTTCGTCAAAGTGACCAAAACTCAACCGAAACTATACCCAGCAGTCATATATATTGGGCCATTATGGCTCATGCTGGATGTGCGCAACTCTGGCAAAGTTGGTATCAACAGTTGCCAAGATTCGCATAACCGAGCAGGATGCAGATTCTGCTTCCTGTTGATAGGTGTTGCGAAGTGTTTGCAAAGTGTTTGCAATTCTTGCGAGGTGTTTGCAAAGCGTTTACAGAACGTTAGCTATCCATTTGAAAACCTTTGAATTGTATTTGCAGAACCTTGGAAAAGTTTTGCATTGCATTTGCAGAACTTTGGAAAAGCATTTGCAGAGTGATGGTAAAGTTGCACCTGAACAAGACTCTCGAGTGCTATTTTATAACCTGGACACTTCTCGGAATCAGCAAGTATGACCTCAAGTACTTGCAGCACTGACTCTAATTGCTTGGAAGACCAAAATTAGATAAAATCACAAGTCTAACGAAGAGCGTTCATGCCACATGCCGTACAACCATTATCTTACCAACATTTCTTTCTTCACGCCTTAAAAAATTGGAGACATGTTATTCATATCAGACGTTAACGATGTAAGAATGCTTAGTTTTCGCTGGCCATGGTCTTGTCGTCGTCGTCAATCTCCTCGTCCACAATCTCATCAGCATCGACGTCTTCTTCGCCAGGGATCTCAAACTCACAGTTTTCGTACTCCAGCTTTTGCTCTGGAGTCTTAGGGTGCATTCTCAACCACTTCATTCTTGGTCCACAGGCACTCAATTCGTTGATCTTGAAGCCAAACAACTTCAAGCCAAAGTCGTTCTGGTTGAACTTGTTTATTCTAATACGGCACTGGTTTTCAATTTCCGGGAACATCTTCAACAAAAGGCCGGGGAAGGAGGTCCCAAAGAAGGCCCCGTCGATGTTCAAGTACCTGGACGAGGAAGGTAAGTAGATGTCATTGCAGCATGGGCAAAACAAACGGACGGTTTCCTGGCCCGGGATGTCGGTGGAACCAACAGGTATCAAGTGCATGCCGTCGCAGTAGTACCTTGGACACGAACCAAACTCGTTTCTCTCAAATTTGCTGGCCATGGCGGTCAAACCAGCCTTGGATGTAATGTATCTCGCGTGAATCAATCCGTACAACAAGTCTGCCGAGTTCGACAATAAGGCCTTGTTTGGTAGCTCGGACTTGGGCTTGCCTCCGGCACTGCCGCTGCCACTGTTGTTGGTGGAGCCTTCTTCAATGGGGTCGTCAGCCGTGCTGACCTGGTAGTCCAAGATCGTGTACAAGGCTTCTCTGTAGAAGGGCACCTGCAGACTCAAGCCAGTCAAATTGAAATCATCCTCAATGAACTCGTGTGGCACAGGAACGAAGTAGTCGTGCGCAAACGCCTCGCAGTACTGTTGAATCCACGGAACGTAGTCTTCTTCTTGGTCAGATGGCATTGTTGTTTGTTGGATGGACGCCACTAATTTTTTTATGAGCCTACAAAAAAAAAGTGCTCCTCCCCGAAAGAACACCAGCGAGAACATCTGCCGCAGACGGAGACCCCCTATAACGATCACTTTCCTTATAGGTACACCCACTTGGATATACCATAGGACACACATACACCCGCCACTGCACATACCGCTGGAAACATGCTAGATTTTAGTCCGTACACCGTCTTGTTCACCATCTTTTTGGTGCTCGCAGGCAAGCAAGTTGTGGCCGCAACTGGCACAGATAACGTCAAGGAGTTCGTATGGTTGCTCTACTTGAAGTTTGGGTCGCAATTGGGATTGAACAAGTCCTTTGTGGAGCTCAACAGCAAGAGAGCAGAATTGGGCTCCATCAACAAGCAAAAGAGAGCCATTTCCGCCCAGGACGAGTACGCCAAGTGGACTAAGCTCAACCGTAGTGCCGACAAGTTGACTGCAGAGATCAAAAAGGTCGAAGAAGGCATCCAGCTCAATAAGGCATTCTTGTTGAAGCTCATCGACTACGCCATTACCGTCTTCCTCACCTTACCTGTGTGGATCTACAGGTTCAAGTTCAAGTCTAAGGTTTTGTTTTACTTGCCTCACGGTATCTTGCCTTACTACTTGGAGTGGTTTTTGGCATTGCCATTTTTTCCAACAGGAGCATTTGGTTTGTTTATTTGGATGACCTGTGTCAACAGCGTTGTTGGCAACCTTGTTGGTCTCGTGAGTTTTGCTTTGGAATCTCCTGCCGTCAAGCCTACTCCTCCAAAGGTAGAGGACAAGGTGGTTGAGGTTGACGAAGAGAAGATCCCAGAAATGAGTAGCACGTCCAGCACCAAGGGTGCCAAGGCTAAGGCGTAATTGTATAGAAGTGTATATATTAAATGTATTTGTGATTAGGTTAGGTAGAGAGAGCAGTGGTGCTTGGCTAGAGCTATATAGTTGGTGGTCCGAGTTGAATTCACGTGGTCGAGGTAGGCCGGATCAGGAAAGATCAAAGTGGGTCGGATTCAAGTGGGACGGTCAAAGTGGGTCGGAAGGGAAATATTCACACGCCGCACCACTCAGTTTTGCAACAAACCAACATATCCAGCAAACTACAGGAAACAATCACGCCACCTCTCCCTCATCACGTTAGTCAATTCGCTAACAGCCCCCTCGTACGTGTTGACCCTGCCTCTCAATGCCTCCTCTTCAAAGTCCTTGTAACTCTTGTGCACCAAGCGATCCAACAAGCCGTCGCCAAGCTCAGGCTGCCCGTTTGGATACATGGTCAAGTAGTACCAGGAATCAACAACCTTGGTCCAGCACTCCAAGTCCATTGCATACCTGTATACATTGCTGGACCCTTCCAAAATGACGTACGGAGAACCGTCCTTATCCAACTCCAAAGTTTTCAACTGCGGTAGCACACATGTGACGGCGGCTTTCTTGGTGGTGGTCGGTATTTCAATCTCTATCAAGTTTACTATGGGTGCTAGTGACACGCCTTTGAACTTTGCAACCACCTTGCCAAACTCACTCAATTGCCACGAGTACAAGAGTCCTGTGTTGGTGAGCACCATAAAGAGTCCCGCGTACTGTCGTATCACCACAATATTCTCTCCAAGCTCTATCCCAGGACACACGTACTGTCCACTGAATGCACGGACAATCTGAATGGTCCCGTCAAAGGAGACCAACACAATGAATGTGAGCTTTTCCTTCAAAATGACCCCGCACACGTGCTGGATCTTGTACGGGAAGTACAAGGTGTAGTTTCTGGTATCCTTGCTCAAGTTATTGGTGACAATTACCCTCGTAGGGTCGTTAAAGTCCACTTTTCCTGCTGGGTCGTAGGCAACCATCGTTGCTTCTTCATCCTCCGGCCACTCGGACCCATTGCGGACCTCGATGGTTGTGCGCACCTCCGACGGCGGTGAGTCCAACTCGCTCACCAACGAGTGTCTTTTGTCGTACAAGTGCAGAACACCTTCCACAACCACCGAAAATAGCACCTGCTCATCGTTTTCGACGTTGTTGGTCTCTGATGCGTCCTTGAGATATGCCAAGTTCTGCGTCGACGAGATGTCTGAGTTTAACAATTCGGTAGCACTGTTGGATACCATCGCAGAGTTGTAGAACAAAGTCTCTGGCAAGTTCGACACCAACTTAAAGCTGCTCGGATACTTCATTTCCAACAAACTTCGCTTGAGTTTGTTCTTCTGTCTCTTTAAGGAGGCCTCAGAGATGGGCTGCGTGGGTGTAGAGGTATTGTTATTGCCCATATCTTCGTTGTCGTTGTCCTCCTGGAGTTCATCATTTTCCATTTGTGTGTGTGCGCTTTTGAGTCGAAGCCCGTGGATCGCGGTCTGAACACCAAGTCGAGGAAGGAAGTAGTTGGATTGCGATATCTTCTTGGTGCTCTTCACCACCTTCTTGGTGGTGGTGCTTTTGTCCTGTGCCACTGGTTTACTGGTTGAAATCAACATTGGTGCTACGCGCTTCTTACCATTCTTCATGGTGATGTTCTGCACAATCTTAGTTGGCTTTGCGGTTTGCAATGTGTTAGCGGGCAGAGCAGTGGATGATGGTGCTGTGATATCAGCAGATGAGCTGCTGGCTAGAGGTGCTGATGCAGGACTTGAGGTGGTGATAGTCTTTTCTTCTGTGACTGGAGCGCGAGCAAAGACACCAGCGGGCTTGAGGCTGGGTTCTGATGGCTCATCAGTAGCCTTTGCTTCCAACTTCAACTGCTGTATGCTCTCTGGAAATATGTTTGATTCTCTATCAGCACCATATTTGTTTAACTGAAGGTTGATTAAATCTTCGCTCACCATTTTCCCCAACTCGTCCTTCTCAAACGACACGACTGTGATTGACCCGCTCAACGAGCAGAGAAACAAGTTTTGTCCGTCTGGAGACCAGCACATGTCTGTGATGGAGTGGTCGACAATGTCCTCGGCAACAACCAAGGGTCTAGATGCCGTGGTCGACCAGATGGCCAAAGTTCTGTCCTGACCACCAGTAGCCAAGACAGTGGAAAACTTGGGTTCCTTGGAGTTCTTTTCCATCTCAAACAACCTGGGACTGAATGCACACACCTCACAGGGTGCTTCGTGGCCGATCAACGAGATATCTGTTGTCCAGTTCCCTCTATTGATGATTACAACCGACGAGACGGGCCCGTTGGTGGCATTGGGTACAGCTATATGCTGGCCATCTGGCGACCAACTCATTCGCCTAAAGTACGACGTCAACGGCGACTTTTTGAACGGATCCAACACAATGTGCTCCATTTGAAACTCGTAGTTGTTGAAATCGTTGAGCTTTTTGTAGTATCTGAAAATACGAACGGTTCTGTCGTCCGACGCCGTAGCAAAGAACTTGTTAGCAGGATCAAAAACTATTCCCTTCACCATGGACTGGTGGACGTCGTACCTCTTGATTCTTTCAAAATTGAGCGCATTCCATACAATGATCAGTCTATCCAAACCAACCGTCACTAACAAAAGCCCATCAGGTGACCAGGCAATGTCTTGGATATCATTATCGTGTGCCACCAATCTTTTTCTAATGTTCCAATGCTCTAGATCCGCCTCTGCCTCTCCAAACTGCTTGGGACGATTGGCCTGTTCCTCGTCCTTTTCCCAAATCAAGCAAATCTTGTCGTCTGAGCCAGACGCCAAGAAGCGGCCGTCTGGTGAAAACTTAACGGTCGTCACAACACCGTTGTGCCTACTCATAGAACATAACGGTCTTCTTAGCGAGACTTCAGGTAAGATCGGCTCGGTTTTCTTATTATCTTCCGCAAGTTGGTTGAAATCTATGACTGTTTTGGTATCCCATATTTTGACATTACCATCGAGTCCTCCCGAAGCGATTCTCGTTCCATCGGAATTGATCGTCACCGAGTAACACTCAATCTTCTTATTGTTGGCTGGATGGGTGTTAGTATTGTCTTGTTGCTGTATCTATAGTTTACTTGCCTTTATGTCCGAACCACGGTAGTTTTAGCACCTTCATGGTGGTTGGTGTTTCAGTGCGAACTTGGCGGCTACAAATCTGGTGGGAGTTGGTGAGGCTCCATGAAAAAAAGTGCACCATTAAGTCGCACACCGCCAAGTTGTCGCTAGAGTGTTCGCAAAGAGAAGCCCGAGTTCTCACAAATTTGCTCCGTTGTTCGCGCAGCGTTGCCAGAGCTCTCGCAAATTCTCGCCATGGAGCACCGCGACCTACCACGCACTTGCCGTTTTCGCAGCAATTCGCATTACTACATGCTTTGAATCCCATTACTATTACTCCATTTTGTTCCTCTATAAACCGTACATCTCCTTCAAAGCCTTTCCAAACTTTTCAATTCCGCTTCTCAACTCATCCAAAGGAACAGCAGCATAAGTACCTCTGAAGAAAATGGAGGTACTGTGGGGAATCTCCAGCTTCAAGGCTTCTGGAGCTTGGACTTGGAACCAAGAACCTGGAATCATAAGAACATCCTTTTCAATACCCTTTTCGTACACAGCAGCTTCAACCTTGAGTGGGTCCTTGCCGTACTCAGAAGCAAACTTGGGGTGCTTGGTGGTGTCAATGTTGAAAGTGAAAAACATACCTGCAACAGGAGGCACCACTGAGACAATATCTCTTGGCATGTATTCGCGAATGGCGTCAATTGCAACATCTCTCTTCTTGGTGTATTCTGCTCTCAAACCAATCAACCAGTCCAAGTACCCTTCTTGGCCCCATCTCTGCAAAATACCGTTGGTAATGGACTGCGTGGTACCAGCAGCAGTTTGGATGGTAACTTCGTGAAGTCTGACAAATCTCTCAATCAATGCCTTTTGACCTACAATCCACCCCAATCTCAAACCTGGAGCAAAAACCTTGGAGAACGAGTCCAATCTGATGACTCTACCTTCGGTATCAATAGAAAGGAAAGAAGGAATCAAAGCCTTGATGAACTCGTCGTGGTCAGTCACCTTCTTTTGCTCTCTAGCTGCAATGTCGGTGGTGTAGGTTTCCATTTGCAAAAAGTAGTAAGGTTCGTCTTCAATGATAAGGAAGTCGTGCTTTTGAGAAATCTTGTAAATTTCATGTCTTCTTTTAGCATCCAAGCAAGACCCAGTTGGGTTTTGACCAGTACATATGGTGTACAAGAACTTTGGCTTTGGTCCGGACCATGCGTCCAAGAGGTGATCCAAGGCTTCTGGAACAATACCGTAGTTATCCATTGGCACTGGGATGGTGTGGATCCCTTGTGCAGAGGCTGCTTCCAACGCAGATGGGAAGGTAAACTCTTCAACCATAATGTAGTCACCTCTGCTGGCAAAGGTTCTCAAGACGGCATCCCACGATTGAGTGTTACCCACAGAGGTAACAAGATCCCAGTCCTCGTAAAGTGGGCTGTGGATCAACTCGGTGTGCTCCTTCAAGTATTGCAACAACTCGGTCGAACCCTCAGTGTAGCCATACTGCAACGATCTGGCCAACTCAACGTCCTTGTTGGCTGGGTCGTTGTCGGTGGCCCACTTGTTGATGTTCACCACAGTCTTGTTTTCCTCGGTGATCTTGGCTCCAATCCCGGCGTCAAAGGCTGGGGTAGGAATGCTAGCGCTGAGATCATCCAATGGGAAGTAGTCTGCCATAGGCAAACCTCCGCCCAAAAATGTCATACCTGGTTGCTTGTAGTACTTGAAAGCACTCTTCAAGGACGAAGGCTTTCTGGACTGTGCTTCAATAGATAAGAAACGACTGAAGTCTTGCGCCTTTGGTTTGGTAGTAACGGTCATCTTTACAAGAATTTGTATACTCTTCGAAAAAATCTCGACATATCGGCGGGGATCTTTTGCCTTTTATAGTGACACCTTATCAGTTGGCTGAAAATCCTGTATGGAACAGCGCGGGCAGGATGAGTAATCGGATTCCGGGAGAACAACCATGAGGCGTCGTGCGCCGTTGAGACTCGGGGAAAGTCGAGCCGCAAATTGCTCAATTAGGAATGCGGTTACTGTCGGGTTTCAGGACGTGACTCAGGCTCTTTACGATACTTCCCCTAACGTCAAGATAACACGAGCTAGCATAAAATCTTAACTTTACACCCACGAATACAATTAACAAAAAGGGAGGTGAGTTGCAAGCATTTTTCGGTGTTTGCGGTTCTTCCGAAACAGTAGTTTCTAGTCGGACTTTTACGCGCGGGCCCCGGTTTCTAGCCAACCAGCTCCAGCGAGGTACGAGGTCACAAGCCATACTGGCAACCACTCAAATACCAATTGCCGCAATATAAATTTGCTCTTACCCCTGGAGTGTGGTAGTTCCACCGACTCATCAATGGTTTGCACCCACAATTGCAGACTACATGATCCGTGGAATACCGAATCCGCTGTCTCTCGATATGGATATCAGGCAAAAATTGCAGCCAGTTGTGGATCCTCCATTCACACCCCTGTAAAGCTTAAACTACACGTGATTGAAAACTAGTGGGGACTCCAAATATCAGTAAATGTATAACTATACGGCATTCCAAATAGCAAACCAGGTTGGAGGATGTTACAAGGCCTGTGGTGTTGTGGTGTTGGTGCCCAAGTAATGCATGTCCTCCACATTTCTCCCTTGACGCTAGTGGTGATTAAAATCCTTGTACTGATTTGCAGTATTTCTATAGGAATGGGAGAGTGGTATCATAATGGCAACCGTGGACCAGTCTATTCACTAACTACTCGTAACTTGATGCTGCAAGAAGGACCAGAACTGAATTCGCCCACAAACTTTAACAAGTCAGGTCCAAAAGCACACCAAAAGCACAGGATAATGAGCAATTTTCCATTACTTCCTCTCAATGAGCAGTTTTCCAACGCTTCTTTCCAAATATTTTAAGGTACCCGTCGGCGGCATATGCTATAGGCATGCGCTACCAAACCTGTCAAATCCCACACAACGCGCTACCAAACACTCTGCCACTATATCAAATACGCGCTACCAAGATGATCCAGTCGCGCTCAATTTAGCAGCAGTTCATAGGTACGCGTCATGAGAACCACCACCAAGAAGAGGTTCTTCAAGCCGAAAAGTGCTAGTTCAGGGGGAACGAGCTCGCCGTTATCATCCCAACAAACCCTATCATTTTCACAGGTTCAGTCAACTCACCCATCCTCACCTCCAGAAGATTCCCTTTTTGTGGAGGATGAAGGTATGTCAAATGAAGCCATCCAGTTGGAGCTTTTTGAGAGCCAGGTGTCTGCAATTGTAGGCGAAATTCCCCGGAGAAGCATTGATTACTTATTTAAGAAGCATTTTGGTAAACCTAACTATGTTAAAGAGTCTGTTGACGAATATCTCAGTGGAATACAGCCAGACTCGATTCAAAGTGAACAGAGCCCGAATAGTACCACAGACAACGACAACTCCATTAAAAGACCATTGGAATCAGAGTTAGACGATCTAGATGCTCGTTTATATTCCCAGTCAACCCAATATAAACAGGAGATTGAAGCGAGAAAGTGGAAACGCTTGATAGGTTCTATCCCAGTTCAAGCTTGGGCTACCAAACCAACATTAAAACCCTTTCAGTATGGTGAAAAGCTAGAACTCAAAAGACTAATGCCGAAAAACACCAACATGAGTGATACATCTATCATCAGGCTCTTCACTGTAAATAATAGAGAAATTGCAAGAATTCCCGAAGACTTGACCAGAATTTTCTCACCTTTAATAGACCTTAACATGGCCGACTTTGAAACAACCATTTTGGAGGCCACCAAAAAGAGATTATCAACTGGAGACTCATTCTTTATCCAGATTAGCATTTACTTAAAAGACACTGCATTTCGTCAAATCTCTGAAGAAGAGTTTGACCTTAAGAAACTTAAAAAAGCAAAGACCTCGAAAGCTAACTTTAACTTCAGCTCCGAAACTGGAAACGAGGCTATTCTTCGACTCAGACAATTTGCAATATCCAGATTATTTGAAAAGTTAACGTTGAGACCAACCAAATCTTTGGAGGAGGAAGAAAATGTTGATCAGGAACCAGAACTCATAGAGGACGACGAACTCGAAGCTCTCCCTGTAGATGAATCCACTCCTCCAGATATTTCACCACCAGATCACGTCAACCTAGACCAGCTCAAGCAATTTTACCAAGCAAACAACCACTCATCCTTGTTAAACAACTTACCCGAGACCACCACGCCTCCATCATCCAATTCCAAGATTGAACTCAGACCTTATCAAAAGCACGGTCTCTCTTGGATGTTGACCAGGGAAAAGGAAATTGATCTTTTGGAAGAGTTGAACAAACTGGACGAAATATCCACCCAGTCCAGAAGAATCATTCATGAAGAGGGCGAGAATGGAACTGCAAACCCGTTATGGAGGCGCTACAAATGGCCAGAGACTTCTGCCGATCAAGATCCACACTTTTACGCCAATACATTCAACGGTGAGCTTTCCATAGAAAAGCCTGTCATTAAGAGTTCCTTACGTGGAGGTATAATAGCAGACGAAATGGGGTTAGGTAAGACAATTTCAGCGTTGTCGCTAGTCAACTCTGTACCGTATGACCTCGACCCAAACGCCAAAAGCAAGCTGTATGCGCACAAGACCACTTTGATTGTGGTTCCTATGTCTCTATTGTCCCAATGGAAGAGTGAGTTTGACAAGTGCAACAGCAACTCGAACCACTACTGTCATATATATTACGGGGACTCGACAGAAACTAATCTCGAGACCACACTTTGCAACCATTCGTCTGCTGGAGTACCAGTTGTCATGCTCACCACATACGGAACAATAGTCAATGAGTTCACGAGAATCTCCAAGCAACGTGAGGTCAACGGCGACTTACCTAAAATGGGTCTATACTCTGTGGAGTATTTTCGAATCATACTTGATGAAGGTCACAACATCAGAAACAGAAATACGAAGACTGCCAAATCCATATATGAATTGAAGCTGAAGAGAAAATGGGTTCTCACAGGAACACCGATCATCAATCGGTTGGATGATTTGTACTCGTTAGTCAAGTTCCTTCAATTGGATCCATGGTGCAACTTCTCGTACTGGAAAACATTTATCACTGTTCCATTTGAGCAAAAGAAAGTATCGCAAACGTTAGAGATTATAAAGTCAATTTTAGACCCGATATTGTTGAGAAGAACCAAGAATCAGAAGCAAAAGGATGGAACCCCAATAGTCACCTTACCTCCAAAACATGTTGACATTGAAGAAATTGAATTCAACGAGCAGGAAGAAAAACTCTATAATTGGTACAAGAGCAGAGCTACCAAGTCCTTCAAAGAGGGATTGCAATCTGGACAGCTCTTGAAACAGTTCACTCAGATCTTGACCCATATCTTAAGATTAAGGCAGGTATGCTGCCACATGGACTTGACAGGCGGAAAGAATGAGATGGACTTGGAGGATGAGGATATTAACAATTTGGAACAGAACGAAGACGAAATGTCGGAGCTTGCGTCGATTATGGATGAACAGCGAGCAGAAGCCTTTGCAAGCGAAACTGAGCTCAAACAAACTATGTATGGCCTATACCCAAAGATTGATCTCAAGGATGGTGAGTGCTCTATCTGCACCACTAGTCCCATTCCAGCTGGAGAGATGGTTGTCACTGCATGTGGACACACCTTTTGCTTCAGTTGTTTGATGGAACATTTCGATTTTCAGAAGTCCAAGGGAGAAGAGGTTTCATTCTGCCCCAATTGTAGAACTGGTATATCCAGATACAGGCTATTCAAATTGAGACTGAGATCAACCACTCGCAAAGAAATCTTGTTCCACACCCAAAAAGATGACCCGAGCAATGACTACCCATTCCAATTGTTCTGGTATGACCGAAGTAAGACTTCTTCCAAGATTGAAGCCTTGTTTAAGCATTTGCGTCTCTTGAAAACTACGAATCCCGGAGAAAAGGTGATTGTATTCTCACAGTTTTCGTCATACTTGGACATTATCGAGAATGAAATGAAAACTCAAGGCACTGAAGTGTTCAACGTGTACAAATTTGATGGTAGATTGAACTTGCAAGAGCGTCAGAAGATCTTGGACAAGTTTAACCAGACGTCTAAGGCAGCACAAATTACGGTTTTATTGTTATCGTTGAAGGCTGGAGGAGTTGGGTTGAACTTGACCACGGCGTCGAGGGCATTTATGATGGACCCATGGTGGTCGCCCAGTGTGGAGGACCAGGCGATTGATAGAATCCACCGTATTGGGCAGAATGAAACCGTCAAAGTGATCCGTTTCATCATGAAAGGTAGCATTGAGATTAAGATGCTCAAGATTCAAGAGAGAAAGAAGCAGATTGGTGAAGCCGTGGGCGTTGAGGAAGAGGAAAGAAGAAAGAGACGGATCGAAGAGATCCAGATGTTGTTTGAAGAATAGCGTTGAACAGGTTAGGATACATGTAATAGTTTATTCATACAGCCATTTCATTTTCTACATACATAAACTCTACTTAAGAGAAGCAGTCTCCCTCTTCAACCACTTGTAGACATAAGAGGAGTGGTCGAAGGAAGTATGTAATTCGTTCCAGATGGTTTGGTGGTATTCATTGATCCACTTGATTTCGTCGTCGGTCATCAAGGAAACGTCAATCAACTTTCTGCAGAAAGGAACTCTGGTGATGGTGTCAAACTCATAAAAGTCGGTGCCCTTGAAGGAAACACCTGCTTCCTTGATGATAAAGACATTCTCAATACGGATACCGTACTCGCCATCTTCGTAGTACCCTGGTTCATTGGACAAGATTTGGCCCGGTTGCAACTTGTGGATAGCTGCGTTGGGTCTTGGACCAATCCCCACAGGACCTTCGTGAACATTCAAGAAGGCACCAACCCCATGGGAAGTACCGTGACGGTAGTCCAAACCATACTTCCACAAGTGTTGTCTGGCAATAGAGTCAAGCAAGTTACCAGTAGTGGCTTGTGGGAACTTCAATGTAGATAAGCCGACATTTCCCTTCAAGACCAAAGTATAGTTACGGATTTGTTCGGTAGTAGGGGTGCCAAAGTGGATGGTACGAGTTGTGTCGGTAGTACCATCCAAGAATTGGGAACCAGAATCGTTCAAATATATCTTTTCTGGGTTGATCACTGCGCACGCACCCCTAACTGGAGCGTAATGGATAATGGCCCCATTAGCGCCAGAAGCACTGATGGTTGGGAACGACAACCCAACAAAATCTTCTTCCTCCTTTCTATAGTCAATTAACTTGTCATCGGCCGTTACTTCATCTATCAATTCTTGCTTCTCAATCAATTGCTCCTCCAACCATGCGAAGAACTTCACCAAAGCTCTCCCATCCTTTAAATGAGCCAGCTTTGCTCCCTTGATTTCGGTTTCGTTCTTGACGGACTTCATTTCTTCAATAACAGATGCATTTAATTCATATTGGCACTTCAAGTTTCTCACAACTTCCCAGTTGGCGTTTTCGGGAACGAAAAAGTGCTTGTTGGAAAGATTGAATTCCTTCGATAATGAGAGAACGTATGAGTAGAACTTGAAGTATGGTTGGACTTGAATGTTATTGGTGGCCAAAGTTCCAATGATCTTTTCGGATAACCTGTGGCTGTCAATAAATAAGTAGTTAGTTTCCTTAGTAAGTATCAAGAAAGAGTAGAAAACAGGATTAAAGTCGATATCCTGACCTCTTAAGTTTAATAACCATGCAATTTCATCCAACGCAGTGACAACCAACCCTTCGACATCGTCCACAAAGACTCTCTTCTTTACTCTATCAAGCTTAGATGTTATCAATTCTCCAGCGTACTTTTCATCCAATTCAAAAATAGGATTTGTGGAGGTGGGTGGTAAGGTTTCGAAAGTTTCCCAGATCTTATCAACCAAGTTTTCGGTGATTGCAACAAATTCGACTTCAGGCTTATTTTTAGAGTTTTCATACTTCTTCATGGCAACAGCGATCTTAGACTTGAACTTGGATGCTAATTTGTACGAGACTTTGCTTGGGTCCACACCAATGTTGACTTTCAAACCAGTATCCAAACTCTGTTGGACAGCATGCTGAATAGTCCAGTCTTCCCAGGCGAGTTGTTTGGTATCACCTTGCTTCAACAATTGCCAGTTAAAGTCCAATTCGTTGGAAGCTTGGTTAAAGTATCTCCCGTCAGTAGAAAGGGCTGCAAGACCCTCAGGAACGTCGTTCATGCATGATAAGTCTCTGGTGATAATCGCAACACCAGCGCTACCACTGAACCCACTAATAAAACTTCTCTTTTGGTCAAAGGCTGACACATACTCAGATTGATGTTGGTCTTCAGATGGAACAATGTAAACTCCCAAGTTGTAGTCGGCCATTAAGTTTCTCAATGCCTCCAATCTCTTGGAGGTGTTGATTTCTTTGACATCCTCTGCGGCACACAAGGTACTGGCGTCAACGGTAAAAACAGATGCCTTTCTGGAGCCAGCCTTGGAGGAAAGACCCGTACCACTCCCAGTTCTTTTAATATTAATTCTTTGACTCAACAATGTCGATCTCCGGTTGTTTCTAGACAATAAACCTGGCGAACAGGTACATGTTTGGCATTGACCTCTGGATATTCTCCTGGACATGGCTATTACTAAAATTGTCGACCTTTTTTTTTTTGCTCGTTCGAATAGTGGGATGATAGGGTCACTGCGAAGCCCGGACATTCTGACTCCGATCAGAGAATGGGAGATTATGCTAGATGTCCCGGAAACGCTAGAATCAACATGTTCAGGCCGTTTCTAAGGTATCCCAGCCTTTTCCGAGACTGCTACGAGGTGTGGTGGTGCCTCCCCCACATATGAGGAATCCCACACTTTTGCAACGCTCACGTGCCGATTTTTTTTTATAGGCAACGCTTTAACGGTCTTCTTTAATGAATCAAGTCATAGAGAAAATAGAGATCTTATACTCCACTAATGACCCTATAAAGGTACAGAGCATCCAAGACGAACTCCAGAAAATACAAAAAAGCGATTCTGGGCGTCAATTAGCTCAACTTTTGTTGAATCATCATTCCAAAAACTGCAAGTACTTTGGAGCGCTTACCTACACCGTCTTCATTAACACCCATGTCAAGGAAGATCAAGATCCAGCGGTGGTGGCGGAAATTACAAACGAGTTATTGGATATAACTTTAAGTTTGACCGAGGAGTTTCTGTCAAATTTGTTCATCATAAAGAAGTTACTAAGCAACATAACATTACTCTTCATAATCAGTGCAAGTAATCCCATTGATGTGATGTTGACCAAATTGGGACCTTCACACACAGGAAACGAGCTCTACCTCTTGTTTCTATTTTTCACAATTTTGGCAGAGGATGTGGGCAAGACGTCAAACTTAAAAGTGCACGAAATAGTCCACGACCAAATATATCCCCAATATTTGCAGCATCTTGTCCTCGCCAACACTTCTGTTACCATTAACAGTTTGAATGCATGGATATTATACATATCCAATGTGGAATCACAGAGGTATGAAGACACTCAATTGATAATGGAGATATTGCTAGGCATGTTCAATTTAAACAACTTGGAACAAGACATGGAGATACTCAATAAAGCGATTACAACATTGACTGAAGTTATAGAGGCTAATGTTCGAATGTTAGCCGATTTCAAAACAGCTATCAATGGGATACTATTTGAGCTGTTTGGGCCTCAGTTTATCCAACAAATCATCTTGTCAGACAAGTTTGACGACTACCCTCTTGAAATCGAGAATTTTACAAACCTTTTCATAGCATACCTCATGTCAAATGTTATCCTACTCTCGCGGAACTTGCTAGACGACAGAATATCTAAGATCATCTTGTTGGTGCTTGACTTGACCAACTACCCTGCTCCGCCAGTGGCCGAGGAAAAGCTAAGTGAACAGTTATTGTTGTTCTGGGACGAGCTTATCAACACTTATATTGACGATCAGGACGTCTTGGGAGACCTCTTGAAAGACCAACATGATCTTTTGATTGCCAAGAGAAACGAGTTGTTTGACAGACTCTGTCTAGTGTATTGGAAGAAGTGCCAATACCAGTCAAACTCGACAGAGTTTATTCATTATAGACAACAAGTGGCAGACTTGTTCATTTTGCTTCATTCTTTATTGGGAACGCCAATGTACTCGAAGCTTACGAGCGAGATTGCAAACAAGTTGGTTGCATATCAAGAGTCACCTTCAACTGAATTGTCACTAGAAATAGAATCGATATTGTTTTTGCTATTCAAAATAACAGATGACCTATCTTTTTACGACGATGAGTCGACTGAAGAGCTCATTCCACTAATTGACCGGATTTTTAACCTTAACCTATTGAACATCGCAGCTACAGAACAGTTTAACATCACATTGCTTAATTTCCTTTCGTCTGTTCAATTCTACTTCAAGCAGTCTAATCCCCATTTGACTCCGACATTTAACTTCTTGTTTCAAATAATCCTAAGCAACCCCAAGAGCACAGTTTCTTTGGTAGCATCAAAGACGGTATTGAAGATTTGCCAGGGCTCCAAGGACAACTTAACACCTTTCCTCCCGGACTTGCAAGTCATTCTTTATAAGATGATTGAGGATGTGGAAGTTGACAACTTAGTGAGGGAGAGAATGGTTAATGCGTACATTTCAATAGCAATTACTTTGAAAGATGCCTCAAAGTTTGGAGATATTGTGAGCGGGATACTTCAAAAGATTAGCGATTCTTTGACCAACGATGAAGACTACTGTGTCAGTCTTTTGACGTGCATAAATGAAATTGGCAAGGCTTCTCAATTGCCCGATGAAGTTGATGCTTTTTATACAGAGGCACAAGTTGCTCATGCAAACGCATACTGGGCAGAAGACAGTTTGAATGTCAAAGGCAGGATATTAGAGACTTTGGGTCAATTTGCCTTGAACGTCCTTCCAAAAAACACTATTGTTTCAGAGCAATGCTGTAACATATTGAGGGAGGGCTTGGACGAATCCGTGGACGGCCCATTCAAGTTCTCGGAAGACATGATCATCTCGTTTGTTGTTACCAAGATTCAAAACTGTACTCCTCAGTCAATCACATACATATACAAATTGGTTGAGCGGTTGGTACTTGCCAATGGACGGAAGATTACATATGAGTGGATGGAGCAGTTGTTGCAAAACGTGTTTTTGAATGTGCTGCTGCTAATGGACGGAGAGATCGAATTGGTGAAGAGCTCTCTAGATTTGTTTGTAGCTATACTAGAAAAATACCCTAGTTTGTTGGTCAACCAGAGCATTTTCCAGGAACAGGTTATCCCGTTTGCATTGCGCTCTTTCAAGCACAACGAAACATTTATGGTCAAGTCTGTAGTGAAGTTTTGGATAAACTTTATATCGATGAAGAGAGGCAGCCAGACAGACCAGGAGATTGTCAGAAACATGATCAACAACTCGGACCAAGGAACTATGTCACTCTGCTATCAGTTGATCAGCAACTTAGTATTGTCGTTTTTGAACAATCCTAGGTCGAACTTGGACCAGTTCTTTGCATTGTTCAGAAGCTTGATAGCAAAGTACCCGATTGTGTTCAATGCAAGCATACAAGAAGTGATAGCTGCATTAAAGATTAACGACACTACACAATTTGTCAACAAGTTGATGGTCACTAGAGGGCAGCGTCAGGCGAACGAGATTCTCAAGAAGTTTTGGTTGGACTACAACGGATTAGTTGATTTTGCAGCCACATCCAGCCAGAGCTGGTAAGAGAGAAAAACAATCGCTGATCTCCGTCTGTGCTACGCCCACTGTTCCTACCCATCGTAATAACACTAACATTCAAACCTATAAATTACAGAAAATAGGAATCCAATTCCTTGCACAACGCATCCGACTCCTTGCTATAGTCAAGAGAGTCCACACTGACCGCTTGATACCTAACCCTCACCACGTCATTGTAAGAATCTTGCTTTGCCTTGATTCTGAAGATGAACTCCTTATAGAACAATCCTTTAATAAAATCGACAAATCTGGTATCGTCACTATTAAAGTCAGCATCGTTCTTCAAGCGCATCAACTCCGTAGCGTCCACTCCAAGGATCTTTTGAGCGTCCTGGTCAAACAACGTAGCAAAGAATTGGCCAGTGTGGTCCATCACGGTAACGGTAAGAATGTAACGGTACGTCGGTTCGTTGTAGTCAATATCACATCTCTCACATCTCCAGGTACCACCTTGGTCAATCAACTTCTTGTTACATGGCATAGGTCCTCTGGAACTCTGTTGGTTCTGTTGTGGCACATTGGTACATGCTGGGTACGCAAAACTATCCTTCTTGACGAACCCTATGGTTCCTCTGACGGTAAAGAAGTCCGGCTTATCGGAATTACCCAAATGTTCTTCTTCAGCCTGTGCAATGGTCTTTCTGTTGGAGGTGTCGCTGCTTGCAGAAGCTTCAGATTTCAAGCTCTGGAAGTTCTGCTTCGACCCTTCGTTGTCGTACCAGCCCTTGATCTTGAAACTCTCGGATGTCTCTGGGTTCACTACCATGGTACCTGTTGACGTCAAGGACAACGATCTGCCGTTAAAGTCTTGGACCTTACAGCCTTTGAAGGCAACGACAGAGCCCTGTGGAATGTCAAAGTCAGTGGCAGTCTTGTTCCACAACCCTATGTCGATCTGGAAGCCAGTCTGGTCCACAATGGTGATGTTTCTTCTGTCAAAGGCCTTCCCGGTAGCCTTTGCAGTGATCTGGTACGCAGCGTTGACTTCCTTCAAGGCACCGATGACGTCAATGATGGCATTGGGCTCAAGGTCCTTGACTCTGTTCAACTGGACAAAACTGAAGTTGATGGTGGGGACGTTGGAGGTGTCGAAACACTCCTCGACTACGGTGTCCCTGTCCAACTGCAATTCGTAAGGGTGGTTCAAGGTGTTGAATGGCTTCTTTGCAGCTTGGAGCTTACCCTTGCTGATGTAGTACACCTTTCCTTCTTGGAAGATCAGGTACAACTTCTCAGCAACGTCGTTGAAGGCGGTTGCTCTGATCTCGTCGGACTCGTCCAAGAAGTTGACCGAAAATAACTTGCCGTCACCTCTGGAGTTGGACCAGTTCTTCATGTCTCCCTTGAACGACACTCTAGCCTTGATTTTCCACGAGTGCTGGTACGGAGACAACGATTCGATAGGGGAGATTCTGCCTGGGTTTGCACCTGCGTGGACTGGAGGCGCGTTGGAGTGGGGCGTGGATCTGGCCTTTGGGGCCTGGCCATTGTCGTCGCCACCGAAAAAGCCTGGTCCAGTGGTATCCTGATCTTCTGGCTTGGCAGAACCCGACTTGATCTGCTTGTCAATGAACAAAGCGTCGTCTTCAGGGTGCTCGTTAAAGTAGTTGTCGATGAGAATCAAGTCCTTCTGCTTCTTCTGGAGTTGGCCGTTTCCGAGGATCTTGATGTCCTTGATCAAAATCAACCTCTTTTGCGTAGAAAACAAAGAGAACTCGTTGATCTGGACGTGGCAGTTCTTGGAAAGGTTGTTGGAACTAACGTATGGGACACAGTTTTCATCAATCAATCCGTGCCCGGTGTAGACCCCATCTGTGAGCATGACCCTGTACTTTTTTAATTCGCCCTCCAAAAACACAGGTTTGGTGGCTGTGGTCTGAAGGAAGATTGGAACTTTGACTTTATCCTTATTGGACTTGGAGAAGATATCTCTCATGGCATTTGGTGTAAGCTCGAACCCACTCATGATGATTGATTTGATATTTTATTTTACGCGTCGCGTTTACAAATAACCTTCAAGAATGGGAGAATAGCTTAGAGAAACACCATCGCTTTTGAGAGAGAGAAAGTGACCCTGAGCAGCGCACACACAAGAGGGAATTGTTGGGCGGTGCTTTTATATTCCTTAAGCACAACAGATAGGCGTCTGTGATGCCTATGTGAATGACTATTTGAAGTGACGGATCGTCACACGTGAGGGTTGTGTGGTCACGTGGATATGTATCCCTTCAACACCACCACCAACCACTTCCTACAATTTCCACACCTGCTCTACCCCAAACTACAAGATTAACCAATGCCCATGGGCTCCGTGTATTTCCTTACAATTTTGCTTGAACGGAAACAGCGTTATATAATTCGTCCCTCTTGTTGACCTTGACGGCCCCAGCCTTCAACAAGGCCTTAGTCAAGTCGTTTATCAAATCCTCACAGTTCTCAATACCAATGCACAATCTAATCAAATCCTCTGGGAAGTCTCTTTCTGCTCTAGTCTTTTCGTCGATGGCAGCATGAGACATTCTGCAGGGCATGGAGATCAACGAGTTGACGCAGCCAAAGGAAACTGCAATCCCAAAGATGTCAGTGCTTTCGACAATCTTTTCAGATACCTTGATGCTTCCAGTCTCAAAACTCAAGACGGCACCGTAGCCCTTACACATGGAGCTATGCAATTCGTATTGTGGGTGAGACTTCAAACCAGGATATCTCACCTTGAAACCAATGCTCTGGAGGAACTCGGCAATCTTTTGGCAGTTTTGCTGCTGTCTTTCGACACGAATGGCCAAGGTTCTCAAACCTCTGGATAACAACCACGAGTCAAAAGGTGATAAACCACAACCAGTGGAGTTTATGACAAAGTACACCTTTTCAGCCAATTCTGGGTTTCTGACGGCAATGACCCCCGCCATGATGTCGTGGTGTCCGTTCAAGTACTTGGTGGCAGACTCGTATTGGATGTCAACACCCAAGTCCAATGGGGTCATATTTATGGGCGACATCATGGTGTTGTCAAACACAACAAGCAAGTTGGGGTTGACTTTGTGCGCGTGCTCGGCAATGGCCTTGACGTCAATCACCTTGATCAACGGGTTGGTTGGCGACTCTAAGAAAATCATCTTTGTGTCGGGCTCAATCTTGGACTTGATCAACTCAAGGTCGGTCGTGTCGTAGTGGCTGACGTTCAAGTCCCCTTTCTTGTTCAAGTACGTCAACAATCTCTGCGTGCCTCCATACAAATCATCTCCGGCAATCACCTTGTCGCCTGGAGCCAACAATCTGATAATCACGTCAAGACACCCCATACCGGAGGTGACTGCGTAGGCATGGCTGGCCTTCATAATCTTTGCCAAATGGTTCTGCAAGTACGTTCTAGTAGGGTTCCCAGATCTAGTGTAGTCGTAGTCCCCCATATTAGATAAGGATGGCTGCTTGAAGGTGGCACTCTGGTATAATGGCGGAACAGACGCATTGTGCTGGTCACCGGACTTGGTGAACACAAGCTCCGTCTCTAAACTGTAGTTCTTGTCGTTCTTACCCATGTTTATGATATTGAAAAATTTGAAATCCGTCCGACTTTTATGTGGTGGTGACTAAACTGATGATGCAAGAAGATCGACAATTCACGTGGCGATAAGTCACGAGTGATAAAGTGATAAAAGTGAGACGTCACGTGTGCCGCTTCCGGGGACCACAGAACCATACCTCCTGGCTATGTGTCAGCATTGACAGGAGTACGGGCACGGCGCATACGCAACTGGTGTAGCAGAAGTAATGGTACAGTAGCAATGACAGAGTTCTGTGGCTCTTTTCTGAGCGAGTTAGTTTCTGACCCAATACAAACCAGCAATGGCTGCGAAATACCTTTATGTGAGAGGTGGTGCAGGTGACACTGAGGTAGCTACTGGCTGTTTTCGACAGGGCAAGTTGTTGATTTTTAACTTTGAGCATGCTCGTGTATTTAGGTTCATTCTTGTTTGCCGGGATTCTCACTGTACCTGAGTATTTTCAGTTCCAGGGTCGGACATTAGCCAAGCTAAAACAGCCAAAGGCATGGATTACAGCTAAACTGAGAGTATACCTAGGTCCCGACTTGCCCTTCCATTACATTGCTCGTCGTAAAGTAGGGACTGGCTGCAAAATTATTGAAATAGCAGCATCTGCGCAAACAAATTATAGATTTTGGCCTGCGAGATTAAAATGGTGTGACTGTCTTGTCCTAACCTCTATAGATAAAACCCTACAAGTGCAACGTTCTTGCCAAACCCTCTGTACTTAGAAACTACAAGTGCAAACTCAATCTTTTATTATCCGACTTACATACCAACTCTTCACTCCCTCTCTATGCTATTATGATACAAGTTACAAATCAGATCTGGTGAACTTTCTAATGTCGGTTGGTTCAGCACCCAACAAGACCTTTGCACCAGAGAGAGGTTCACAGGTTTGTCTTCCAGAAACAGGACCAATCTTAGTCAATTCCTTACCAGCTTGCAACTGCTTCAAGATGTCAACTGTAGCTTCTGGGGTCAAATCTTCGTGGAAATCGTCGTTGATAGCCAACATTGGAGCATTAACACAAGCACCCAAACATTCAACTTCATGCAAAGTAAACAACTTATCTGGGGTGGTTTGGCCTGGCTTGATCTTCAAATGCTTTTGAACTGCATCCATAATCCCGTCACTTCCACACAATTGACATGGAGTGGTGGTACACACTTGGATGTTGTACTTACCCATTGGTTTTCTGTTGTACATGGTGTAGAAAGTAGCAACTTCGTACACTCTCATAGGTGGCATATCCAACAACTTGGCAACATAGTTCATGACGGAGATGGAGGTGAATCCCAATTGACGTTGACCCAAGTCTAACAATGGCATACAAGCACCCTTCTTGTATTGTGGTGGGTACTTGGCAATGATGGCATCGGCCTTCTTCAAGTTCTCCTCGGTAAACTCAAATGGGATGTTTTGGTTATCTTCACTGTTTTCTCTGTGAACCGAGATGATAGAGGAGAATCTCTTGTTAACTATAGTGGATGGCTTGATCGAAGCTCTGGTGAATGAACGAAGCATGGTTTTCAATCTTCTCTGAGTATATATCAAGTCCTGCTGCAAGCACTAATCTTTTATAATGGGATTGGACGTGTGGTGGCTACTGGTTAGATGTTTATTTGGATGTTTAAACCTACCCGATTCGAATCTTTTCCAAAGTTTTGCTTGTACTGTATTTTTTTTTTCAGTGCTAATGAAGATTTCGCGCGTGGTGATTGGCTGGAATGTGTGCAGGATGGAATACTTATAGTATGGCGAGCCTTGGTCAGTGTTGCAGCCCGATTACAGGCATTCCTGTCACAGCGGTGAGCGGGTAGTGATTCTATTTAGTGTGATTTAAACAATTGCAAACTTTTGAGTGAATTTTTGTTGGTTTTAGTGTGAACAGCCCTGCCTATTGCATGTGTGGACAGGTGAGATTTGGCGGAGGCGACTCCAGAACTACAAAAAAGTGCTGGACATGTTTCTTATACTGAAGCGGTTATACGTATTTGGTTACTGTTTCTAATTCACACACTCCGGTGGCAAGAGAAATGGTTTTGGTTGCTGGAGGGAGAGTAATTGTGATGGTGTTACAATCGGAGGGGAACTCCAGTGGGGTTGTAGTCTCTTGCTGAGAGCCTGTCAGACGTATAGAACTTGACAGGAGCAAACTAGTGGTAGTAGCAGTTGCTATGTTTTGGTCCACACCAGAAGTACTTGATGTTCCAGTTGACGTTGGTGTGGTTTGTGGTACGGCGCTATCACTCGTTGTTGCAGATGGTGCCGATGATTGAGTAGCAGGGTCCGAGACGGTCGTACCTTGCAGAATGCTACTCCGATCGGTGGTAGTTCTACTGGTAGTTAATGTACTGGAGTAGGACAGCACAGTGGTGGGTAGTTCACTTGACTTCAATCCCTCTCCGCACAGATGAGAAGCTGGGATAACGGTAGTTGATGCAACAGCACTCAAACCTTTCGAAGAACTTTGTGACGCTGAAGAGACTGACTGTGGAGTAGTGAGCGACTGGTATTTGCTTGCGGATGGCTGACAACTATCACTGACTGACTGAACACTAGACAGGTACTCAACTGAAGTCGGTATGGTGGACTGTGATGAGAGAGGGGTGGAAGTTTGGAGACTAAACTGGCCAGTAGAGCTCGATTGTAGATGAAATGAGCTTACTACCTGAACAGACAGCTGTAGAGAACCATCGTATGATCTACTATCACTGCTGGATTGAGTATAAATACTTTGTTCGGTAGGTGTGGTGGTTGTAGGTTGACCAATGCTTTCTTGATTGCTTGTACGAGGTCCTTCAACTGCCAGCAGACTTATATAGAGTGAACTAGACGAATATTCTGATAACTGCGGAATATTCAGAGTTGTTCTTGAAGCAGACAGGACGCTCAACTGTGGTGTAACCACATCGGTTTTAGATGAACCAGCGAAAGAATTAGTAAAGGAAGCAGCAGAAGACACAGCAGAAGATGCAGCAGAAGACACAACCGAAGGAGCAACGGAAGAAGCAATGGAAGAAGCAGAAGAAGAAGCAGAAGAAGCAGTTTTTGTGGTCTGTATTTGAGAGCTAAGTTCCGTGCTTATTTTGGTAGTCAGCAGTTGCAGTGTGCTCAAAACACTGTAATTTGACCATGAATACAGAATAGAGGCACTATTCAGTACTTGTGGCATCGAGGCTGGAGCTATGCTAGAAGAATTGGATAATGGCTCAGATATTGACACTTGAACGCTCTGAGTGGTTGGTTCAACTAAAGAGCAACCTGGTAGTGAGGTAGTTGAGTGGAAACTTGACACTGAACTGATCAAACGTTGAGAAGATGAAGTTGAATCAGAGCCGGTGATAGAGCTTGGTAGCACCAGAAGTGTGGTATTGAAGAATGACAGTGTGGTAGACTGGAACTTCAGAGTCGTTGGGATCAACAGGGTAATTGAGGATGGTGCAAACAGCGACATGCATACAGAGCTATAAGGCAGGGAAACACTTGTGCTATTTAAAGCTGTGGTACTAGAGGTCCCAGTAAATGAACTTGAAGTAAAACTGGACAGTCTCCACGAACTCAGTTGACTGGAAACCACCAGGGACGGAATGATAGTCAGTTGAGCGGACGGTTCTGATGGTACTTCCGAACTTGAAGCCCCTGTCATTGTTAGCGAGAAAAACATTGTAGACTCGGAACCAGTCGAGGCACTAGTGGGTTGGGTTTGAGCACTAGTTGATGTGGCTGAGATACTCAGGACACTGGCGGTTGAGTACACACTAGGGTACGTGCAAGAAGGCATTGTTTCCGTTGGCGTGTAGGTAGTTGTTGCACATGGAAGGATGGTTTCAGCATCTCTCCGGTACAATTGAGTATATGATGTCTTGATTTTTGGAGCATTAACTGTGCTGACTGGGTAAATGGAATTGGTGACATTTACCACCTCACCACTGATAGCCCTCTGAGCAATCCTGAAATCAAGAGCACCAGAACCAGCAGATTCAATAAGTGGAGCAATGTAGACATTCAACGAATCCCAGTCCCAAGCAACATAATACTTCTTTAAGATTGCATTTGGTAATATCCCTACGTTATGACCGTCATCACCAACTCTAATCGGTATCAATCCAAGTGCTCCGTAAGCAAGTCCATCTATAGTAAAAGCTTCGTAAACAATGTCAGACAATGAGAAGGACACTTCAATGCCTGTAATATCCACTGTCACAAGGGTGTTCTCCAACTGCTCCATTGGATATAGCGGATTATCTCCTTCTCTGAGGTCGTACTGTTCCGTGTTATATGGAGTGAAACCTAAGACTTTAAGCACATTGTTGTAGACCTCTATAGATGTGACCCAGACATTTGAACCTGAGTCTAGTTCGTATGCAAGAACTTGGTTTTGAACAGTCTCACCATTGACGTACACTTCATTGACACAAACTCCCATAGGTTTGTAGTTCAATGGAGAATTGGGGTTGACATGCTTTACCATTGGGGTTCGCTGTAACACCCCTCGGTATTTGGAGGCATCTATCCCTCCAAAAACTATAAATGGTTCCGCAAGAGTCCCACCATAAACGCTATACATGTTAACGTTTGTAATTCCTTCTGCTTTTAATAAGCTTGGGTAGTGAGCATGAGATGCGTCGGTATTGTGTCCCACACCAAAAATATTATAATCAGTACCAGCCACACCAACGTCCTTACTCTCCAATGTAAGCTTTCTCCATAAATTTTTGTAAGCGCCACTAGCTGAACTTACTGCAGAATACTCGTTGTTGTCAATAACGATCTTAGAGGAACCTGTATCCAAGACAAGCGAACCAATGGATGCAGACCCTAGTGATTCTCCTTTGACAAGATAGAATCTGTCAGACAAACTATATTGCAATGGGATTTGAACGTATCCAGCCAGTAACTGTCCCAACAACACTATGCATGTAATTAACAACTTCATTAGTAGGGTGATTGATAAAATTGGTTGTGGATGCTCATTATATATCTCATCACTTTGCAGCCAATTTTGCGGTAATTGGTTTCATCCGATTTTCCTATTTGGGAACATGCAATATTTGACAGTCTTGGAGTTCCTCCTTTGGACCGCCCATGCAACACATGTTTACCCTAAGGACCATAGAATGTGTTTTCGGTACTTTGATAGCAAACTCACCACATTTGTGCATCAAGTCTGTGTATCACGTTTGTCATTAGTATCGATGAAATATCAGATAATGGACAGAATCCCAAAAAATGCGCTTACCTCGTAAGCAAGTCATACTGTCGCAATCAACCATGTTCTCGGAATCAAGTCGTTCTCTTCTCATACAAGCTCTAACCCTTATGGTATCCATTGCATAAAATCCTTACGTTAACCCAACAGAGGCGATGGCATTGTTGCAGCTAGTGTCTCTGCGACCACACGTGACCCATAACAAAAAAAATCACAAATCAACTCCTCATAAACGCCTTAATCATCCACCAACATCCGGTTGCTTTCATACAACAGGTTCATATTGCATTGAAATACCATTCAGGTCACATTTAAAAGGTTGAACCTAGAAATTATATTATTCGGTCCATTTACTGTTTATCCAATTCCCCTTTTTGTACGCATAAACGAACGTTGATAGTGCACATTATAGAAATAATCAAGGGGAGAAAGATATGAGTGAGCAGAATAATCCAGCTAACAGTGGGAATGAGGAACGGGGAGGTAGGTCCATAACGTCTTCCAGCAGACGATCGATGTTTGAGACACCACGTTCGCCTGTGCGGTCGACTCGACTGCTTGACGCACCACCCATTCGAAGCCCAGCATCACCACGCAGAAGAGTCAACAAGTCCATCTTCAGCGACCGATACATACCTAATCGAACAGGAATAGACTTACAGGCTGCATTCAGTTTGTCCAACCAAGAAATCCTTCCAGATATTCGAGCCAACCGCCAAAATGAAAACGAAATCGAAATCAGAAAAGAAGAAGAAGCCAATCGGACCTTTTCCACCGTTTTGAAAGCAGAGTTGTTTGGCGACAATGTTCCAATGGCAACGGCTGACTTGACGTCCTCATCTTCCGCGAGAAATGCGCCAATTCCAAAGAGCATGAGACCAAATAGCACGGGTGCTATGCGTTCGTCCATCTCCGACACAGTCGGAGGCACTCCCCAGAGACCAACTTCTGACAACAACAACGGCAACAATCCAGGCTCAGGCATGGTGGTAGATGGAAACATATCTAGTACACCCAGAAGAAAGGCAAATTTATTCACATATCAATCACCGCAGAAGTCTCGCCCAATATCTAGGGACTTGCAGCAGGAGTTGTACTCTTTGTCCCCAGTACGACAAGAATCTCAGAAGCTATTGCTTTCGCCACAGAAGAAGCCACGTAATATACTGAAAGTGCCCTACAGAGTGCTAGACGCTCCTGAGCTCTTTGATGACTTTTACTTGAACTTGGTCGACTGGGGTCAACAAGACATCTTGGCCGTGGGGCTCGGTGACAGTGTATATCTATGGGATGGAGCAACACAGAGCGTTGATAGGCTCTGCAACTTGTCTCAGAAAGATAAAGTGACTAGTATCAACTGGATTGGGTCCGGAACTCACCTTGCGATCGGGACCTCGAAAGGTTTGGTTGAGATTTGGGACGCTACCAAAATGAAGTGCGTGCGCACTATGACAGGGCATACTTTACGAGTTAGTTCGTTGGCATGGAACGAACACATCTTGTCGAGCGGATCCAGAGACAGGACGATCTTGAACCGTGACGTTCGGATAGAAAGCCACTACATTCAAAAGTTTGACACACACAAGCAGGAAGTGTGTGGGCTCAAGTGGAACGTTGAAGAAAACAAGTTGGCGAGCGGTGGAAACGATAACCAGTTGTTTGTGTGGGACGGGTTGAACCCAAAGCCGCTCTACCAATTCACAGACCACACCGCGGCGGTCAAGGCTATAGCCTGGTCGCCACATCAGCGAGGAGTGTTGGCCAGTGGCGGCGGAACCGCCGACAAGACAATCAAAACTTGGAATACTTTAACAGGATCGATGGTGCATGACGTAAATACAGGATCACAGGTGTGCAACTTAATTTGGTCCAAGAACTCCAACGAAATCGTGTCGACACATGGTTTCTCAAGAAACCAAATCATAGTGTGGAAGTACCCGCTGATGCAACAAATTGCTCAGTTGACGGGCCACACTTATCGAGTCTTATATTTATCGCTCTCGCCTGACGGTGAGACTATAGTCACAGGGGCCGGAGACGAAACATTGAGGTTCTGGAACGTTTTTGAAAAGAGCAAGCACAACGACGTTCAAAACTCCGTCTTGCTTGATGCTTTTCTGCAGTTGAGATAGTAATGGGTTATGTATTATAATATTGGTATCAGCAAGAGTATTGTAGAGTGCGATTTATCAACGAGTTCAAGGCAGTATTCACCCTAATTATCGAATCGTTGATTAGAATGCTACCTCCTTGACTACAGGAAGAAATCATATGCTTATTATTATGTCTGATATATATGCAGACTGATTATGTATATGTACTAAAATCCGATGTGACGGTCACTATTGGCGATATCCGAAGGGATTGGTAGCAAAGCATCTGTTGTACTTTGACATCCGAAGTGACGAATTCAAAGTGACTATCAAAGTTCCTGTCTTATTTTGACATCCGAGAAAGCTCTCAAATTATCAGTTGTGATTTGAAGTGAAGAGGTCGAGCCAAGGTATAAGTATGACAATACTTGAGGGTTAGAGTTATACTCTCAAAGAACTTTCAAGTTCATTCCTTTCTTTGAAACAAATGTTATCATAGATCCCGTCTATAATAACAAACATTCCCGTCGTATAGTCATCTTGTACTTTTCAGGCGCAATGCCAGTCTTTTCACACCAAGCTTCAAAGTTACCCAACAGCAAGCAAACTTGACCGTTTTTCATCACCAACAACTGCATATACTCCAAAACCATCAATATATCCTCTTTTCTGTAGCCTGACAAGTCAGCCAAATCTTCCAACGTAAACGCTTTTGCCTTTTTTAAGTAGGCACTGATCAAGTAGGACATTCTCTTTGACCAAAACGACAAATATGTGACCTTTCCGTAGGGCAGAAGCGGGAGTTCTGGTCCGCTTCGGGTCTGCCCAGGCGTTTTCTTCGCCAACTCATAGGAAAACTCTATGAGCAACGAGCCCAAGCGCCGCCGCTGGAACGGCGGGAAAACGCAGATACATGCTAGGTTATTATCATTATCAAAAGAGCTCATTTCCTTGGAGAAAAAGCCCATGGGGATGTAGGACTGGTCCATGTCGCCATTGGGTCCGTACAACACATAGAAGTTGAAGTAGTCGACATGGTAGTAGACGGATTTGTCGTCTAGAAAGAGCTTTGCAAATAGCGCCAAATTCTGGCAATATAGCTCCTCCTCGAACCCTCGGATCTCCCTAATGTAGTACTTGTGGTCGTCGTCCCTGTACAAAAGCTTTCCGATGGTGGGTTTGGGGATGTTGTTTTTGCAAGCCAACTTATGGGTGCTCATGGTGTCTTGATCGGAGCAGTATTTGAAGCAGAACTGGCACACAAACAACAAATCTAGCCAGAACCGGGGAGTTTCGCTCTGCGGGACGTCCTCGTCGTGCTTCCTCTTCTTCAACGACGGATCCCCGTGGATCTTGTTCTGGTAGGTGTATCCTAACTCGGTGTGAGATGATGCGCTGAAGTACGCAGCATTGCCGTACCAGGTGTCGAACTCGTACTGTCCAAACCGCACCCGGTCGATGTTCCGAGACTGGAGGAGTCCGTAGAACTCGGATGTATTGTCGCTGGCCATCCTCTTTTTGGTGTTGGCCCGTCGTGGTCGTCCATCCTGGGGCATGATGATGGTCGGCGTACCCTTGGAAAAAAGTAGTGGAGCCCCAGCAATTGTATAGGGTGGTTACTGACTGCTACACGCTGGAACACTCGGCAACGGTGCTAGGTATACTGCTATGCTACTAATACCTCCTAATGTGTCGCTCCTAGTGTCCGTTGTTGATCTGCGCGATTGTTCCCGCTGTAAAGCAGCAGTACTCCTCGATCCCCATGGCCTCGCTATTCACCGCTGGAGCGGAACGGGACGCGTTTACGCTTTTTTTCAAAAATCTACAACTCCACGAAACACAACATGCCACCAAAAGGATGGAGAAAGAACGCTGAGGGGCAGTATCCACAACCAAGTAAGGTTACCATTTCGTCCATAGATGAGATTCTATTCCCAAAAACAATCATTCAGAGACTTGCCAAGGAAATAGTGCAAGATGAAGAGGGTAATGGGATGTTGATATCGAAGGACTCGCTACTTGCAATTCAGCGGTCAGCCACTGTATTTGCATCGCACATTCTTTTCCATGCCCGCCAGAGGTCTAAGGATGGCTTGAGGAAGACCGTCAATGTCCAGGACATATTTGGAGCAGTACAAGACGCAGAATTCTCGGGCTTTCTCCCAGAATTGCAGCAACGCTTGAGCGTCTACGAGAACCAATTAGAGGTAAAGAAGAAAGCGAAGGAGGCTGTACAGACTCTGGCAGATGGGGAAACAGCCCCCTCTGCCGGCGCTGACCACTCAATATCTGAAGAACCTACTGCCAAGAGAATCAAAGCTGAAAATGGCGCTGTACCTGCCAACGGAAGCCACCAGGATGAAGACGAAGATGACGATGAGGTTGAAAAACATGACAACGACGACGAGGACGAGGATGAGGCTGAAGTGGTTGACGATGTGGAGGAGGTTGACGAGAAACCCATTCCTGCTAGTGTCAATCCAATTGCCGAAAGCATGAAAGATGAGGAAGAGTTGAAGGGAGATGAAATGGAAGACGACGCAGAAGGTGACGAGGATGAGGATGATGACTAGTTGTTGACACTGCAAAGACGAAAATACTCTACGTCCAATAGATACTAAGGACCTTTCTGGTCAGTTTAGACAACCTCACTCCATATACCTTTAGATCTTTTCGCACCCAAAGTTCTAGAACATAATCCACCAAAGAACTCTACAGGCTACAAGAGTTCAATTTGTGTCAATGTTGCAAAATCTCAACACACAGGCACTACTCAGTCAAAATATGTGGTATTACTAGATTATATATTGATTTGCGTAGAGAGTGAGCCAATCGCCAATACAAATGAGGCCAACCAAAAATGTAGTTGATCAGGTTATCGCGAAACGATCATTGTCTGATTGCTATTGTACAATGGTTTCTTAAGGAACTACAAGCTGCATCATTTCTTAACATATCATTGTATATACCTTAACTTATTATCCCATGTTTTGATGTTTCTACGTAGATATCTTTGTCGTTTCGTGTGCTCCTCTTTGTATGGAGCACTTCTTACCTTTACATACCATTGACGAATCATTGTATATCATTTCTTGACATATCATACCCTTGACGTATCATTGTATATCATTACTTGACGTAGCCTACCATTCTTGAACTCTACGTACCATTCTTAATGCACCATTATGTCCTGTACATCGGTTGATCGATTTCCTACTTGCAGATCAGTGTACTTTTACTTCATAGCATCATAATCATTAAAGAAGCGTAGCTATATGCAGGCCTACACCCGACATCTGTGCATCCATGGATATCCACACATCCAACCCAATACTAGATACACCACGAGCGAGACGCTGACCACCATTGCCAACCACCAGATTGCAGTGCGGTGCCCAGCGTGTATCAGACGAGCCTTTTTCTGAAATAACAGCGAAGTCGACCTCTCGGACTCATCTGCTACATCACCTTTATCTCCCCTGTTCAATATCTTGTTAATGTTCGAGAGCATCACCTGCCTGACCTCCTCAACCTCTTCGTACGCGAGAACCAACAGCGAGGCCTTAACTTGATCTGGCGTCAAGGGCCCCAACAAAAGCTCAGATTCAGAACCAGTACGACTGTGTGTAGCCCCATACCCATACTCACTCTGGTTGGCTTCGAAATTCATTTCTTCATACCTTATGATCTGGTTCATGTACAACTTAAACTCGCCCAATCTTGCCGCGGGGAGATCCGGCAGCGGAGCCGTCTCCAATGCCTGTGCTATCCCCTTTCTGAACTCAATGTACTTGTCTGTGATCTTTTTCAATACAGTCAACACCAACGTCTTGTTGACTTGTATGTGTGCTATGGCTACGACGGTGATCAAGTCACTGCTCCCGTCTGAGTTGGAAAGTTGCTTTTTCATGAAGTAAAGTACCAACTTGCTATTGGTCACCATGCTACTCGTGTTAACCGGAACTGTGCCCACCAAAGTCCTCGAAGCATTTATGATCCCGAGTTCCTGTGAAAGGACCTCGGAACAGTTCAAGTTGTTTATGAGGTGGACAATCTGGTGGTTCTCGTACGTGTACAACGTCGTGGAGTTCAACGTAAACGTCGTATAAATCACTACATTAGAATTCTGTTAGCATTGGCTCGCTGAAATTGACCCTGCCGGTGTCTATGATACTCACACTTCTTATAAAGATCAGAATTGGGCATTGGCTGCTGTATGCAATCTGGTAAAGGTGCTGGAATTTTGAGGAGAGTAGGCACGGCTTTTGTTTACTGGCGAGTCACGTTGCGCAGCACGTGCACATCGCTGCATGTCATCGAGCAGTCCCGCAAAAAGTTTTGTACTCATCACAACCACTTACTTCACATCGGTCATGGGGAAGTATAGAAAGAGGTTTAATGAAAAAGCACGAAGCGGGATGCTTGCCAAGCAGGCCGCATTGAAGGCTGCTAGAAACAAGCAGTTTACAAGGCATTTGGACGATGGCAGCGACTCCCCTTCCATCCCACAAGAGATGCAAGACTCCAACTCAGAGATCCTCAAGCCCTTGACGGAGGAAGAAAAGGCAGAGAAGAAGAGAAAGTTGGAGGAGTTGGTCTACTCAACTAATGAAAAAGAAGATAAAATGTCCAGATCAAAGAAGAAAAGATTAGACAAGTACATTGAGCATCAATTGAAGAGAGAAGAAAAGAAGGTCTTGTTGGAAAAGTTATCGAAAACCAAGATGGATACCTCTCAACTTGCTGCTTCCAAGGAATTGGGAAAGGGAAGGCAGACTAGAAGAGAGGAAATGATAGAAGCATTAAGTTTGGAGCAACAGGGAAGAGGTGACGAAAGAACAAAGGAGATTTTGTATGAAGAAAGAGAAGTCAAGGATTGGGAAGACAGCGAAGAATTTGGAAATTGGAAGGAACAACAAGCTAATGACCAAGACGACGATCAAGAAAACAGTGACGGAAGTCCCGATGATAGCGGTGAAGACCATCTTGCGCAATTCGGCGAATCCTCCGGCTTCGTAGATAACAGACCAGCCAAGTTTGGAGGCTCCGGAATGGGGTTTGGATTTGCAAACTTGCCCAAGATTGAAAAGGTGAAATCAAGTAAGAAGTATAGTTGGAGATTAAAGGTTGAAAGAGAAGAAAGAAAGCGTGCTAAAATAGAAGAGGAAAATGATTTTGCGTCTACTGATGAGGAAGTGGAGGATGAAACTGAAGAAAGTGAAGAAACTGGTTCTGAAGAAGACGAAATTGATGCCGAAGTTGCCGCAGGTTCTGATAGCGATGTGGAAGACGGCGCTGAAGTCGATTCAAATGAAGCGAGTGGTGAAGAAAACAGTGAGGACGAAGACAGCGAGGAAGAAGACAGTGAGGAAGAAGACAGTGAGGATGAGGACAATGAGGATGTCTCAGACCTACCAAGACTTCTTCAAAATAAGCCCAAACACTCCAAGGTTGCACAATCATTCAAAGAGTGGGCAGAGCAACAAGTGCGTAAACTCGAGGGACGCGAAAAAGAAGCAGTACTTCCAACCCTTCCTAAGGAAGTTCTCGATAAGTACTCACAACCAACCATACATGAAGAGGATATAGACCACTCGTCGGACGAAGAAGGATACGTTCCTATCAACAAAAACTTGCAAAGACACGCATTCTTTGTGAATGTGACCCGTGACGCCGACATCCAAGAGTCCCGCTCAAAGTTACCAGTGTATGCCGAAGAACACCGCATTATGGAAGCAGTCAACCACCACGACTGTATTGTCATCTGTGGTGAGACTGGGTCCGGTAAAACCACGCAAGTCCCGCAATTTTTGTACGAAGCAGGGTTTGGGAACTTGAAGCACCCGCTCTACCCAGGCATGATTGGAGTAACACAACCAAGAAGAGTTGCAGCAGTTTCGATGGCCAGCCGTGTGGGTAACGAACTTGGCGACCACAAACAGCGTGTTGGGTATCAAATAAGATTCGACACTTCCATCAAGGACGAAGGAAAGGAAAATGGAACTGCCATGAAGTTCATGACAGATGGTGTTTTGTTAAGAGAAATGACGTCTGACTTTATGCTCAACAAGTATTCTTGCATTATCATCGATGAAGCGCACGAAAGAAACATCAACACCGACATCTTGATTGGGATGTTGAGCAGAGTGTTGAAGTTAAGAAGACAATACCACGAAAAAGACCCACAAAAACACAAGCCATTGAAGTTGATCATCATGTCTGCGACCTTGAGAGTCTCTGACTTTTCTGAAAACTCGACTTTGTTCAAAACTCCTCCTCCTGTCTTGAAGGTTGACGCCAGACAGTACCCTGTGAGTGTACACTTTAACCGTCGTACTCAATACGAGTACATGGACGAGGCATTCAGAAAGGCTGCCAAGATCCACAGAAAGCTTCCGCCTGGTGGGATCTTGATCTTTTTAACTGGTCAAAGCGAAATCACTCAAACCGTCAAGAAGTTGAGAAAAGAGTTCCCATTCCCATCCAAGGTCAAATACGCGAAGGACGAGGATCTTGCGGTAAGAATCAACAAGGACGTCGATGCAGAGGCAGAAGAAATCGACTTTAGTGTGGACACTCAAAATGTGGAGATGTTTGATGACTACGACTCCAACTCCGAGGAAGAGGAAGAAGAGGGGTTTGACGAAGAAAGAGAAGAAGACCAGAGTGATAACGATCCACTCTATGTGTTACCACTCTACTCGTTGCTTCCAACCAAAGAGCAAATGAAGGTGTTCGAGAATCCTCCAGCTGGAAGTAGATTGTGTGTGGTTGCAACCAACGTGGCCGAGACCTCGTTGACCATTCCTGGTATCAGGTACGTTGTTGATTGTGGGCGTTCCAAAGAGCGTAAGTTCAACGAGGAAACTGGAGTCCAGTCGTTTGAGGTTGACTGGATCTCGAAAGCTTCCGCCGACCAGAGAGCCGGTAGAGCCGGTAGAACTGGCCCTGGCCACTGCTACAGACTTTACTCATCTGCCATCTACGAAGAGTACTTCCAGCAGTTCTCCAAGCCAGAGATCTTGAGAATGCCATTTGAGAGCGTGGTGTTGTCGATGAAAGCAATGGGGATCGACCAGGTGGGCAATTTCCCGTTCCCAACCCCTCCAAACAGAGACTCCCTCAGGAGGGCCGAGAAGTTGCTTGTTCATTTGGGTGCATTGGACACTCAGCATCTGTCTATCACTACCCTTGGTAAAACCATGTCTTTGTTCCCGTTGAGTCCAAGGTTTGCCAAGATCTTGATTGTAGGTAACCAGCAAGGATGTCTTCCGTACATCATAGCGATTGTGTCTGCATTATCTGTGGGAGACCCATTTATTACCGAAAACGAATTGGGATTGGGTATAAAACCAAGGACCACCAAAGACGGTGAGGGTGAAGAGTCTGAAAGCGAAGACGAGGCAGACGTGGAGGCCAAAAAGAAACTTAGATCCAAGTATGCACAATCAAGAGCCATGTTTTCCAGATTAGACAAGTCGAGTGACGCATTTACCCTCCTCTCTGCTGTCTGTGCTTTGGATCACGTTCCTAGAGACAAGAAAGACAACTTTATGACGAACAACTTTTTGAGGGCCAAGATGATGGACGAAATCCACAAATTGAGAAAACAGGTGGACTACATTGTCCGTGTGAACACTTTGCCCGACTCTGTTGGTAACGACGACTCGAAGGAAATGAAGTTGGGAGTTCCTACTACCAAGCAGCTTGCTGCCATGAAGCAGATGATTGCGTCCGGCTTCATTGACCAGATCGCTGTGCGTGCCGACTTAATCTCGTCTGAGGTCGAGGTGCCAAAGAAAACCACTGCAATCAGAGTTCCATATGCTCCTGTTTTCCCCATCCACAACAACGATACCGAAACTGACCCATTTATATACATCCACCCCAACTCGGTTCTTGCCAATGTTGGCTCGATGCCAGGTTCGTACTTGGTGTACCTGTCATTGAGCACCGGCTCCAACACAAAGGAGGGCAAGACTCCTAAGGTCAGACTAAGACCTTTGGTTGATCTTGCGGGTAAGCAGTTGGCCAACATCTCGAAGAACACTCCTCTTTTGACGTACTCCAAGCCTTTGGGCCATCCATACGCTCCAAAGAACATCACCTCAACCAAGAGAGAATGTTACGTTGTGCCTCGCTTTGGTGCTGCCATTGGTACCGGTGGTCTTGGTTGGGACCTTCCAGCCATAAAAGTAATTCAAGTGAAGAAAAACGGTACTTGGGTTATCGAATAGGTGGGGTACCTTAATCGTTTATGCATGAAAGATGGCTAGTTGATAGATTTAATAGATTTATAGAAAAAATGGAATGACATGAAGGATTAGTAGCAATGTTTTGAGGTTAACAATTTGAAATGGAGAGGTTTTCCTTAAGGTTATATAATTACGTTGACCAAAAAGGGTTAACGCAAAGATTGGTATATTTTTTGCGAAAGGCTGCAAAAATTACCAGCTGCGAGTTGCAAATGTTGCAAAAAGCATATGATAGGCGATCAGAAAAGGCTCTTACTTTCACTTGTTAAACGATTTATCACTCTACGGAAATGATATTGAATTTTACTTTTGTAGACCTCGAAGGGGCGCCGGTAACACGAAGCTCCACATGCGATCTGGGTGCAATTTCTAACTCTAGAGCTGGTGAAGCACTCAGAACTAACTTGTGGCAATGCTGAGTGCAAACACGTTATAAAATACTTAGAACATCTTCAAGCATACAAAGGAAAGTGCTCGATTTGCACATCCATCTGGCCAGCCTTCGTGATATCAGCTCTGTCTCATCTTGCATCACGTGCGCAGGTGATTTTGTTTTCAGTTCGTTTGGCAGCAAAAAAACATACAAACACCAATGGAACCCATTGATAGGCGGAAGCGAGAGGAGGACGAGGAGTCCCAGCCTCTCATTTCGACGACTATCATCGACCAAGCATCCCAGCGATTGTTTGTGCTATCGTTTTTTGTTTTGATCCAAGCATGGAAAGTGTATGACGTGATTGTGTTGAAATCAAACCAATCGGCGTCACTTTCTAGTTTCACATTCACTATCAAATATGCATTATTAGACGGGTTAATATTATGGATCTTGCCCGTGTTGAACATCCAGTACTTGATTTTCAGTCCCTTCACTACTTTGGTGTTTACATTGTCCATGAACACCTTAACCTTCTTTTTGATGAGCTCATCCACATTCCCCCTCTTGAGTGGATTCCTCGCGTTATGGAACTCAATTGTGAAGAGGAACGAGCTAAGCATCCAAGGGGACAAGGTGAGTGTAAACCAAGTGATTGACATGGACTCATATTTCAAGGGGAAGTTGACTATTCACTATTTGCCAGACTCGTCTGCCAGATTCAACCCATTCCACTTTGACAGAAAATGTTTAGAATCAAATAGTGTGTTGGAAATGCCTATAGAATTCAACACCACCACAGAATTGGGCTTGATTCAGATCTCACACTTGACTCCTGACAACAAGATCGACTTGCTCAACTACACCGGTTCCTCGTTGAAAAAGCTTCTCAAACAAGACAATTCGAACTTGGTAAAACACTCGGACTACAAGACTGACCCAAGAATTACGTATTTGCAAATTCCTTTGAGTAAGCCCGGTGTTTACAAAATCAACAGAGTTACTGACATGCACCAGAATAACATCAGAACCTACAAGTCGGAGTTTACCATCTCAACATGTCCTAATGGGAAGTTCAATTACCCGACATCCCACTCGAAAAATTACAAATGCTTAAACTCTCAGGACACTTTTGAGTTGCCTTTGATTAGTTACAGTGGGATCTTACCTGCCACCATCCATATATCTACCAAGTTAAACGATAAGCCTTTCAAGTCTTTTGATATAAAGGTAGGCGAAAAGGAAGAAAACATGGCATGGCTCCAGCCAAAGTCCTTGACCAGAAACTTATTGGAACAGGAGCTTCTTCACTACCCCGATATTCTCTCCAATGCCAAGCCAGGAAAGTTGGAATTTCAATTAGCCCACGTCTCCGACTTATTGGGTAACTCAAAGAAGTACAATCCAGCATCCAAAGACAAGGACGTGTGGTTCGAGTACACTTTGATTCAACCACCCACCATTGAAGTAACTGCAGATTCCACAGAATTGATCATCGGAGGAAAGAGACATTTGAAGTTGGCCAAAAAGTATAACGATTATCCTATCGAAGTAGAGGTCTCCCATAATGGAACGACCACCAAGAAGATTTTTACCAACCAACAAGACACCTACGAGGTGACAGAACCAGGTACTTATAAGTTGGTGTCTGCCAGAAACAAGTATTGTCAATGTGACGTAGATACCTCAGAGAAACACTTCCTGTTGGCATACTCACCAACAGCTGCAATTTCAGCAAAGCCAATAGTGGACAAGTGCTTGGGAACAACTGGCTACACCTTTGACATTGCACTTACCGGAAAGGCACCTTACTATATTCAATACCAAGTATTCAGGAATGACTCAAATAGCTTGAGACCAATCCCTAACGAGTATGGCAAGACACTAAGAACTCTTCACGTGAATGATCCTTCCAAGTATTCTTTCAAGTTTAGTCCACCTTCAGAAGGAAATTACGTCATACAGTTTGATTCGATTAAAGATGTTAACTACCACGAGTCGTCCGTGTCGTTGAACGAAAAGTACCTGACGTACTTTAACCAAAGGTCCAAGGTTTCCTTCTTTGAAGGATCCCCACTGAACAGAGTCATTTCCACTTGTTACGATGAGACTGCGCTGATTCCATTGTATTTTACCGGAAACGGACCATACTCATTCAAGTATGAGTTTGTTGAGAGCAGCTCGGGCAAAGCGTTGTTGAATGCAGCTCAAGTAAATGGTGTCGACAGCTACGAGATCAAAACGCCTAAGGAGTTGAACGGGAGAGTATTCAAGGTGGTGGTGCGTGACTTCAAGGATCATCTTGCTTGTGACGGTATAGTCGATAAGGGTTCTGTCAAGGTGGTAAGCAGAAATGACATTCCACTGATCGAAATCGCAAAAGCCCAAAAGATTCAAATTGTTGAAGGCGACACAGTCAATATTCCACTTAGTGTGCACTCTTCTGCTGGAGCCAGCCAGAATGACGTTCTTGAGTACCAGATCGTTGACTTGCACGACTCAAGCAAGATGCAAGTTCACAAGCTCCACAGCCAAACTTTGAAGGTTCAGAAGGAGGGTATCTACTCTTTAGTGTCTTTCTCCAGCAACGGATGTCCTGGTACCATTAAATCCACCAACAGGTATGAAGTTTCGTACTATCCTAAGCCAAACCTCACGCTTGCTAGCGACAACTTAATGAAACAGCACACCGATCCAGAATTCCATCTCAACACAGGCTGCCAAAACTGTGAGAACACGATTAAGCTAAAGTTGCAAGGGAACCCACCGTTTGTTGTTGACTACGAGATCCGCTTCCCTAGCGGTAAAGTCGATAGAAAGTTCATGACTGTTGAATCGCACCAAGTGACCCTCAGCTTACCAACACAGGAAAGCGGTGACTACGTACACCACTTCACTGCTGTTTACGATAGGCTCTACACCAGATCCAAGTACCAGAACCAAAAACCAGGCCCAAGTTTGAGATACTCTATTAATCCGTTACCAAACGGAAAGTTTAAGTCGCACTTCACTCTGGTATGTGAGAACAAGAAGTTCAGTGACGGGCCAGTAGCCATCATTCCAATAGATTTTACTGGTCAGTATCCATTCAAGTTGAAGGGATCGTTCATCCATGAACCTTCTGGCAAAACGCAGAAGATTTCAATTGAAAATGTCGTTGGCCCTGAACTTGCACTTGACGCCCAGTTGTATGGATTGGGTGAACATGTGTTCACGATCGATGAGTTGACGGATGCCAACGGATGCAAACAAGACAAGTTTGATGTGATAGACGCCTTTGTTGTATTAGTCACACCTATTCCTAACGTCCATTCGTTTGGTCCAAAGAAACACTACTGTGTGGGAGAACATGTGTCATACAACTTGACCGGTATGGCACCGTTCAACATCTTCTACAAGTTCAATGACAAGAAGCAAAAGGCAGAGAACTTGTATGCATTTAGAAGATTGGCCTCGAGACCTGGAAAGTTGACCGTCGAGGGTATCCAAGACGATAAGTGCTTGGTTGAGTTTGACGACGAAAGCAAGCTAGACGACTTGACGTTGCATGTTCATGACTTGCCTTCCGTTGAGATAAACAAGGGTGACTACATCATTGAGGATATTCACGAAGGTGACCAAATCGAATTGAAGTTCACCTTCACAGGTGTTCCTCCATTCACTCTCACGTATATCCGCTACGTGGAGACCGGAAAGAAGAGAGAAGTGGTGGAAAGAAAGACAATAAATGACATTTGGGAACATGAATACACAACTTTGGCTGGTTTGGAGGGTACCTATGAGGCAGTAATCGTGGAAGACGCTTACTGTAGGGCCAAGAAAGATGTCTAATGAGTACAATGGGTTTGATATAGATTAATTTACGTTTGGATATGCGAGTGTAGAGACGACAAGCGCGTGAATAAGCTGTCATCCTGGTCTATAAACTAGCTAGGAACTGCGCCATCATCTTTATGTAGTGATTCTATGCGGGCGTGGAGAACCTTTACCTCTCCAGCTTAGGTTTAGCTTTTAGTAACTTTGCCCTACGTGACTTGGTTGTTGAGTCCAAAATATGACTTGTCACTTTTATTTAGGAGCCCCCAGCGGGTGCCCCCACGTCTTCAATCGCAGCTCCTTTTTGCAGAGTACTTTTGCAGCGATTGCCTTTTGGCAGCGTTTGTTGCAATTGCAACAAAGGGACTGACTCCATGCAAACAACTACTTGTCAGTTCTTTCCGATTTGGAGTTGGTTTCGTTGGGTTGGAGATCTTGAAACAAATCAATAATTATTTTGGAAGCATCCAATAAAGACTGAGGTTCTTCGGGTTGCAGCTTTGGCTTGACAAATACCAAGTACACATTGTTGATTTGTTCTGCCAAGGCCACATCTAACTCAGTCACTTGGTTGCCAGCATCATGGGTGGTCAAGTCAATCTTCACCTGATTGTATGTGGTTGTAATTGTAGGATGGTGTTTCAAATTGTTAATTGGCAAGGTGATAGCGTTCAAAAACTTCCAAGTCCTAGGGAACGACTTAAACTTATAATTTGATACTAGCCTTGATTCAGGCCCTTGCTCCTCCACTGTCCACTTTGTTCTTCCTATCGCTACGTTCAACAGATTGACGTGCAGGTGGAGGAGTTCTTTTGTGAGGATCTGGGCTGGCGTCTTCATTTGATTCTCGTTTTTATCCGAAAATTCCAGATCAACAAAGACAACAAAAACACGATCCCCAACCGTATTCCATTAATTGAGATAGACACAGCATTGGTTGAAGCATCATCACGTTGTTTGATTCACCATGGTATCCGCATTATACATTCTTTTCTGGCCCGACAATGAAGAGTGTCCGCATAGTGAAATGCTCTTGAATCGAAGGTTTCACAACGAGCTTCCTCCAGATGCAATTATAATACAAACCTTTGAAGATCGATATAAGCAATTGAAAGAACACGAACGCGTTCCCATTCTATACTCCAAGGGGGTCAACTACATATACGTAAGAGGAGAAAATGACATCATTTTCATGGCTGTCACCACCCAAAACATCAACGCCATGTCTATCATCATGTTCCTAAACAACTTTCATAAGGTCTTGAAGTTTTACTTGACAGAATCGGCCAATCCTATTCACAGAGACACAATTACTGATAATTTGATGTTAATACTTGATTTACTGGATGAATGCATGGACTTCGGGGTTATCCAGATGACCGACTACAACCTCTTGAAAGAGTTTATTAAGGTCGAGGTCAATCTTCCAAAATTGAAGGACGATGGCACCTATTCTCAAGAAGACAGTGATGACGACAGTGACCTGGTTGGCCGTAACCGCAAGAAGAAATCAAAGAAGAAGTCTGTCGTCAAAGATGTCAGATCCACCAAAAATCACGCAAATATCGATGATGTGATACATCAAGATACCTCAATAGTCAACAGCTCCATTTTGAGAACTTACGCTCTGTCGATCAATTGGAGGCCAAAGGGAATATTCTACACCAAGAACGAGATCTACATCGATATCGTCGAGAAGTGTGACTTTGTCTTCGACTTGGCTACCCAGAGCGTCAAGAAGAATGAAGTTTTTGGCACTTGTGAGGTCAAGTGCTATTTATCTGGAATGCCCCTCTGCAAGTTGGGGTTTAATGAGAAGCACATTCTGGGTATAGACAATCTGGTTGATGTACCGGAAGATTTTTTGATGCCAGAGATAGTGACAGACAAGGAGAAGAAGGATGAGGAGGAAATATCTGAGGAAGAGAGGGAGCTTTTAATTGATGAAAAGGGGCATAAGGAGCATAACCAGATGGAAAGCAACACGGAGAAGGAACAGACTCCTGTGGATAAAAGTCCTGAGGAGAATCCTACGGACATTCCTGTGGAGATGAAGTCAGATCAAAATCTCTCCGACAAAGCAGATAGGGAAGGGTTCCCAGATCCAAACAGCAATATCCACTCACCACTGCATTCACCTATAGATATGGAATCAGCACCCGTTAGTCCTAGCTCTGGTGTTGCAGACCTTATAGACGAATACGCAGATAACCAGTTGGTGCTTGACACTGACGGCGATGTCGATGACGAAGACGAGGACGACGAAGAAGAGACTGCAGAAAAGTCAAGTCCTTCAACAGAAGCAAAGTCAAAGTCCGTGCACAAACGTATCAAGATCCGCAACATACAATTCCATCAATGCATTAAACTCAACACCCTTTACAGGGAAAACCTAGTTTGTTTTGTTCCACCAGACGAAAAGTTTGTTCTCATGACGTATGGAGTGGAGATGCAGACTAACACCAAGAAGGTCCCATTGATTTCCATCAACCCAACGTACCGTGTTCTGCCAGGAAGACTCCAAATCATGAGCATTTTGACCACCAGCATCAAAAAGAGACTTCATTGTAACGGGCTCATCGTAAAGTTCCCCATTAACCCGAACCTTTTTGATATTGACAACACACAGCTCAAGTACAAAACAGAAGCTGGTGACGTGAGCTATAAGATCGACTCGTCGGAGTTATATTGGGCTGTTCCCGACATAACAGGTAAGAAAACCATCAAAATGATGGCAGAGTTGCCCTTACTCTCTGAAAATATTTCCATGGCTGATATCGTAAATAGTTTAAATAACACTGTGGAGGATGAGCTACCGGCAAAACCAGAGCAGGGCGAAGACGAAGACGAGGACTCTGCTTCAGAACTAGACAAATTCTATGGTGTCAATGGGAAATCGTCGTCTCTGAAGAAGGATATCCTTGAAAAGATCAAGAATCGACCATTTAATCACATTTCCATGAACTTCAAGGTTCCGATGATGTCGTACTCTGGGTTGAAGTTAACATACTTGAATGTTGAGGAGGAATTGATGAAGTACACATGTTTCCCATGGGTGAAATACTCGACCGAGTGTTCCAATGAGGATGCAAGAAGGCATGACTATAAGTTCAAGTTAGGAGCCAACTGTTTTGAGGTGGTAGCTTAGCTGAATATGGGAGATTATGCGACGTTGCAAGACGTATTCCAAAGGCATGACAATGTGAATTGTATCACAGATTTGAGGGACACAAAATCGAGAATTACATACCATCAAGAGTTAAATCAACGACATGTCATCGAAAACTAGATATACAAACCATGGAAACTGTATCCATAAGGCAACATCGAGATCAAACCAGATATCTATTTCTCGGCACTGACAGATTTACATCAATGCGTGCACGAAAAGCGTGAAAGGGTCTAAGCTAAAACCCCGCATATCTATCACACCCACGAACGAGTCAATTATTAGCTCAAAGAGCCTTAAATTGAACCGGCTCGACCTGCTTGACAAATACATTTCGTTGCGGCAGGTACCTGAAAATTAGACCCTTTGGTTATGAACTACACTCGTCCAAGTCGTAGGGTGAAATGGCGAAAAATCCGGAAGAATCCTACTTGCCACCGACCCGAAATATGCAATGTAACAGTATGTTTCCCACAGCTGCAGATACTACCAAAGGCTTTGACGAATTGCAGAGTGTCTGCAAGGTTCCATGCTGTCGGCTAGTCATCGGAGCTGGTACGCATGCCTAAATCACTGCCATATTGATCCATACAAAGCTGCATTGCAGACATTTAGCCAGTGCAAACTGTCCCCGCTCACTAAAACCTCACAAACCTCGCAGCGAGCTACTCCCTCACGATGCTAGCAGAGAGGTAGGCACAGTGCACACCCTGTTGTTCACGCCTGTACATCAATTCTTCAGGGTGCGCAACAAATATCCCAAAACGGAAAAAACTCCCTAAAGCACCGCCGAGTGCAAACAAGAAGGACGGACAGAGACGAGCAACGGCGAGGAGGACGTGAGGGTCAGACAAATAGATCGGCAGCTACACCCAGGGAATCGAAAGCGTTATGCATGCCGGCTAGGTAGTGGATTGTCGCTACGGTGGACTGAGGCCATTTTGCTAGGCACAGAGAGGCACCGCATTTGTTATCTTATCTTATCAAAGGGTCGGCCCAATACATCACCCGCTATTCAATAAAAGAAAAGATTCCCCCGGAGCATTTATAAAAATTCCTGATTTGGTATGAAAGATCATTAAATGATGGCTCCACTCAAGGACACAGCCAAACCCAAGGCCACCAAGTCCAGAACCGGATGCATTACGTGCAAGAAAAAGCGATTAAAGTGTGATGAGACAAAGCCGTCGTGCTTGAACTGTACCAACAAGAACATCCTATGTGGGGGGTATGCCACTAATTTCAAGTGGAGAAGCTTCAATGAGGACGAGGGAAAGGAGAAGGAGAAGCTGAACTCCAACCTCAAGCGCCACTTGGAGCTCGCCCTGTTGAGCATGACGGGCAAGACCATCACAGACATCAAGATCGAGCATGATTTGATATCGCAGGGCCTTAATCCCGAGAGTTACAAAAAGCAGAAGCGCAGCAGAAGCATGAGCACTGGAAGAAACAACGCAGGCAGGCCCAAGTTGGGGAGGACAGACAGTGTATCTTCCGATCCAGAGGTGCAGAGCGACAACAGAATACCGACCAAACCACACGACGACATGTTGCAGATCGAGAAGCTCGGGGCTGCAGAGTTGACCCCACCAAGCGAGCACGAAAAGCAGAGTAAACAGCTAGGAATGTTCCATTCACTGAAACTCCACTCATTGGCGGAGGTGGCGATGGACGAGATCGGCAAGTCGCCGTCGTCAGGGTCGCCATTCTCCGACTTTTTCAAGAACGAGGATTTGACCCCGTCGATTTCGGCCTTGATCAGCTTTGCATTCAACGAAGAGCATCCGAGCCCCATCCACATCACCACAGAGACACCAGTGCTATCACCGCTGCCCATCCAGGAGATCCTCAACCCACAAGACGACCTCAATAAGATCATGACAAGCCCAGCGTTTGCTGCGTCACCGTCGCAGGGCGAGCTCCACCGCTCGCTAATGAAATCCTCTGAGCAGCAGCAGATCCTATATCTCTACTACCAGTACACATGCTCGATAATGTCGATCAAGAACGGCGCCGACGAGAACCCCTGGCGGTACATGATCATCCCGTTGGCGAGCAAGTACCTGTGCCTCTACAACTCGATTGCATCGATGACACTCTTCCACCTTGCGGGCCACAACGAACTTTCCAACTCGTCGCTCAACTTGCGGTCCAAGGGCTTTGGGTTCATGAAGAAGTGCGTTTTGGACCTTGCCAGCGGTCTTTCCAAAGGGAACGACTTGGACTTCCAGAGTCTTCCGGCCGATATAGCCTTGACCACCTGCTTGAACTTGGCGGTGAGCGAATCGTGGGACACACACATCTCCAGTGGAATAGCGCACTTGAAAGGAGCACGGTCGATGATCCAGAAGGTGTTGAACCTCTTGAAGGAGCAGCAGCAGAGCCTCCGCATGAAGCACCGCAAGTTTCTTGCGTCCAAGGTGTCGAAAGAGGAGTACGCGGAGGCCATCGAGAGTAAGAAGCGGTCATTACAGAAGAAGTTGGTGTTGTTGAACAACTCGGAGTGGGACACCATGATGAATTCAATCCAGACTGGAGACGACGCACACCCGTCCATCCCCAAGAGCCTCCAGTTTTTGTTCAATATCTGGATCTACTTTGAGGTGTTGGCGCAGATGACCACCGACAGCAACAACGACGACAAGGGCATTGACCTTGTTGCGTCGATCACGACGATGATGGAGAAGAACAAAGAGGCACGAGGGTCCGACGAAAGTGACTTGGCGAGCCCCAGCACATCCGAACTCAGCATGGACCTGAAGTCGGTCACCACCCCCGGATACCACAACGTTTTCGACAACTTTGAGTCGTTTGCGTTGAGCTCCAGCAACACCGAGTACGTTGACCCTCTCCTCGGGTGCTCCCAGTCCTTGTTCCTGATCATGGGCAAGGTTGCCAACTTGATTTCCAAGATCAGAAAGGTGCGCATGGACAACAAGAAGATGAAGCGCAGCTCACTCGGCATCATTACCATAGCCACACAGCTTAAGCAGCAGTTGATAGACTGGAAGCCCACCATCACGCCTGCCATGATCAACCAGGTCAACCGCGTGTACGACGGCAATACTACGTGGGACATCTCGTCGTGCATTGCTACGGCAGAGGCGTACCGGTTTGCGTCGCTCCTATACTTGCACCAGGCGGTACCCGAGATCCCGTCGCTCTCGTCGCACCAGCTTGCAGAGAAGATCTTTATATTGTTGGCGTCGATTCCGACGTCGTCGCACCTCTACGTTGTGCACATCTTCCCGCTACTTCTTGGCTCGTGCGAGGCCGAGCAGGGAGAGGAACGTGAATGGTGCGAGGCCCGCTGGTCCTTGTTGGCAGAAAAGATGTGGATCGGCAACATTGACCGTGCGTATGAGGTGGTCAAGGAGGTGTGGAAGCGCAAGGACGAGTACTTGAAGAAGAAGAGTGCCTGCACGTCGCCCGTCGAGGAAAAATCAGATCTTTTTGACGACGGCGGTGATGTCCTCAAGAACATATCGACCCAGATCAGTGGCTTGATGGCGGTAGTGAACAGTGACCAGAACAACACGCAGTTGGACGACCTCAATGGCGGTTTAACGTCGCGCTTGCATTGGAGTTGTGTTATGAAGGAATGGGGCTGGGAAGTATTACTTGGGTGAGAAGTACCCAAGGTATACATCATTGGCATGACTATGTATATCCCGTCAGGAACTCTTATCGACAGACAGGAATGCACAAATTGTGGAATCTTTAACAAACTGAGCAACGACTGACAGGAACACATGTGAATTGTGATCTGAATAGAACATATGCAATATTCATTAAAGGAATGAAACATCATTACAATCTGAACATAACCAATATGGAATACATCCACAAAGTCCAAACCAATGTCGACCCACTCCATTTTAGTAGAAACCAGTCTTAAATACTCCACCGCTTGTGCAATTCGGTTGTCGCTCACAAACTGTGTACGCCACTCAAAAGAGGTTTCTGAGTTCTAGCGATGCAAAACACCAGAGGTCTTTTAACAAAGCCAACTATCTCAAGACAACAGTTGACCCATCCAAAGAATCTTCAGTTTAGACATTTCACTGGGGTGGTAAATCGCCAAGTATCGATCGCACCACGCTCACCCCCAACCAAGATGGACTAACCTAGATTCGTTTGAAGACAGCTTGCAATAGAGACATCTGAGTGGTGATCTTGTGAGAAGAAGACTCAAAGGTGCCTGCTGTGAGAAAGGAGTGGTTCCTGTGAGAGAGACGAGAAACCTGAGAAAGGCTCGTGAGACCTGATGATAATCTGAAATCGTGCCAAGACATCTTTGTGGACCTGATGAACATATTGTGAAATAGTGCCATATCACCTTTGTATACAAATCAGAAATACCAAGGACTCGGTCATCTATTCTGCAATCCGCTCCCGATTCGGTAGGATAAAGCTATCACCTCTCGCGTCCATTTTGCAATTTCCATGCGCGACGCCCGTGCCGCGGTCCCAAGCCAAAGGTGCATCTACGTCTATTGTGTAACGAATATATGAACATTTAGTCTGCTGTAGTAGAGTCGCCACCCAACTTGGGTCACAAATCCAGAGTCGGGGATATGTCTTGGGGCACCGGGTAGAGTTTATGAGTCAATAGCAAACAGGTGAGTAATTGGAGTTGCGGAGTCGATTTTGTCCCATCGGTAAGCCAATTGTAACAAGGTAAAACCCTCTGTACGTGCATTGTTAAGGTAAAGCCGTCTGTAAGTACATTGTTATATCATGGTAAACCCGTCTGTAAGTCCATCTTCAAGGTAATCCGTCCGTAAGTCCTTAATTTTAAAGGAGATACATTTTCAAAGTAATCTGTTGGATTTTCGCAGCCGGTCCGATTATCTTCCGATGTTGATCCGGCAGCTCAACCCCGACTGTTTCCTCCGTCAGGTGGCATCACTTTCAGTTTCCCCAAATCCAATGCTCGCTTCTCTACCCATAACACACCTACAACAAGCTTCCTTTGGGAAATCAAATGCCCCAGTTCTCACAAAGAGCCATCCAAGGCATGCATGGAAAACTTTTTTGTTAACGAGAGGCGGCTCGCCAACGGCCCGTGCGTGCGATGGGAATGCAAATGTGCTCCTCTCCCGTCAACTAAAGACAAAACCCTTCCTTTTCACCTAGCTGGAAGTGCCCACACAGCACTACCATTGGAATTGTCATTGTAGTGGTGCTTTTTTCCTGTAGACCATCCTGTATCCCAACTCACCTTTCCTCACTTCTGATCTTGTTTACTCTGCAAGCAGCAGAAACTTATTTTTGTTGACCATGCGTCTCATGGGCTGCCAAGAATTCTTGTCTGTGGTGGTTCTAAGCTTGGGGATGTGTTAGACACTGGTGGAATGGCCAGTGGTACTTGTGATGGTTCTCATGTGTTTTGGCAAAACTTGGGGGCAATGCAAGCAGGGTATTTGCCCATAGAAGGCGCCGGAGAAGGTAGCACCAGACGTTAAAGTCCATACCGTTTAACTCCACAAGATCTCGATTGAACCTCTTATATGGCTCGTATTTTGGTGTCGGCTCCCATTGTACAAAATACGTAAACAACAATAATCGTACAAAGAAGATTAATGTATGACGAGGGTTGCACAGGACGCCCCGGTTTATGCGCCGGACGCGTTTATTATAAAGCACGAATCATGAGCACTTCCAAATCGGCGCTGTCATTGGCTGTTTTCTCTCCTCTGCACATTACACCCGCATACACTATCATCTCCCAAAACAGGGTATTTTTTCTAACATCTGGGAAATCCGCACGGGTGTATTGTCAAAGCCCATTTTTCGCGACGTATATATAAGGCTGCAAAATGCGTGGAGTTTTAAATCTCTTCATTCGAATCTTAGAGTCTGACTGTTAAAAAAGTGAATCAGGTTACACCAACTACATTACTTTCGTTAATACACATCCCAAGCTACCAGCTATACCCAACTTTTTAGTCACTCTTTATTAACCAGAAGCAGCCTGCAATGCAAGTCACTCGTTTCTTAACCTACTTTTCCGTGTCCTTGTTGGCCAACCTCGCTAACGCCGCCTTCGACGCCACCTCCAACAAGAACGTTGCCGTCTACTGGGGTCAAAACGCCGCCGGCGGCCAAGAGAGATTGTCTGCCTACTGTGGTGACGACTCCGCTGACATTGTCATTGTGTCCTTCCTCAACAACTTCCCAAACACCTTGGGATTGAACCTCGCCAACCAGTGTGGTACCACCTTCGCCAACTCCACCTTATTGCACTGCCCAACTGTCGCTGACGACATCAAGTACTGCCAGTCCCAAGGTAAGAAGGTCTTGTTGTCGCTCGGTGGTGAGCTCGGTACCTACGGGTTCTCCTCCGACGCCCAGGCCCAGGCTTTCGCAACCACCTTGTGGAACAAGTTCGGTGCTGGTACCGGCGACAACCAAAGACCATTTGACGACGCTGTCGTCGATGGTTTCGACTTGGACTTTGAGCACGACGACGTCACCGGAACCGTTGCTTTGGCCAACTCCTTGAACGCTCTCTACACCACCGACCCATCCAAGGAATACTACCTCTCCACCTCCCCACAATGTACCTACCCAGACTCTTCCCTCGGCCAAGTCTTGGACCAAGCCCACGTTGACTTTGCCTTCATCCAGTTCTACAACAACGCATGCTCCGCTGACAAGGCCTTCAACTACAACCAATGGGCCGACTTCGCTACCTCTGTTTCTCCAAACAAGAACATCAAGTTGTTCTTCGGTATCCCAGCTACTCCTTCCATCCCAGGCTACGTCGGTGCTGATGTCATTGCCAAGCAATTGGCCGTCATCCAAAGCAACGCCAACTTCGGTGGTATCTCCATCTGGGACGCTTCTGCCGCTGCCCTCTTCCCATTGAACGGTAACGACTTTGTCGCTGAAATCAAGACCTTGTTGGGTGCTTCCACTCCATCTGCCAGCGCCAGCTCCTCCTCCCCAGCACCAACCGCTCCAGCAACCACCTCCAGTGCTACCAGTCCTTTCGAACCTGCCAACCACGGTGTCTCCACTGACTACGAAACCGATTACCACACAACTGTTGTCACCATAACTAGTTGTTCTGATCACAAGTGCTCTGAAGTCCCAGTCACCACCGGCCTCACCACTGTCACTGAAGTCGACACCACCTACACCACCTACTGCCCATTGTCTGGTGAATCTACTCCAGCTCCATCTTCTGTTGCTCCAGAAACCGTCACTGAATCCAACGTCTACACAACTGTTGTCACCATAACTAGTTGTTCCGACCACAAGTGTTCTGAAGTCCCAGTCACCACCGGTGTCACCACCGTCACTGAAGTCGACACCACCTACACCACCTACTGCCCATTGTCTGGTGAATCTACTCCAGCTCCATCTTCTGTTGCTCCAGAAACCGTCACTGAATCCAACGTCTACACAACTGTTGTCACCATAACTAGTTGTTCCGACCACAAGTGTTCTGAAGTCCCAGTCACCACCGGTGTCACCACCGTCACTGAAGTCGACACCACCTACACCACCTACTGCCCATTGTCTGGTGAATCTACTCCAGCTCCATCTTCTGTTGCCCCAGAAACCACCCCAGCTCCATCCTCTGTTGCTCCAGAGACTACTCCAGGTCCATCCTCTGTTGCCCCAGAAACCACCCCAGCTCCATCCTCTGTTGCCCCAGAGACCACTCCAGCTCCTTCTGTTGCTCCAGAATCCACCTCCACCACCCTCACCACTGTCCTCTCTACTGTCAGCGAATCTTCCGCTCAACCAGAAGTTTCACCAGTCTCCACCTTCGAAGGTGCTGCTGTTGCAAACACCGCCAAGTTCGGTGCTGCTGTTGTTGCTGTCATGGCCATGTTGATGTAAGGTAATAAAAGTTTTTGATTTGGATTAATGTAGAGTAAAAGGTTGCAAACGCAGTTCGATTTGCAGCTGCTATATAGCGAGTAGCAACAGTAGGAGTTGTGCCTTTACATAGCAGATTATTGAGCAGCAGCCTTTCGATGAATCAAGGTTAGCAAAGTACAGAGTACCCAGCTTCTCAGTGAGAAAGCAGCTCTTTGCACAGTACAGAGACCAAGCTACTGCACACTTTGCAGCCAACAAAGTTTAAAGGATGTTTCAAACTGTTTCAACCAGGTCTCTTTCAGAGCCAATGTTTCAAGAGGACAAACCTTATACTCAACACAAACTAACGCAAAGAACACTCAATTCCATGCAACATACGATTTCAAGGACAATTCAGCCTTCAGTAATATTTTCTTTGCAGTGCGTTCCAAGTGTAGGAATGTGCATCGCCGCGTATGTACCAAAGAGGCTTTGCACCACGACAGAGCTCCTGTCGCATTGACATGAGGGATTACGTAAGAGCACAACTAAACGAGTCAGACCCGGCCTGGCTCCCCCACGGTCCACAGCTCGGTGCTCTCGCTGAGGTCCGGTCGAGCTCGGCTGGTATTCCGAATACAAAAGTCGGTGCTGACTAACAGCTCGGTGATGACAATTTGGTCGTGAACTCTGGCCAATGGACAAGCGGAGGAGCCGGACTCGCCACTCCGTTCATCCACACCAGCACTTATCGCTGCCAGGCACAGGCATACGTCGACATTTCATTGTTGAGTCACCTCTCAGCAAGTCTTTTCCGACTACTTAAACCGCAAAGTGCTGCTTACAGTGTGCTTTCACACGTACTGGCCTTATCTCGCGTACAATCCCGCACACAATTATAAACGAGAAATCATGTTGAGACTAGTGACCGCAATTAGCAAAGCAAGGCCCTTGGGAACCGGGGGCAAGAAATACATGAGCTCCACGACACTCATCCAGGACCCATTGGAAATCCAAAATTTCAAGAAGATCCGGGACGCGTCCAGTCTGTTCAAGAAACCGACGCTCGTTTCTTTCGACGGATTCAACACGCTCTATGCACCAACAAAACCGGTCTACGAGCAGTACCACGACATTGCCAGCGCAGAGTTCGGTTTGGACAAGCTGGCCGAATCCATCAAAAACGACTTTCCAGAAATATACAAGGAATTGATGCAGTTGTACCCCAACTACGGCAAAGCAGCCGGGTTGGCCCACAGCGACGACTGGTGGAAGGAATTGATAGTCCGCTTGTTTGAAATCGACCACTACACCACCAACCAAGCGTCCAACGAGTTGTGCGAACGCTTGGTGAAGCATTTCAGCGGCGCAGACGCATACTCCGTGTTTGACGATGTCGTCCCGGTCTTGGACGAGTTGACCAGGCGCGGAATCAGATTGGTTGTGTCCAGCAACTCCGACTCACGGGTGTACGACGTGTTGAGGAGCTTGGGCTTATCAAAGTACTTTAACAACGTCAATTTGTCATATGATATCGGGTACTCCAAGCCAAACAAGAAGTTTTTCGATAGTGTATTGTCGCCGTATCTCAGATCAGAAGACGTGAGCAAGGGCCAAGTGTTGGAGACATCTTGGCACATTGGGGACGACTACGACCAAGACTTTATCGGATCCATCAGATCCGGGTGGAACGGTGTTTTGTTGGATAGAGACGGATCTTCCGAATTTTTCAGAAGATCCAGAATCAAAAAGGTGCAACCCTCGGAATGCTTCATGTCCCAGCAAGAATTCGAGGTGGGTTTAAAGGATACAGAGAGCATGATAATTCTAGCTGATAACAGAGTGGTTGTCAGAAGTTTACAAGATGTTTTGAGGTTATTTGAGTGAGTCTAGCGCAGGTAGGGAGTGTCTGTGAGCTGTTGTGATGACTTTCAGGCACTTTAGACCTAAACTCATACCCACTGGAATGTCCTGAACACGCTTTCAAGTATCCTGGAATTGTCACTGACGGCAACCCTGAACTCTGACGGTCATCCGACCACCACTCGAACCTCGCCATGTTTCGATCGCAACGGTGTGATCACCGATCCCTCGAAAAGAATGCACTGCAGGCACGCCAAATGTACACATTTTTGAACTCCATATCCTGCTGCATGGCAGCTCTCCAACAAGCTGATAGGGACTAGCAGTTCCAACTACGTTGGCTGTGTTGTGCTGGAACAGAGAGCGTGCGCATGGGACGGCGGTGCAGCCGATCTTTGTTTGCGTGGGGAAGATGTCGCTTGTCGCTTCTTGGCCATACCACTACATAACGCAAACTGCGTGGTGTCGAGCTTCCCCCCTTAGAAATTTCACACGGTCGGTCCCATATATCTTACATCCACAGTAGGCAGCAGTTCACTCTCCAGATGCCCAGTAGATAAACACTGCATTGCACCTTTTGTAAACACAATTACATCTTAACGTAAACACCCTTGTAATCCCCATTGCAAACCTTGTTGGCGGTCAGAGATGCCCAGAGAAGGATCGATCGCTGCTCATCTGGCGTTCTGCACATGCGACGTTATCGCAAGGTGTTATCATTTTTATGGAGGTTGTTCCAGCGCAATTCATGGCAGCAAGCGTGGGCAAGTGTGGGCAAATGTGGGCATGTGGGTGAAGGGAGCCGGAAACAGTACAGAACAGGCTAAAATCATCGGCAAGGGCATCCGTATCGCAAGGCGCCCGTCACCTGTATGTCGTGTAAGCCAGCAGAGCGTATACTCATCACACCTCCACTTCGCCCCTACACGACATTTTTGTCTTCTGCAAACGACAACAACGAGTATCAGCCACCAAATTTAAAAATAGTAATTACCTTAGTGCAAGCTTCCCTGGAAATTGGTAACGTTTACACCGACAATACTAGGTATACGCTATGGTAAAGTTCAATCAGATACTCAGTGCTATACTGGGGATAAGCTTGGCGTTTGGATTACAGCTTGATGAGACCAGTACCGACTCGATTTGTGCTGCGGCCAAAGAAATTCAGAACGGTGAGTGGAACTACTACGATGGGACCAACCCAGGTGGGACCGTGGGTATGTTTGTTCCTCCATACTATTGGTGGGAAGCCGGAGAAGCCTTTGGAGGTATTTTAGACTACTATATCTACTGTGATTCCGGGAACAGCACCTTGCAGCAACTCATCTTCGACGCCATGTACCACCAAGCCGGTGCGCAGTTCAACTATATTCCCTCCAACCAGTCCTTGACCGAAGGTAATGATGATCAAGGTGTTTGGGGGATGACTATCATGGAAGCCGTTGAAAGAAACTTTACCAATCCGTCAGACCACAGTTGGTTGTCGATGGTGCAAGCCATCTACAACACAATGTGGGCCAGATGGGACCCTGACACCTGTGCTGGTGGCTTGAGATGGCAGATTTTTACCTGGAATTCTGGGTACGACTACAAGAACACCATTGCCAACGGTGCACTTTTCCACATTGCAGCCAGATTGGCCCGTTACACCGGAAACGACACCTACGCGGACACCGCTTCCACCGTTTGGGACTGGATGACAGACGCAAACTTCATCTCGGAAAAGAACGGCCAGGCTTGGATCAACGATGGTGCCAAGATCGAGGTCAACTGTACCAACCTTACCACCACCAGATGGTCCTATACCTACGGTGTTCTCATGGCCGGTGCTGCCTACATGTACAACCACACCGGTGACGAGCAGTGGTTGAACAGAGCAGAAAACATTCTTGAAGGTGCCACCAGCTACTTCTTCAACAACTCCATCATGTACGAAGCGTCCTGTGCTCCTTTCAACAGATGTAACAACGATCAGAGATCTTTCAGAAGTTTGTTTGCGCGTTGTTTGGGGTTGACTGCCGTCTTGGCTCCACAGACCGCATCCACCATCATGCCTTTGATCCAAAAGTCCGCCGTGGCCGCAGCACAGTCCTGCTCGGGTGGTAGGGACGGTATCACCTGTGGTGAAAACTGGTCCGTCAACGGATGGGACGGAGTCTACGGCTTGGGTGAACAAATGTGCGCATTGGAAACAGTCTTGGCCCTTATGGCTCAAGAACACCCTCCTCCATACACCTCCACCAACGGTGGTTCATCCAAGAGTGACCCTAGTGCTGGTACCAACACAGCTGCCAACCAAAACAACAACCTTCTTAAGATCTCCGGTAAGGACAAGGCCGGAGCTGGGGTTCTCACCGCCATTGCTTTGGTTGCAATCTTGGGTGGTGCTGTCTGGATGGTCTTTTAGATAGTTCAATAGGATATAAAAGAGTACGTTTGTGAGTGTAGAATGTTTGATAAGGTGTAGTTTGTATTGTTGCAGCTATTTACAAGGTTGCAGCTTATTATGAGATTTGCAGCTTTTGATGTTGCATCTTTTGACGTTGCATCTTTTGACAGGGTTGCAACTTTTTGTCAAAGTTGTAGCTTTTTATTAATTGAATGACTATCAATGGCGAGTGTACGAGGTGAACTTGACATACGATCACAGACCGTGGTGGTTCCGGCTGTAGAACATGAGTGTTTTGCCAGGAATGGTAGACTCGTGAAGTTTTAATTTGTATCCATGTACAAGTTGCAGCCATTGATTTTGGAAGATGGTTGTAGAATTGAGATGAGCTCAAACACGCACAAGCATTGAAAGACTAATGCAAACTTAACACTAACCATATTTTTAGGTTCCTGGTGTAGATACACATCTATTCGTCAAAGTGAGCACTTTCGCAAGGTAGGGGTACTCTGATCAGATAGTGCTTTCTGGTTGTGGACGTACCTGTACGGCATAAAAGTAAATATTAAAGGTTTGGATTGGTAGCTACCGTCAAGAGTATCTTGATTGAGTGTGTTGCCACAAAATGCAGCACTTTAGTGTCTGTTGCAGCCATTCCTCAGCAGTAATTGCGACAGCTAAAATAATGAGACAGCTCAAAAACGGGACAGAACCAACCAGGAAACAAACGAACCACTTCCACCACCATGAGACATTTCCACTGCAGTTTAAATGAACAGTACAAGGCAAATGCTATTGTAGACACTAATATTTTTGCTTTTGGCTCGCTCTCGCTTTTGGCCGCACTGGTTGCAGCCGGTAGATCCTGGGTCAATGAAGATTTTTGGATACAAAGGTGTTTAGAACAGGTTTAGTTTTATCAAGTACCTTTGTCTCTATGTAGCCATTGCTATGCTCAGAGCTTTGCATGGATCTACCGGTGAGTGAGACGCAAATACCAATCAACCATATAACTGGTACAGTTATCTCCATCACAAAGCGTCACAGATAGAACCATCACAAAGCATCACAGATAGCATTGCCATATAGCCCAACAAAAAGCATCACAGAGAGAACCATAATATAGCCCATCACAAGCACCTCACATAAGCACTCTCACAGTCCACCTCATTCTTCTCTTATGCGCATCGGAGTACTTGCGCACTGCTTGCGCGATGTTATCACACAAGCGCAAACAGAACCAGCCTGGAACCCACCCCGTAGCCATGCCACACATGTGGCTAGCATACAGAACCCTTAGTGGTAGAGTAAACCACCATCTACACGCATTCGATGCAAAACATCGGTTGTTTCTGGTCCCGAAAGCGATTTTCCAGGTGCTCCGTTAAGCCAAGTTTGCGTCAAGTCTTATCGAAAAATTAAGTTAGCACAACCAGATGGTGTTATTCAAGTCGATCAACAAGCTCGCCAACCCGACAGCGGTTGCTGGAGGAAGAAGAAGAATACTCTTCATTCCACCCTCAACGCAATATCCGTTGTTCAGCTACGGAGCTGGAGATGACCAGCGGTCGTTTTTGTCGAATATCGAAGCGGGCTCGGTGGTAGGGGGAGACGAGGAGGACGACGTCAGCGACGCTGCGTCTGTGAGCACGTCGAGGTCGTTGCCGTCGACGCTCAACTCAGTGCATACGAACGAAGACCAGGAGTCCTTTCACAGCTGGTTGTTGGAGGAGCACCAGCGCAGATACTCGTCCGCACAGAACTCAGAGGAAGAGCACAGCGAGGACGTCACCAACGTCGCCGACAGATACTCCCACAGTTCGAAAAACTCACTCAGCGAGGACGACAGCCTTGAAGACTTTGCCAATTTGAAGACCACGTTTGCAATTGAGTTCAAGGTGTTGACCAAGTACTCGATTCCGTTGATCGTGACGTTCGTGTTGGAGCACTTTTTCAGCATTGTGGTGTTGTTAGTGGTGGGGCACTTGGGAACGGACGAGTTGGCGGCGGTTTCGTTGGCCACGATGATCACAACGGTCACTTTTGCGATATTCGAGGGCATGGCCACTGCCTTGGACACCTTGTGCCCGCAGGCGTACGGTGCGGGCAACTTCCAGTTGGTGAGCGCACACGTGCAGAGATGTATTGCCTTGTCGTTGGCGGTGTTTGTGCCGTGTGCCCTCGTGTGGTGGTACTCGCCGTGGTACCTCAAGTACGTGATTGACAGCGACAATGTGCTTGACTTGACGTCGCAGTTCCTCCGCGTTATGATCATCGGTGCGCCCGCGTACATCATGTTTGAGGACGGCAAGCGGTTTCTCCAGGCACAGGGCATCTTTGAGGCTGGCAGTGGGATCCTCTTTTTGAGCGCCCCTGTCCACATCTTCTTGTCGTGGTTGTTGGTGTGGAACGAAAAGGTGGGTGTGGGCTTTATTGGCGCCGCCATAGCCACCGTCGTCAACTTCTGGCTCATGTTTGTCTTGCTTATTCTCTACGTAGTGTTTGTTGACGGAGACAAGTGCTGGTACGGCTTGATTGAGGCGCGTGAGTTGTTCTCCCAGTGGGCGGCGTTGCTGAATTTGGCAATCCCCGGCATCGTTATGTTGGAGTCGGAGTACTTGGCGTACGAGATCATGACGTTGTTTGCGTCGTACTTTGGGAAAAACGAGTTGGTGGCCCAATCAACCGTCTCAAGCATAGCGTCCTTGACCTACATGGTGCCCTTTTCCGTCAGCATTGCGTCATCTACCCGAATTGCAAACTTTATTGGGGGGCAAAACATCCCCTCGGCCAAAATCGCAACAAATACAGGTCTCATTGCGGGTCTCTTTGTGGCCCTGTTGAACTGCTTGGTCTTGTTCACCTTCAAGACCCACATTGCATCGCTTTTCACAAAGGACGAAGACGTCAAGCACTTGATTGTCAGCTTGTTCAACCCCTTGGTGTCCATCATCCAGATTTTTGACGGAATTGGCCTGGTGGCGGGCGGCATTTTGCGCGCTCAGGGGTCCCAAAAGGTGGGCGGAATCATCAACTTTGTCTGCTACTATGCCTTTGCCTTGCCTTTGGCCTTAGCATTGAGCAAGTTGGCCGACTTGAAGCTCTTTGGCTTGTGGTTGGGGATCGGAAGTGGTATGATTTTGATTGGTCTCAGTGAAACGGTTGTTATCTTGTGGAGCGACTGGGAACAAATCATGATTAGAGCGGGTCTTATGAATGAATTTGATGATGATTCGATATAGGTGATGGTGTGATTAGTGATAACCAGATACCAGATTACCAGGATGTCCAGATTACTAGATTACTAGGTTAACCAGATTACTAGGTTAACCAAATTACCAGGGTTACCAGATTACTAGATTACTGGAGATTTCTAGAGTGATAACCAGATTAATTAGAGTGACACTCAGATTAGACTAGAGTGTAAACTAGAGTGGTTGATAAACAGTCTTTGAAACTAAAGTAATTGATAAATGGGTGATTAAAACTAATGATTGATAACTAGGGTAATAAAAACTAAATAATCTGGATTGGAACAAGCTTGAAGTTGAATTTGATGACGGTTCGATAAAGGGATCTATTCACTAAAGTCTGAATCCAATAGGAATGAGAACTCTAGAATAATCTTGATGATTCACTAGAGTGGTTAAAACCAGTGTTTGATAACTCTTGATGATAACCATTTATAACGCTTTAATGATTGCGAAGCGTAGTTTGATAGGATAAAATTTCATTGACTATCTCTAGGTCTACTATAGGGATTGAAACTTTAAAAGCATGAACAGATTTTGATGACCAATGGGTTACTGCAACCAACTTGAAATAAACTATGGGTTAACCAACGTGAAATGAACTATGGGTTTCTGCAAACCAACCTGAACATATGGACCGATTTGACAGATCAATAACGAGTTCGATACTAACAATTTGATCAGACTAGAATACTCTAAGGGAATGAAGCGGGCACCAGCTGAATTCGCATTATTGATGCGATAAGGTACAGGGATGACGTTTCAATATACGATTCCATATTTAGACACCATGCATATAAAATGGACAAGTAATCGAGACGTATATACCCAGATAGTGATTTTGACATCATATGTAGGGCTCTAGGCGCAATATGTGGACCCCTACGATACGCAATATACGGACATAGACTAGACAAAATGTGAAAAGAAATACGCAAGTACAAATAAAACTGATGGACAAGAAAATTAACGCAACCAGATCAATACACACTATAACGATTTGGTTCATTATACTATGTATAGAGCAAGGAACGTGACTTGCACAAGCAAGCTGGGTATCGATTACGGTTCCAGACCGCAAATATACGAAAAAAAGTGCTGCAGGTGCGCCCGGCACCATTTTTTGCAGCCATAGGGGCAAAGTGGAGAGAAAAAGTATACTGTGGGTGCAACACTCGAGCTGCTGCTGTCATTCCTCTCCACCAAAGATCTCGTACAACCTAATCAACCTACGGTCAAAGAGAGGGAGTCCCTGGTTGTCGATCATGGCGTCGATTTCAAGCAATACGTTCAAGACGTCGGCCGACAAAGAGTAGATGGTGCCGTTCTTGACGTAGAAGGGGTGGAGAAACAAGTTGTTGGACAACAGATTGGAGATGTTGGACCAGTTTCTCACCAGAATATGGCCTGACTTCAAGTTCAAGGACTTGACAACCAAGTCCGCGTGCAGGTACCCCAACCAGCCGTCCTCGAACGACAAAACAGGCTTGATCACACACGACAAGGTGATGGACTTTTCCATCGAGGACTTGCTTGCATAGTCGTGGTAGTGGGAGGCACCAAATATGGCTGCGTGGGTTTGCTGGTGGTGGTGTGTGTAGAAGGAGTATTGCGAGTCGTCAATGTACTTCAAGGTGAAATGGTCCTGGTAGTACTCAAACAACAAGGTAGAGGTGGGCAATTTAGGCAAGTAGTTCTGGATGGTCAAGCTTCTCCTTTCACTAATGTTATCACCCTGATAAAACTTTTGTAGAGTGTTGCACACTTGCGCCTGGTCCTCCAACTTGAACACCTTCATAAAGTCGAGGGTGTTAGGGGCGTGGGTCTGGTAGTTCAACGACTCGAACTCGGACAAATCCAAGTTTTTGATAAACAAGTCCACCACAGAAGGTCCCAAGGACTCTGGGATTGCAAATAGAAACTCGATCGTAGCTCTCTTGTACCCTTTAAATTTATAGCGAAGACACTCTATAACGATCTCGCCCGAGGGATAGTAGTCATGGTAGGTGATGGTGTCGAACATGATCCCCGGTTTTCTGAAGTTGTCCTCGTCATCGTCCCAGCAGGTTACCAGGTAGAATATTGGAACTTTTGTGTATCGACCCTGCGAAGAGTTGTTTAGGTTCTGGACCCACGGTCCGAAGGTGGTGTGGATGCTCTCCAAGACGAACACCTCTTTTTGGTAGAATGGGGTATTACCCCAGCGGCAGTGCTCTAAAAAGGTCAGGGCCAAGGTGGTTGAAGTTGTTGTCGAGGGGAAAGGCAAGTCTATTGAGGAAATGATGTCTGGGAGGCTCTGGTCGTCGGACGACAAGCTCTCTATGGACCGCAAGCAGTCGATTGACCTTGGGGACTCAATGGATGTAATAGAGGCAGGTCGACTGGGGTCTTCGCTCATCTTAACTGTAAACATGGGCGGTGGATTGAACAATCGAGTCATATTAAAAGGGAGGAAGAAAGGGGACCCAGGAATCGATGCGATTGCTGGGCTTTTATATTCGGCGAATGTGACACCACATATTACCGGCAGTCATTATATTTTGGGGTGTCAACCGAACGCATGCACTTAACAATCCGGGCTTTTTTAGATAGCTTAGCGACTGATTACAATACATGTGTGACCGGTAATTTGCAACCCGATATTTCCACATGTGAGCCGTACCCTGTGTGGAGCCGGACCAACTCATTGCTCCCTACTCATGTGGAATAGAGTTCGTACCAAATCGACCCTCACCGTCATGTGTCTAGCGCCATGTCCTGGTGTGAAATGCGGGTTCTTTGTCATCGCAACGGTTTGATCTTGTCCCTGGAAGCCCAATCAGCACAAACCTGTTTACGGGCGAATACGATATGCGCGTGGGCCACCATACACTTTCCCCTTACGGCGGTGCTTTGGGTGGCGCACCATAAGCTTTTCGAGTTGTTTCCCACCAATCGACTGCCCGAGAGTCATCCAATATCTTGCGTTAGCACCCTCTGCATTGTTTTCTTAGATGACGGGAGTTCTCTTGCAGTAATACCAGATCATCCTACTTTCTGAAACAAAGTGAACGTGATTATATGACCTGCAATTACGGGGCTAAAGCACGAATGCTGCAGTAAAAAGTTAGGTGTGCAGTTCATCAGGGTCGAAAAAATAAAGCTTCACACACAAATTCTTTCCTTATTCGTGCTCAAGGAGCGCATATCTAATTTTTTCGACTATAACGTAAACCCGAAAATTGAACATTAAAACGAGAGCAAATGCAGATTTAACTTTGCGTTACTTACATTCACATACAAAGAGCGCTATCAGTTTTGCGCTATCAGTTTTGCAATACTGTCTGTCCTTGATAGTTCCCGTCAGGTTATTCCTTTTGTAGTGCGTCGTTCGTGTCACTCCTTTTTTGCTGACTTCTTTTCTGCTGTTATTGCTTTGCTGTTTGTCCTTTTCTGATGTTTGTAGATCATGCGGCTACACCTCTTGCTAAACTGCAACTTTTCAATCCCTAGTGCAACTGAACTGGAGACTTTTCAATCTCCAGCATCATCTACACCGCAAACCCCCTTTCGAGCGTCATTCCTTTTCTGCTGAGTTCTTTACAATTGTTATCCTTATCTGCTGAGTTCATTTCCTCTTGTGTTAATCCTTTTCTGCTGTTTGAAGCATTCACCTTCTCCTACACACTTTCAATCTCTTACGTACTTCTAAAGTGCAAACTTTCAATCTCATGCGCACTCCTAAAGTGCAAACTTACAATCTCCAACTCCAGTGAAACAGATATCTTTCAATCTCCAGCATCATCTACACTGCAAACCCCCTTTTGAGTGTCACTCCTTTTCTACTGAATTCTTATCGACTGTTATTATTATCTACTGAGTTCATTTCCTCTTGTGCTAATCCTTTTCTGATGATTGAAGAGCATGCGGCTTCACCTTTTTCTAACAATCTCCAAACCCAAACGCACTTCTAAACTGCAAACTTAATCTCCAACTCCAGTGAAACAGATATCTTTCAATCTCCAGCGTCATCTACACTGCAAACCCCCTTTTGAGTGTCATTCCTTTTCTACTGAATTCTTATCGACTGTTATTATTATCTACTGAGTTCATTTCCTCTTGTGCTAATCCTTTCCTGCTGTTTGAAGAGCATGCACCTTTTTTCCTACGACCTTTCATTCTCGTGCGCGCTTCTAAACTGCAAACTTACAAATCTACAAGGGTTATCTGAATTGATACTTTTCAATAGGGTCATCTACATTGCAAACACCCTTGCGGGCGTAATTCCGTTTCTGCTGAACTCTTTTCGACTGTTATTCCTTGATTATCTGTCATATTATGATGTTTGAAGATCATGCAGGTTCACCTTTTCCTACACTTCAATCTCATGTGCACTCTAAAGTGCATATCATGCACCTCTAAAGTGCAAACTTACAACCTCCAACGTATATCTAAAGTGTAATTCATTGCCCAGGTCATACGAAGTGTAAACTATTCAGAGTCCAGGTCATCTATTAAATCTACAAGTGCGCATCTAAACTGCAAACATACAATCTCAAGCGCTCTTCTAAACTGTAAAGTAATCAATCTCCAGCGTCAAACTGCAAACACATCCAAACTGCAATTCCACTCAAACAAAAATTCCTTCGCACTTTTCAAACTCATAACAACACCCAACCATGGCCAAGGAAGGTAAGTTCGATGCCATCAAACGCAAAAAAGCCAATATACTAACCCATGCAGATCTCAAAGAGGTTCTAGGTGACATATTTGTTGTTCTCCGGAAAGCAGACGTGGATACGCAAGTGTTGACCAGCTCCACGCTTCCCTCAGACTTTTCTGAGCAAGCGCCAACCGAAATTTTGGACTCATACAAGGCCTACCTCTCAAGTCACGAAAACCACCCTACTACAACCATCTCCACCAAGTTTACTGCAGGAAAGTACACTTCCAGCCCATACAAACTCTACCATGACATCAAGATAGTGGCGAGCTCTCTCATCGGTGCTCACCCCATTGGGTCCAAGCCCTACAGAGACTTTGACTTTTTCTACAAGTTCTCTACAGAGTTGCTTTTGAGGGAGTTGAGTAGAATTGGAACCTCCTTGTATCCTAAGGAAAGCGAAGAAACTAGAACCACAGACTTGGATTCTCAATTGTTTGAAGACTTCAACAAGATCTCGCAGAGCTACGTCTTATCCAATGGAGAGGTGATTTCATATTTATCGAAGAATGAAGAGCCTCCTCAAAGTCAGTTGGGCGGTCTTCATGATGGTGTCCCTCACCTTTACCAGCAGGCTCAGACCCAGCCAAAGACAAGTGCATTCCAACCATTGTTCAGTTCCATAATAGGAAAGTCGGAGTTGGACACCAAACCTACGCTTGTTGGTGCAGATTTCCAGATATCCAAGGCTATTCCACAGGGATCGGCTTCCTTGGCTCACTCCCTGAACGTATTGGACAACATCTCCCCAGACATCTCCAAGTTTGGGGTCCAAACAGAGGCCCACTCCGGTGCCATTCTCCACGACTTTTTCCACCCTGTGTGGTACACACTTCCAATCCCTACGTGGTTGACCTACAAGGCAGTGGCCAACAAGCCCAACGACGTTTCCGACGTAGGGTCAACTGATCCCTCCAAACCTAGGTTGGCCGTGTTGCAACAGTTGCAGAAGGGTAACCACAACTCCGTCAAGACTGCAGGGGAAAGCTATAGATCCTTTGCACCTTCGGTGGACCTGACCGACTACATCTTCCCCACACAACAGAAAAACTCGATTTGGTTGAACCATGTGGGTTTTGACGAAATCGAGAAAATCAAGAAGGCGTACTTGAAGGAGGGCGGAGACGAAAACAAGACCCCTGCTGAGGAACCTCCCAAGGAGGTAAACGGAGACGCATCTGAGGACGAAACTGAAGAGCCAGTCGTGTCGGAAAACAAAGTCATCGATATCGCAAACCTCGTGGAGTGGGATCCCGATAGAATCGCCACCCTAAAATCCCTCAAGAAAGATAAGCACCATTTAGACTCAGCGGTGGGTATTCAAAAGCTTATCTCCCAAAATTTGGTAATATTGAACAAGTTGCGTCATGAGAGATTGCTGACCAACCAGATCGACCCATCCCCGAAAGAAATACGCACATACCACAAGGTCTTGCAGTTGATACAGTTGTGTTTCACGAGATACAATGTCCAACCTGAGCAGTTAAAGTACTCTGTGGACTCTACTGTTCCAGTGTTGGTCTCTGAATACACCGGAGTATTGCCTGGCCTTCCCGGCAAAGTGATGAACACCATGAACGGCAACAAGATGCAACACCCATATAGACCAGCAACCAGATTGCCCAACATGAGAGGTCCCTACAAGAAGAAACCAAGATTTTAGGTTGGGGAGACTTCAGTAAGAGGATTTACGTGTGGGAGGAACATCTAGAAGCAAGTTTTGAAGGGTATTGGTTTTGACTTTGAGGTTATGCACGTCCCATCCATCAACCAAACAAGCTTTTGATGTAATGAGAAGTTCTCCAAAGTTAAAACGAGTGATGCCTTGAAGTTGTGCTTTTGGTGAAGTTGCTCAGGTTCTACGTTAAAGGTACTAGGGACTAATCAGTTTAAGTGGAAGCTGGCTTTAGATTGTGGTTCTAGGAATAAGTGCTGCATTTAGATTTGAAGTGTCACGTTCTGAAGCGCACGTGTAATTTGGATTAATCAAAGTAAACCCAAAGCAACAGGTTCAACGTTGAATCAAAGTACATCATGTTCACCAATAATCCCAAAGTATTTCATAAGAAGTCGTCATTAGTTACCACCTGGTAATGCTAATACCTACAATAGACATGCTATATGTAATATTCAACCATGGATCTAAACATCTATTCCATTGGCAAATAAGTAAATCAAATAAAAGTTTAAAGATGTAATAATAACCCAGGTCAAGATACTGGTTGTTCTCAAGAACCAGCCATTCTCGAAAGTGATCTTCTTCATTCCATTGATCAAGTTGGTGCTTTCGTCAGTCGCATCAGCAGGGTAGTAGATGGTCATGTACTCTTTTTTGCTGGTAAAGTAGATCAAAGGAGCCGTAATGATTGGAAGTATGAAGGAGAGCACCACCTGGGAGGAGTTGATGATGGTTGATACCCCCTCGTTGCCTAGAATAATGATTACTACCAACACTGGAACAATGGCCAAGGTACGGGTGACGATTCTTCTGACCCACGGAGTGAAGGACCAGTTAATGAACCCTTCGCTGATGATTTGACCAGCCATGGTACATACAATGCCAGCGCTTTGGCCTGAAAATAGCATCGATAACGCAAAAATCAAGCCTGCTGCCGGCGAAATATAGTACGACAACATCTTGTAGATGGAAAGCAAGTCTGCGTCCTCGGCGTCAGGCTTGCCAAACAAGGTGGAACCAGCCACTATCAAGATGGACGAGTTCACAAACACCGCTACGATAAACAAGGACAAAAACAATTCGACATACGAGTAGTTCAACGAGTACTTGATGGCCTGATACGACGGCTTGTATTTGTCGACGAGCTTCGAGCTGTCTGAGATACTCTTGATCCTCTTGAGGGTAGCAGACAACAAGTGAACGTTTTCGGAGGGAAGCGAGCTGTTTTCGTCGTCGTCGTTGTCGTCAATGGCTTCCTGGAGCGGTTGCTCGACATACAAGCCATGCTTCAAGTCGTAGTCTTTCAACCTGGGTTGGACCAAGGCCGAGCCAAGGAACAAGGAGTGTGGCATGACGGTACTACCAACAATGCCGCACGACAAGAACAACGCCTGCTGTTCCCTCACAATGACGGTGTCCAATGGCAAGAACCCCTTGATTATGGCGCCAAGCGACCCCGGAGCAAAACTGCACTTGAACAACTCCAAGACGAAGCACACGCAAGTTGCAAACACCAAAATCGACACCATAATTTCAAAAACACGGGTTTGCTTCATGGTTCCGTCCTTGTGGTAGACAATCAAGATGATCAACACGTCTAAAATAGTGATCAAGACCCCCAAAACCAAGGGAATCCCAAACAAGATCTGCAAAGAAATGGCGGTTCCAATGACCTCTGCCAAATCGGTTGCAATGATGGCCAATTCCGAAAACAAGTAAAGGAGCAAGTTCCACTGGTACGGGATGTGGAGACGGCACATCTCAGCCAAGTCGAGTCCCGTCACAGTCCCCAATTTGATGCACAAGGACTGGAGTATTATTGCAAAAATGTTAGACAATAGGATGATAAAGCAGAGCTTGTATTCGTACATGGCACCAGAAGAAACACTGGTGGAGTAGTTGCCTGGGTCCATGTAGGCCACGCTGACTATCAACCCGGGCCCAATGAATGACGCATACTTCCGTAGGACTTGCTGGAAGGAGGGCATGTTAAGGTGTGGGTGTGGGTGGAAATAAAGCTTTCTCACGTGATACCACCTTTGGAGCAACACTCTAAAAGTGCACCCGAGTTTCGCACGTGAACCAACCAATCCCAGACATCACCCGATATGAAGACGACAGTGGGACGGACCCTTGCGGTCTTGCGCCTGAACGCAAAGGTGTGCTGTGCCGGTGGGTATGGCAGGCTTGCATGCCGCCTCTATTCCACAGACAGCAACCTATTTTCGGCCTTTGAGTCGTATAAACAAGCTTTTGCAACAGATCTGAAAACAATCTCATATATGGACTCGTACCGTGGATTGAACATACAGCCGCCCAATTCACCCAACAAACGCATCAAAATAGGGGTAGCGTACTTGAATGACTCAACCAGAGCCACCTCCAGGATCATTGAAGTGTTGTTGGCGGACCCGCTCTCGGACGATAATGTGGCATGGTTCTCTAAGGTGGAGCAGAGACCCAGAAACACCACCAACGACTTTATCTACACATCCAAAGACAACCAGTTTGAGGACAATTCGAGCTATGGGTTGCCGTCGCCCCTCTTGAGCTCGGTTTACCGGCCTTCCTACCAGTCCGCCCTCGGCCAATCACATGACTCCTCCAGCATCCACTTGTACGAGGTCGGCAGCCTTGATTCTGACGAATTCGACTTTGTAATCAATGTTTCTGACAAACTAGACTTCGAGGACCACCACAAGGTCCTCTTGAACGTAATTGACAACACTGAGTACACACCACTTTCGACGGAATCGAGCGCACTCACTTTTGATCCCAACTCCTCTAACGTGCACACCGTCAAGATCAACTCCAACCTCGCATACCATGGAATCAAAGAGTTCCAGGAGTTTGACGTGCAGCGTTCCAATGAATACATCGACTCACTCAGAAACAGTAACGTTTACGAGGTACTCAAGGCTATCGCATGGTACCTGAGGGACGCAAACACCAACAGCTGGCTCCTCAGCAAGATTCGAGCCAGTCTTTCCAACGCATCGACCACTGAGCAACTCAACCAAGCAATAAAAGACATCAAGGACCACGAAATCGTCAAGTACAACAGCATTGTACATGGCGAGCTCCAAAATACCTTTATTCCAAACACAAACGCCTTTTTCCACAAGCACTTTAGCTGGTGGAAGCTCTACTACAAGAACGACAACGTTGAGTACGACATCAAGGACTATTTTAACGATTCGTACATGGAAAAGAGTATAGAGAGCTACTCCTACTTGAAGGGGTTGATCGACACACGGTTGGGTGTTTCGAGTCAGCCCCAACAGGTGGAAAACCCCATCTTGGAGTTGAAAGAACAAGTTGTCAAGCAAAGAGTGCCACAGGACATTCAACCATTTGTAAATAGAATTTTGATTGAAGCATTTATTTATTACCAACTCCCAGTATCCATCATCGCAGGGTTGTCATACCAGTGCTTTGGTTTCCTGTTGAACAGTGTGCTTGCATTGGTGTTGTTAGGTTGGACTGTTGGGTTCAACCATGTTTCTAAGAAGTGGACAGCTAAAACTAATCAATGGTTGACTAAGTTGTACGAAGATACAAGGATTTGTTTGACCAAGTCTGTTGACGGAGGTTTGCTCAGGCATTTGACTCTGCGATATGAGAAGGAATTGGCTGCAAGAAAGGCAAGAGAGGAGATTCTCAAGCAATTTTAAATCAAGCAAACTAAACAGAAAAGCTGTTTAAACCAAGTGATGCATCAACCTTAGCTATTGGTGCATGAACCTTAGCTGATGGAGCAACAATCCTTTGCAGTATTGATCAACTAAGCAAATCTTTTCTGGTCCAACATATCAAGCTTCGTGTTTGGCACCAACATAGCTATCGAAGTAGTCTGTGCTGATTTACAACCAGTCATTATATGCCATTCCATTAGCATAGAATATTACCTAAACCAAGGATTAACTTGTTGGACCACTATCACCACAAAAAAACCAAGCATCTGCTTCCTTTGGTATTACACCACAATAAATAATCGATTAAATGCTAAATACATGATATACGTTACCCACATTACAACAGAGGAGGAACATCGTCACTTGATCTTCTGCTCTTCAACTGTTGCTCCAATCTGTCAAACTCCTTCAAGGCTATTTCTTCTTCAGGGTCCATGATCTGCTGAACTTCCTTCACCTCTTCAATGTAATGCATCATCATACTTTCGATACCGTGCTTCAAGGTGTCTTCACTGGAGGAACATGACTTGCATGCTCCCTGTAACTTTAAAAAGACCACTCCGGTCTCCTCGTCAAACCCTCTAAATTCGATATCTCCACCGTCATCCTGAACGGCTGGTCTGATTCTGGTTTCTAACAACTCCTTGATCATGGAAATGACCTCTGATTCGTCCTCCTGGGCCTCTGCACTGCTTACCTCCTCAATCAAGGTGTGTGTGATCACAGGCTCGCTCTTGCTGGTCAAGAAGTCATCCATCAACTCTACCACTTCTGGTCTCAAGTTGGCCCAGTTGATGTGATCTTGCTTGTTGACTGTAAGGAAGTCCTGTCCCAACATCACTGACTTGACACCGGGGATTTTAAAGAGCTTTGAGGCCAATGGCGAGTGGATAGCTTGAAGGGAGGATGTGAACTCAAATGTTCTATTTGGAAGCGGGATAATCTCGGCTTCTGGAGAAATAAACTTTAACGCATTCTCGTTGGGTGTTGGAAGCGTCTTGAATGAGAGTAATCTCATAGGCATCATCCTGCTGACAACACTGATAGGCTTTGATACTGTTCTGATCATAGTTAGTAATTGCTTTTTTGATTTTTTTCTTAGTATTTTTTCCTTTATAATTCTATAATTCTGGAGTTCGCTCCGCAAAATGTGCTGCTTACAAATCGCAACCTTTAATTGGTAGGAGGAGCCATCCATTAATGTGAGAGTTCGATGGACATGAGTGGGGTAGAGGTGCTGGAGTATATCCAGTGGGCCTGGGGTACACAGAAATACAAAAACAACAAACTTTTATAGGACTATTAGTGGGCCAGAGAAAAAGGGGGCCACCTAAATGCAAAGGAAGGTGACAATGGCTGCAAACAAAACGGAGGGTATACACAAGGAAGAAGCAGAACTAGATTGGATGATAGAACGCTTCTTGAACTCTTCGATGAATCCAAAGGTCCCGAGACCAGCAGGGGAGCCGCCAGCTACTGGAATCATAGGACCGTTGGTCAAAGAGTCTTCTGTGAAGTTGACAGGAGGGGTGTAGTCAGCAGGAACGGAGGCAATAGAACCGTCCCAACAGTAGTTGGAGAAACACTTTTGACATTGTTCGGACTGCTGGATTCCTCTTCTTTCCTCTTCTCTTCTAATAACAGCACATGCAACACAGGTTCTCCAGTCTTGATCCAAGGTACCGTTCAATCTGGTGGCAGTATCGATACCGTTCCTGATCATACCCTTCTTTTCTTCGTCGGTGTAGATAAAGTCGAAAAGCGAGGTGTTGGAGTAGAATTCAAACGGTCTGTTGGCAATGTACACCACAATTGGAGGAGTTACGCCATCCTTGACCAAGTCAGTCAAGTTCTTGGCGTCACATCCAAAGAAAACTGGTCTTGCGGTGAGGTTGTTGGCTAAGAAGGTGTTCGAGTCTGGAACGTAAGGAACAACAAGACTCTTACCTTGCTCGCTGAATTGACGTTCGTACATGGTGATCATGGACTGACCTGCTGGCCAGTTTTGCTCGTCGTCGTTCAAGCTATCAAATGCAAATGCAATGTCAAGTGCTCTTTGGGTGGTCATAAGCGAGTTCAATGGGATACCTTCTCCTCCCAATCCACCGTCCAACAAGTACAATGTGTTGGAGGTGGTGATGTTGTTGGACTTGGCGTATTGCGAACCAAAGAATGGGTTTGGTGAGTACATGGCAATGTCCTCGTGCTTGCTGGACAAGGAGTCCAAGAAGTAGCTCAAAATGAACTTGAGGATCCCAGGAAGCGAGTTACAAGTAGGACACACCAAGGTGCCGAGAAATTCGTTGAACAATGACGAGGAAGTACCAAGAATAAATCCTGCGTTATCGAAACCCTGAACACACTTGGATTGGTCGAGTGGAACACCGTTGGAGACGTTGGTACCAATGTACTTCAAATCGGTAAAGGTGTTAAGGGAAGGATCAAAAGAACCCATTTCAAACGGATTGAACTCAATTACCGTCGAGTTCAAGTTGTACACCACACTGCCTGGCTGACGGCCAACAGCGTAAAGAATTGGGAACGGGATGTCGTGGTTAGCAAAGTAGTCTGCATCTCTTAAGTCGCTGAAGGAGGTTGCGGCATCGTGCTCGCCAGCGCTTGGGAACAATTGGTATGACAACCCACGGGCCCAGTAGTCTGTGATACTGGTTGGGAAACCAGCCTTTTCTTTGCTTGCAATATCAAAGCCAATCCCCTGGCCAGAGCTTGGGTCCCCGTAGTTATTGATGTGGGTCAAAGCTGCTGGCAAATCGTCAGTAATAAGGTCCCAAGCAAGACCAAATATGGAATCACTAGTGTTAACCAACTCTCTAGTGCTGGTCAAGTTCCAGACATCGTTGCTGTTTTGCAAAACAAGCTCGTCAATAGACGAGAAGTTGTTAAACAAGAGGGAGGTCAACATCCACGAGCCCCCAGAAAGTGCAGAAATATAGTTGGAAGATTGCAAGAGACCTCCCAACCCTGTTTGGCCCTCTTCAAAATGAGTTCTGCTGTCGAGAGCAGCATACTGACCGGCACCAGTCAACATGGCACGGTATCCACCACCAGAAAAGGCCAATGCAATCGAGATATTAGAAGCATTGCCAGACTGGTCATTGATGAAGTTCTTTGCATTAAAGTTGGTCATGTTCGAGTTGGACAAAAAGTCAATCAAAGCTTCGTTCAGCTTGGCTTGTCTCTGTTGTATCCACTCCTTTTCCATACTAGAAATGTCGGTTGCCTCACGGATGAACGTTTGGTTGTTAACAGGACATTGGACAATCCCTGGGGCATATCCTCCACTGGGTGACAGTGCCAGCACAAGGGCTAATAACCCAAGATAGAAAGGAAGCATCTGGCTTTTGTATAATTGTAAAAAAAAGTCCGAAAGTGAGGCAATTTGACTTTTATATGTTCACCAAAACATGCTTCTGCAGCGGTGGTCATGGGCAAAGGCCATTTCCAAATTAGCTCGGAAATGTTGGGGTACAAGAAAGCTTCTTTCCCAAATAGGAAATTTTATATGTTTGTTTCGGAAAAAGATAGAGTTTTTAAACGATGGCATCTCGTCACAATATCGAAGATCAATTGGTTAGTATCAATTGGATTATCGATGTAAAGGTTATGTCCACCTTCTGGGATGGTGTGGAAATGGACGTCGTACTCTTTTTCCTTACATTTTTCCACCAAAAGCGAGCCTGCCTCGGAATTCATGAAATCGTACTGGCCGTACACAAAATGAGCCTCGAAGGGAAGGTTTTCCGATTGTTCATCTGCAAACTGGTTCTCAAACTTATCGATTAGCGGGAACTTTGCAACTGTAGCCGGGGTCAACAAATTCTTTATGTAGAGGTCGCTGTTGGTTCCGTTTGTGATGGAGTTGAAGAGGTATTCGATGATAAGCATGCATTCCTTGTTGCTCCCGTAGACAAGCTCGTTTTCACTTTGGAAACCCTTTTCAGGACCGCCCATCTTTGTGATTATCTTGTTTATTTTGTATAACTTGGAGTACCACATGTTAAAATATGTGTTAAAGCCCCATGGTCCCAACCACTTGAGGAAGCGAGGCATGAAGGGCAAAACATAGTACCACTTCCTCTTGTGGGTTTCACTCAACATCGGCCAACGAGTTAAAAAGTTATACTCGTACGGACTGAGTGATGGAACGTTCCCGTCACCTGTTGATGTACTCTCGCGCGACGAGGTAACGGCATGCACGTGCCGTTCAACTCCGACAGGTGACAATAGGATCAATTGGTCCACATTCTCGGGATGTTTTAATGCGTAGGAGCTGCTCCAGTATGCACCGAATGAATGTCCCACTAAATGGTCGATTTGCACCCATCCCTTCGCTTTTCTGTACGCATCTAACGCTCCCGTGTAAAAAGCCTCCAAATCTTCCATCAACGGTCTATAGTGGCTTTTATACTCTTCGAATTCCTGTGGGTCAATGGAATATTCGTCCACAATTTTGTAGTACTTTTTGTGGATCCCCCGATCTCCTTTCGTTGTAATCTCGGGACACTTCTTGATGAACCACTTGTTTAGAGCGGGATTGTCAATTTTGGGATTCGATGAGAGACCAAAAGTTATATTGTCCAAAAAGTGGATGTTATAATTGACCTTTTGATTTTTGAATAGATTGATTAGCTGGAAGTTTCGAGCAAAGCATCCTAGCGATGCTCCGTACCCATGCACGAACACAAGATTTCTAACTTCGTATGATGGGTCATTGACAATCGAAAGCTTGAGCTCATTGAGATAATTCCCTTCTTCGTCTATGACTATCTTATTGTTTTCTTTAATGACGTGCTGGTTGGAAGCAGTAGGGATCATCAATTCTAGCAATTCATCTTGTGTTTGCTGTAATCGGTTTGGTTGCAACGACCTCGTCCAAAACCTCAACGCATCTAGGAAGGGAAGTTTCGCAAGTTTGGTTGATGCATTGTATGACGACGGTACATGTAACCTTCTAGCACTTGGTGCTATCCATGCTATGTGGGCTGCTCCAATACTAACAGATCTTGGCACAACTCTTATCATTCCTGTTACGAATGAAAAATTGTCGCATCGGCTTTAACATCGGGAACGAGACGTGCCAAACTCAGTATCATCGTGTGAGACAGCAGCCAACCAATGCAGTATATGATACTTTGAAAATGCTAAAGGGAAAATGCTCCAGATGATCCTCAATATATATACTTGACGTGTGTCTAAAAACTTGACGTGGTTCTGAAGATCGGCACCAACATTCTTCACAATGGGCCCACTGATACTGGGGTCGTGCTCTTAATCACAAACGTTGAGTATACTACTGTAAAAAGGGTAACTCCATATGACAGTGCCCTAGCTTATAGTTTTCATTGACAATGAAGTCATGGTATTCAGTTTGGTCGACTGGTTTACGAGTTATTGTTTGAACATACAACACTACCTCAAAAGACCTGTTAGAGTGCTAATTTGACTGTATTGTGAGAGCAAGTGGGCAAAATGGGTGACTTCCACGATTAGGAGTAGTTTAATAATCACATCTGGCATTTGTAAACACATCTGGCTTCTGTTTACTAAACTCCTAGAGGTCGCTTGGTTGCAAACAATAAGATTAGCTTGCAACAAAAACAAAGTACACTGTATCCCATTTAGTGGCCGCTTCAATACAAAGATCTAACAGCTACTACTCGAGTATTGCACACTGAGGAAATGACACGCTGATTATGAATGCTCCCTAAATTTTGATTTGCCTTCGGTGCTCAACCTCTATTGAAAATGCGTGATTCTGATTTTTGCAGCACTTTCGAAGTCTTGCACTGAACGTTTGGTTTCATCCTAACTGCTTTAATATAACTATGGCACTCTTATACATGACATGCATTGACGATTGCAAGAATAAGAGTTGTTATGCTGGAAATATCCAAAAACAAACAACTTTGGGACCAAACGGGGTGAGATACAAGAAAGCCTGAAGCTTACTTTAAGTACCTGAAGTTAAAATTTAATCTAAAGCTTAAATCACTGTGCTACACACCTATGGTGTACTAAGGAGGAAGTGTTGGGTACGTAATGAATGACTCATGGGAAAGTCTATTCTGTTATTCATTACTGGTCTACTTTTCACAAAATATTTAACACTAACACAATATTATCACACAAATTTTAATCATCATCACTGTCATTCACTGTCATCTTTGCAGCAGTGCTGGTTCCAACGTTTCCAGCCATCTGCACCAATTCAATTGGCTTGATTCCTGTCATCATTTCCTCTTCAAAATCCTCAACATCAGGGTATTCTTCCAACCAGGTGTTATCGAAAGCACCTACTTCAGGAGCACCAACGTATGGGAAATATCTACAAATAACGGCATAAACCAAGAAAGATGCAGCAAATCCAACCAAGAAGTTCAAGTTGTACACTCTAGTTGCACCTATTGGGACGTGGTGAGTACCAGTTGCACCAACAAAACCAACAATGTTTGGTAAGATCCCGCAGATGTATGCAACGTATGCCCTCCAGTTGCAACCGATGACATTGAATCTGTAAATGGAGTCTTTAGAGTGGTCTTCAGGAGCATGCAATGAGTACAAATGTGAAAGCTTGATGTACCCTCTTCTGATGTAAAAGTAGTCACAGGCAACAACACCAGCAATAGCGGATAAGAACACAGCATATGCAGACAAATAGGTGGTGAACTTCGAAGAAGAGGACGTCAACTTCCATGGGCAGATGCAAAGAGCAAGTGCGGCACACAAGTACCCACCTCTTCTGATGTTCAAGAACCTTGGTAAGAGAGCAGACACATCGGTTCCAAAGGAAAGGGAGTTTGCAGAAATATTGGTACCCAACTGGGCAATGGCAAAGGCAAAGCCAAGAAGGAAGACACCAGCTCTGTTTCCTGCGTTATAGTCGTCCAAAAACCTTCCTAAAACATCCAAAGGAGACCAATAGGTGACTCCGTAAATGTCTTGAGCAGCAGAAGTCACCAAAATACCAATCAAAGAGGTGATTGAGAAACACATTGGAATAGAAATGGTGTACACCAAGTACTTCATGCCAAAGGAAGGCTTGTTAGAGAAACGAGCAAAATCAGGTGCATTCACAATAAGCGTAGCAAAGTTTGCCAAAGAGTTGATGGTGGATTGGATAAAGGCCCACGCCAAGGCGCTGCCTTGGACCTTAGCCTTCTCGTGGATGACTGGTCCAGCCCCATGAGCCTTAACCAACGTCCAAATCAAGAATGCAAACCCGGCGATTGGAGCGACATACGACTTGACCGCGAACAAGTACTTCAACTTGTGTGGTGGCAACCAAATGAAGGGCAAAGAAAACAACCAGAACAAGAAGAAACTCAAAAAGGAAAAAGTGGTCAAATCAGGATCGTGGATGTGGTTTGGCATGGTCTTGTCCAAATTCTTACCAAAGATGGCACGTAACATAACCTGAACACAGGGACCTGCAACCGAACATTGAACTGCATACCAGACACACGACATAACCACACGGTTGATCACCGGCCAAAGCGAGCCGTAAATACCAAATGAGGATCTGGCAGCAACAGGGAAGGAAATATGGTAAAGAATCCCGATTCTAGCACCAACAGTAACGAAAACACCACACAAGAAGTATCCCAACCAGACGGAAATCCAAGTCTGCCACCAGTTTAAGCCACCATCTTGGATCCCAGTAGAGGCAATCTGCCAAGTGTTGATGTTGAAGGAGTCCGACAACCAGTAGAAGATGTAATTGTACCACCTCCAAGTTCTTCTGGCCTTTTCAACTGGCTTCAAGTCAAAGTTATACAAAAACATCTGCGATGCTGAAAGATCGCCCTTAGGTTGTACTTCCAACCTCCGAGTCCACTTTTGAGTCCAAGTCTCTTCACCATGGCCCTTTGCAGGATCCGAAATGACACTAATTTCCCCCTCAAACGAGTCGGAAACGTCTTCCACAGACACTTTTTCGTTGGTTCTCTTCATGTGGTGATGTGAAAATTACAAAATTTTGTGCATTTCATTGGATACCCTTATCAACGATAAGTAATTTGTGCAATAAAGTGGGTTAATTCACTAGATCTGGAAAAAAAAGCTGGGGATAAGTGAACTAAAGCAGATGGTCCGGGTTAAAGTTGTTTAAGTTCAAGCTAAAGAGGATGTTCTTCAAAGTGAGAAGAACCTGAGTGAACTGGACGTTGAGGTAGGTGGATGTCTCAGCAGTGGGTCCAGCCGTTATCGGCAGATGCCGTAGATGAAATCGATGCGCTCATGAGCCTTTGTGCTCAGATCTCGATTCTAGAAAGCAATCTAGGACTATTTTTTTAATTTATTCCTCTTGCATTCGAATTAGAAAGCCGTTAGAGAGGAGGGAGCTACAGTGAGACTGAACCGCAGTGATCCAGTAAGTCTTAGTATGGAAAGAAACCGCCCCACCGGGATGCCTACGGGAACACTCCTGCAGCCGTCACCGCCTGACTATTGTCACGTGATACAATGAGTCACGGAATTAGCGTTTTGGGCAGTTCTTCCCCAAACGTCAGCTGCCGCTGACAGCCCCAGCACGAGCAGTAGTTTGTTAGTGCATGCTAAAGCGGAAGGTTGCTAAAACCGGGGAAGCACAGCCTTCACGTTCATTGCAGTGCCAAATCATGTGCACTCGCATTGTTTGACGTCCCCCCACGGAAGCACCACGAATATCACGTTTTCTTCATTTGCGTGCGTATTACGTCTTGCATTGGGTTGTCATGGTAGTGACGCTTACAGTAAATCTTCGTCTGTTGCAACGTAAAGCATTGGCCGAACGAACAAACTTCACACTCTGTAGCGTAGGGTTGCAAAGACACCAGCGCGTCAACGCATGATCTTCCCCGAGTCACCTGCCGACGCCACCAGCAGAAAGAGCAAGGCTTGGACAGGCCAGTATTTAAACCATCCTCTTTCTCGGTAAAGTGCTGGGAATGGCAAAGTTACTACGTTGTAGACTAAGTGTCCGATAAGTTACCGTGCCGGTTTGTTACCTGATCCCCACACACACGCACGCACGCTCTGGAAAAATGCGGCCTCCAATTTCCAATAAAACACTACTTCATGTACCCATGATCCATAATCTATCTACGATACATTCGTCCAACACGGACTTTGTGGACTCCAGGGTGCTAAGTGACATATTCTCGGACTCGCGCCGTCTTTCATCGACGCCTACCTCGGCTACTGAGAGTGAGCTTATCACGTATATTTTCCCAGACTTCAATGCAGTCAATTACATCCAAAAGGACTTTATTAGCACCAACGAGTACTTCTTAGTGGAAGAGGCAGAGGTGCCTGGAATCGAGATCTACATGGTGGAGCAGTGGGCACATGACAGACGGATAGGTACTGTTGTTGCCACATACACGGGGAACTTGTCGTCTAAAACCAAGGCCGTTAAGTTCACCATACTAAAGAAGCAGCTGAAGCAGTATCCGCTTCGGTTCCAGCAGTATCTCAATGAGCTTATGGTGAACCACGCCAAAGTGAAACGAATGGATGAGAAACATTCCAAGGGATCTAGCCGGAGAAACAGCGGCTCGGTGCCACTCAGCATGCATATGACGTCGACCGGGGAGGAGGCGGCAACCACGGCAGCGGTCCCGGAACAGGCGGTTTCCAACTCGTTCGACTCCCCAGACAACGAGGTGTGTTTTGTCACCAATTTGGCGTCGTTGCCGTCGAGTCTCAACCTTATTCCGATCCCCACGGGCGACTCGCGCGACGTCATGGGCGACTTCATCATCAACTCCAACTTGAAAAAGCTCCAGTGTGGTGGTAGGTCCCTCTACTTGACCACAGACAGGATCTCGGACGCGAGCGAGGACAAGTTCCGCCACATGTACAAGTTGGGGCCAAATATTCCCATCAAGTTTGCGATCCGTGAGTTGGTCAACGTGGTGCAGACATGTTTGTTCTACTTTGACTTGTTAGACGCCAAGTATTGCGACGGCTTGTTGTGCAGCAAGACCGAGGAGGCCATTCTAAACTGGTGGAACTTGATTGGGTTGCCTCATTTCAACAACAAACCCAATCCTCTGCTCGGCATTCTTCCCTCTAGAACCGTAGCAGCCATAGTCTCCTTGATAATCAGCATAAAGCTCAGGCTACAGATAATAGGTGGGTGTGACGTGCCCAAGGACCCCTTAGACTTTGAAAACTTTATGATCTCCATAGGCCAGTTCCAGAAGCAGTTGAAGTTGGAGAAGCGCCGAAAACTTGACTTGGAGACTTTGAACAAGTTGTTCACCATCACAAATGCAAAGTTGCTACCAGAAAGAAACAACCACTACAGTGCTAGTAATCATGACGAGCTGTTTCCAAACGACTACCTCGACCCTGTGTCGCCCATTTCGCCGTCGTCGTCGTTTAGCCCGAGGTTCCAGACCCCCACCACGCAGAAGAAAACCAAAAGCTACTACAGTAAAGAATTCAAGAAGTTGACCAATGTCGTCAAAAACACCATACAGGACCAAATGCGGGACACTGACGACTCTAACCAGAAGTCCAGTGGCAGAATCAGAAACAGAATCGCAAAGTTGGCCGATAACGTCAGTCCGCTAGATGTAGAGACCATGGACTTGGAGGTGTTGGTCAAGAATTACTTGGTGGGCAAAGTTTTGATAAGAATGTTCCTTGGGTACACCAAGGGGTCAGGAGAGTGGGAAGACCATGGAATTGCGTCGAGAAAGAACAGATTGGCCAGACCTCCTCCGTACCAGTTTGTGAGCTTGAAGGACAGGATAGCCAGCAATCGTCGTTCCGGCGCGTCGTACTCTACATTTACCCTCGGAGAACCGTCCAAGTACTCCCGGGGGTTGACCCGGATGAAGATGGGGCTCCAGAACAGAAGGAACATTCTCTCGTCGTCGGCCCTGGCTCGAAGACCCGACCAGTATTTGCATCCCTCGAACGGAAAGGCACTTGCGGTGAACGACATGATCCGCCCAGCACCGAGCTTTGCCAATGAACATGTTGGTCTCGGTGATGACGCCAGAAGCACCGACGCCCGTTCCTACTCGTCCATGCACGCCCACACAGAAAAGTTCCAGGACCCTGTATCCAACTTCCAGAACCTCTTGAACAGAAGAAACTCGTTTCCGAGCTACGAAAAGAACTTGAACGTGATGTCGTCGCAGAAGAAGGAGATCATCCTCGACCCCGAGGCCATTGATTCTCGTCCCAGACGCTTCAGCTATTCCCAGGTGGAAGAAATGCTCGTAAAAACAGACGACGGGTCGGTCTTGACCATCGATAGGTTCTCTGGAAAGTACCTCTCGACCTTGGACTCGTTGATCAAGTACGAAAACTTCCGGATCTCCTTTGAGAACCCGGGCGAATCTTCAAAGCGCGACTCCATCAACAAGAACTACAAGCTCCTCAACATGGAGCTCATGAAAGTCAAGAATGCCTTGCAGCAAATGGCTTCAACCAAGCTGAAGGTGATTGACGAAGACTTTATCGGCCATCTTGAATACAATATCGCCGACTTTGGCGGTACGGTGGACCGTCTCATCTACGAGTCCAGAATCGTGGTCAAGAGAATCAACGAGTTGGAGGAAAACTACAAGTTGATGGACATGAAGTTGAACCACCAGTGCAAAAACAAGTTGGCCACCCTCATCAATGATGTTGTGGAACTGAGCAAGTTTGTCGAGGTGTTCCCTGATGTCAAGGAAAGAGAAGATATCGTCGCCAGACTCCTCCGTGGCACCAAAAACCCTTCTGTAACAAGCTTTGACGACTCTGCCAAGCAGCAGGAAATGAATATCTTCCAGATCATCGTTAGGTTCATCTACGAAATGGTGATTTTCATTTTCCAGTTGTTTAAGTTTGACCGTGCCAACATGAACTTGGACAGAATCAGACAAACGTGGGTCAAATTGGATCCAAACAGAAATATAATTAATAGAGCATACTCGTACGTTGGCCGGGAGCCAACAAGGGGAAGCGTGGCTTCAATGGATGACGAGGACCCTCTCGGTGATCTGCCCAGGGCCTCGTCCTAGTTACGTAAAAACTGATCACATCAATATAGTCAGATCAATATAACAGCGTATCACTTATGTAGGCTAAAACTAGAAGATATCGTATTGCTTGTTTTTAGTGCCCAAACCATATTGGGTATTGTCAATAACTAGATATTAGAATATATTGCTTAGCGATTATATGCGTGGAAGAAGAAGGTTTTTGTGTGGTGGCTGCAAGAGTGTTCGTCTTAATAGTCTTGATACCAATGAAATACCTTGTGTATAGAATAAAGTATCTTCTGATTATGGTTGAGTACTGGTTTGTAATTCTATTGGAATGTCGATGTTTGTTTGGGGTGTTGTATCTGTTGGTTCTTCCGGTGGTTTTGATGTTTGGGGAACTTGTTCTGGTGGTGTTTGTGGAGATATTGGATTTAATGATATTGGGTCTGCTGCAGGTTCTAATGTATATTCTACTACTTCTTCTGCCTTTACTGCTGCTTCTGCCTCTACTGCTGCTTCTGCCTCTACTGCTGCTTCTGCCTCTACTGCTGCTTCTGCCGGCTCTGTCGTTGGCTTTGCATCTGCTGTTTGCTCGACAGGCAAAGCAGACTGATGGGGATGCGTCGCAGATTGATTGGAATTCGTTGAATATGGTTGTTCGTGATCTATTGATGTTTCCAAGCTCACTTGCAACTCTGTATCCTTCTCCTTTCTACTCTCTAAATCCTCTGATATATGTTCCGGTGTAACCAATAACTCGTCTGACTTAGATACACCACTCTCGCCTGTCTTTTCTTTCGACAGGACAACTAAGCTGCCAATGTTAGGAGTATTCGATACATTCGTGTATGCCTGTCTTACCAGTTGGACCAACTTGTCCAAATCAGTCTTGTATTCGTCCGACTCCACCAATTGTGGATTCTTGCTGAAAGCCTCCACCATCAGCATGACTTTCTCCAAACCCGTTTGGATATCGTTCATGTTGGCCTTCAAATGGGCTTCTGTAGGTTCGACAACAGACAGCTGGAAATACTCCAACCTCCTGTTGTTAGCCTCCTCAAAGTCCTTGCCTGCATCACTCGTACTATCATGGCTCTTCAAGTACACCTTGACGGTCTCCAACACCTCTCTGTTCTGGCCTATTAATTCACATAACTTTTCATAAATGTAGTCCTGTTTCTGCAATGCCATGACAATTGCTATTCTCTCGTCCTCCAACCTTCGTATGATCTCCGCTTCGTCCTCGTCTATCTCGATCTCAGACACCAGTTCTTTAGAGAGTAGTTCGTAATCGGCCGGCGAAACCAAACTTTTGGCGATGGCTTCAAACTTTTGGATTTTATCATTGGACTCGTTCAATTGAGCGTTTAAAGTTTGGACTAGGGCGTTTATTGATGCCACTTCGTCGTAGGATTTGTCCATGCTAGCGATTGTCTCGCACATGGTGATCCCGCCAAAAAATTGATCCCGGTGGTTGCGTGGGTGGTCGCGCTGAGAGCAGAGGAAAGCGTCGCGAGTGTTGCTGCGTGGAACCTAACATTAGCAAAGAAGTCCGCTAGCTTTTACGGGGGAACACAGTATTTTAGCGAGCGTCGCAAACTATCCAATAGCGCACACAGCTTTTAGCAAGCCCGCGCAGTAACTCTTAGACTGGCCAAAAGCAGTAACTTCACCATAACTGCAACACCTGAAAGGTTAGCTATTGTCCTGGTAGCACCAACAAACAACAGCAACCACACTAAAAACCCAAAACAATCGAGTTTTAGGCGACCAGAGCAGTTCAGCTGTACTCCCTACCAACTGGGCAGATTATGTATATCCGGGTAACGCCTGTGTGCGAAAAACTGAACACGTCTCGAACAACCCAAAACATCGATCTTTACACTACATTTCATATACAACATGGTGACAATTGGGAACGTTCATGATGATTTGATTCACGACGCCGTGTTGGACTACTACGGCAAGAGGTTGGCGACCTGTTCCAGTGATAAAACCATCAAGATCTTTGAAATTGAAGGAACGGAAAACTACAAATTGATCACAACGTTAAGTGGACATGAAGGTCCGGTGTGGCAAGTTGCTTGGGCACATCCCAAGTTTGGATCGATATTAGCATCGTGCTCGTACGATGGAAAGGTGCTCATCTGGAAGGAGACACCAGAGACCCAGCAATGGTCGATTATTTCCGAACACAGTGTCCACCAGGCCAGCGTGAATTCCGTCAGCTGGGCACCACACGAGTTGGGAGCCGTTTTGTTGTGCACCTCCTCCGACGGAAAGGTTTCTGTTGTTGACTTCAACGAGGACGGAACCAGCTCGCACGTTATCTTTGATGCACACGCCATTGGCGTCAACTCGGCTTCTTGGGCTCCTATCGTCAACAGCACCAATAACTCCTCCAAGGACCCATCCTCCTTGAAGTCACAACGTAGATTTGTCACCTCGGGTCTGGACAACTTGGCCAAGATCTGGAAGTTTGAAAATAATACCTACATCGAAGAAGCTAAATTGGAGGGCCACACCGACTGGGTTCGTGATGTTGCTTGGTCTCCATCTATCTTGATCCGCTCCTACATCGCAACAGCCTCCCAAGACCGTACCGTCTTGATCTGGAGCCAGGACAACAACGGTGTCTGGCAAAAGCAGTTATTGACCGACGAAAAGTTCCCTGACGTCTGCTGGAGATGCTCCTGGTCCTTGTCCGGTAACATTTTGGCTGTTTCGGGAGGAGACAACAAGGTGAGTTTGTGGAAAGAAAATTTACAAGGAAAATGGGAGAGTGCCGGGGAAGTAGATCAATAGAATATGCTGGGGCATAGCACGTTGTGCATAGCTAGCAATGCTACGAGTATTGTACATTGAATGAACATTTAAAGAGAATGTGTAGTGTGCGACCTTTAAAATCACCAGCGACCTTTAAACGTACCAGCGACCTCTAACACGCACATCGACCAAGAAGGCAAAAAACGTAGCATCCACTGTCAATATGGACAATCTACTTCGTGAGAGACAATTGACGTTCTTGTCAGATGGTCACTGATGGATCAGGGTCCTTGAATAGACCCTTGCTGCATTCGCACCCACACCCCACAACTCGCTACACATATTCGTAAAGTCTATATTAACTACAACTCATTAATAACAGCACCGATGATCTTTTGAACGTCCTTGGAAGCTTCGTTGGCGGCCTCTAAGACCTCGTCGTGGCTGGCCATACCCTCGTCCAACCTCTTTGGGTTTTCGTCAAACACACTTGGTGCAGGTTCAGAGACACCAGCGTTGGTAATCAACGATAATGCCAATACTTTCAAGCCAGAGTGACGGGCAACAATGACTTCAGGCACAGTGGACATTCCTACTGCATCAGCACCCATGGTACCGAGCATTCTGAGCTCAGCTCTGCTTTCAAAGGTAGGACCGGCAACAAACGCATATGTACCTTCGTGGATGTTACGGGTGAGACCCAAATCCTTTCTGGCTTTGGTAACAAACATCTTTCTCAAGTCAAAATCGTAGGCGTCCGACAATGGCTGGAACCTTGGGCCGAATTGGTCCAAGTTTGGACCTCTCAACGGGTGCCAGCCCGCCAACCCGGGGAAGTTGATGTGGTCACCAATAAGCATCAAATCGCCAGGAACAAACTTGGTGTTGACACCCCCAGCAGCGTTGGTGACAACCACGGTGCTAACATCCAACTGCTTGGCCAAACGGATGGGGAAAGTGGTGTTCTGGAAGGTGTAGCCTTCGTAGAAATGCAAACGGCCAACCATGCACATGACAGGCACTCTCTTTTCTCCAATCAACCCGAAAATCAACTTTCCGGCATGGCCCGGAACAGTCGAGGTCTTGAAACCTGGGATCTGGTCGTACTTGACCTCGATCTTGGGCTCGGCGTGCAAGATGTCCGCAATGCCTCCAAGACCAGACCCACAGATGATCATCACTCTGGGTTTCGACACTTCCTGGTGTGCCTCCAAGAAGGATTGCACTTTTTGCGTGGCTTCGTTCAACAATGCGGTGTATTCAGATGGGCTCAAGTCAGACATGCTGGTGGTTCGTTGACTGGGTGTTTTAGAGATAAGGAATCAAAAGGAAAGCCGCCAACTTTTGACTTTTATGGACAGTCGGCGCGCCGGTGCGTGGGGCCTGGAGCGGAACACAAAGCCACTTGCGTCCGGAGCTCCGCGCCGCTTCCCCCACAAAATCAATTTACAGTCTGCCTTCCACTTCGGTGCGAGCAGTTCCTGTGTAGCTGGCAATGCCTTATGGATTGGCATTGTGGTGTGGGTGTTATGGCAAGTACCGTGAGGTCGGAGTGGTGTGTGGGGCTACTACTACGATTTAGTCATAATCGTGTATATTGTATAGAATAGCATATACAGCGTTTGCTAGCCTTGGAGCAATTCTCTCTGCGTTATTCCTCTACGGCCCTACTGAACGAAACCTCTCTTTTGAGGTTGATGTTGATCTGTAGGTTACTTTTAGCTGACTTTAGCCCTGCGCACATGGCGTTATAATAGAGGTAGTAGACCGGCATGTACCTCTTTACAAAGTCTATGACCTGGGAGTCGGACATGCCAACTCCCCCAGTCCTCTCCAACAAGGTATGCTCCTGCTCGAGACGCCAGCTGAGAACGTTTTCAATGTCGTCGGTGGTCAAGGCTATGAAATAGTCAAAAAGATCCCAGATTTTTGTGTATTGGTGAAGCCTTTGGTTGACATCGAGGAGATCTTGCTTGCTGTACTCCGAGAGTTTGGGGTTTGATTCGTACATAGCAAGCAACGCCTGCTCTTCAATGGGCGAATATCCGTTGAACCACCCTTCAAACAAGACCAAATCAACGGGCCGGGTCACCGTCTGCCAGTACTTCTCGCTCAATCGGTCGCCCTTGCCGTCGTACCTGGACTTGTCGTACACTGGGATCCGCACGGGATCCTCAGCACTCACCTTCCCTTCCACAAGTCTCCGGAGGATGTCGACCCCAATGGCAACATCGTGCGTCCCAGGGAGCCCCCTGCCCTTGAGCAACGCATTCAGCGACGAATTAGTCAAGGCCAATTGGTCTTTATACGGCAAATAAAGATCATCCATCAGGAACTGCACAACCTCAAGGTGGGGGTGAGATTCCGTGATGTGGTCGTAGAGATTGCTGGCCAAATACGACTTTCCTGATCCTTGGATCCCAGAGATCCCAACAACTATCGTCTGGTTGCTGTTCCGGATTATTCGAGTCAAGTATTCAAGGGCAATGCTGACCGTGGTCATTGCTGTTTTTTTGGTATGAGCACTCAGTCTGAACAATGTCACGAGTGCACTCCGAAGTTTCATGTTGCTTGTCACGGGAAATCACTTTATGTGGTGGGAATGCTATCATTAGAGAGTTCCCGTTTACTCTGGTCCTTATTTTAGTTTACCTACTGTCAGTGGTCGCTACATATTATGCCGTTGGCATTTAGGTTCGGCCATAGAAATAGGGGACCCACACCAGCGACAAAAACACCAAAATGGTGTCATCTGCCTGATATTTGGTGTTTTTCGACTTGGGGTCTAGTTCTACTGGACTTCTCTTTGATTCCGGAACCTCCAGATGTATGGATATCTATATCCATGAGCTTCTCGTGTTGTTTGCGCTCCTCCTACAAACACCTCCAATTTGTCCTCCAATGCTTTTCCTCCACGCGTTTCCTCCACAGTCTCTCCATACCACCATACCACTCTCTCACCACTCTTACCCTACTCAGCTCGTTTAATCATTTATTCTATACCATACCTTACAATGCTTTCAACTCCTTTAACTTTTCAACCAATTGGTCGACATTGTCGACCTTGATTCCGGCAGCTCTGGCAGAAGGCTCAACCACGTTGACGGTTTCCAATCTTCTTGCGACGTCAACGCCCAAGTCAGACACCTTTAACTTCTCCAAAGGCTTCTTCTTGGCCTTCATGACGTTAGGCAAAGAGGCATATCTAGGCTCGTTAAGTCTCAAATCAGTAGTGATGATCATGGGCAATTTTGCACGCAAAGTGTCTGCCCCACCGTCAACCTCACGAGTGACATTCACGTAATCTCCGTCAATCTCCACCTTAGAAGCATTGGTGGCCTGGGGCCAGTTCAACAAACCAGCCAATATTTGTCCGGTCTGGTTAGAATCATCGTCTATGGATTGCTTACCCAAAATGATCAAGTTGGAGTCTTGCTTTTCAACTACCTTTGCCAACAACTTGGCAACCCCAAGAGGCTCGATTTCCTCCTCACCTACGTCAATCAAGGTGGAAGTGTCAACACCCTTGGCCAACGCAGTTCTCAATATATCTTGTGCTTTGGTAGGACCAATGGAAACGGCATGGATACTCTCGACCAAATCAGCATTGGTTTCTCTGATGCGAAGTGACTCTTCCAACGCAATGTCACAGAAGGGATTCATACTGAACTTGACACCCTTGGTTTCAACTCCAGTCTGAGTCTTGTTGATTCTGGGCTTGATTGCAAAATCAATCACCCTCTTCACTGGCACTAAGATTCTTAATCTAGAAGACATGGCGGTTACCTTGACTTTTCACTTCGCATTATGACTCCTACCTATGAGCTCATTAATCCGCGTGCGCGCGATCACGTGAAATCCCGAATCGGTATTTTGCAACAATAGCACCGCTGATCTCACTGCAGCTCTAACTACGTATATGCCACCTTTGATTGCGGTTGTATGAAAGGTCCCAAAGTAACCTGGATTTTCCAAGCTCTCGACAAACCTGGAATCTTCTATCGACAAACCTGGAATCTTCTGATCTGTAGCTACACTAATCTTCGACGTCTTGCATTGAAGTATAAATTAAAGTGACGGCAAAATGCCTCACATCAACGTGCTGTTTCTGGACCTGGCTTTCATCTTCTCAATTCTGGCCTTCAACTGAGAAGTGACTTCGGCAGCACGCTTCCAGCTGTCATCGTTTGAGTTTTCAATCTCTCCCGCATCGTTAGCCAAATCTGATCTCTTCTGAGGGCTTTCGTATCTGTTGAAGTTCATTCCATACGTGGTATCCTTAGTTTCGCCGTCAATAGATAATCTCTTTACTCTTGAGCTGAGTTCACCCGACGTTATTCTGTTCTTGTCTGGAGATTTGAAAGCATTCTTGCTTTCAAATGACGAGTATGTGGAGGTAGGAATGGCCTGGCTGAGTCTGAATGGTGAAGGCTGGTCTTTCTGTGGCTGTTGTTGAAGTCTGATCAACTCTACGGCTTGCTCCAACTCTCTGATCTTTAGTTTGGCACTCTCCAAGTCGCTGTGGAGTCTGAGGATTTGCGTTTCCTTCTGTTTCACCATGAGTAATGCATTAGTATGATCTTTGTTTAAATATTCGGTGTTTGATTTGATCTGTGATAATTCTTGTGCTAACTGGAGGTTTTCGTTTCTAAGTTTCTCATGCATTTGTGCTTCCTTCTTCTTCTGTGCCGTCCATTGGTCCCTCTCTTGTCTCAATGCAAGCAACTCCTCCTTTTCTGCAGAGGACAAGCCAGCTGCTTCGTCCCTCGACTCTCTTGCAAAGGAAGATGTCGACTGAAGGTTGGGCGAGGTCGAGTTGTTGTTAGATGCCAACGATCTGCCTGTGAGGCCCCTGCCATAAGTAGACACCTTGGGTGCTTCGTCCGTTCTCTTAGCTGGGGAGGTAGCACCACGCTTGGCTGGAATACTGGACTCGGATGGCGGTGCCAAGCTCTTGCCCTTGCGGACAGACGAAGGTGCTGAAGTTGCCTGCAACGCTCTCCTTGGGTTGGGCCCGGAAACAGGTGCAGGTGCTCCTCTTGGTGTTTGCTTGCAGTTAACCTCAACACTTTCGTAGAAGCTGAATACCTTGGCTCTTCTATTATCTTCAATCTTCTCGAGGAATACACCTAACTCACGCTCTCCGGTGATCTTCATCAACGTCCCAATCATCTCTGTAGACGCCTGTCTGATTGGTTCTTGCGAATCACTCAAAAGCTTTACTCCAACGCCCATGATTGAGTCGATTTCCGATGTGGTAGGTGCTACGGTGGTTTTGGCCAAACACCTTTGCAAGTAGTTTGTTGACGCAATCTTGATTTGCGGTGTCTTGTGCTTCATTCCGGCAAAAATATCATCCAAAACATCTGCAAAGGTGGAAACCTTGAATATGGCATCCAAAGCGTCTGCTAATGCCTGGGCAACACTGGCCTTCTTTTCCTTGGTTCTTTCAATCATTGGCGAGAGAATTGTGGGGACGTACTTGTGGAACCCTTTACCGAGACCCTTCACAATAAACTCACAACAGTTTGCTGCTATTTGAACAACTTGGATGTTTGCATCTTTCATGCATTTGGCGAATATCTTGATCAATGGCCCGTAATCGTCGTTGGGCACAAGCTTTACTGTTTTTTCAAGCACTGCGTGGACCTCCTCCAACACTTCCTTACGATCCTTCCATTTGGCAGAGCTAATTCGTTCGTTGAGGTCGGCAGGAAGTTTGGATAACACTTCAACGGGATCCACAAACTCGTATGGGTCGAAGTTCTCATTGCTTTGGGCCCCGTTCTCTTGTGCATCAGCCATCTCCACATCTCCGTCCGCGTGTGAGGAGGCTGCAGCAACTTCAAGTTGCTGTGTCCTGGTTAATCTCTTTTGCTCAACCTTTGTGTCTTTACATGCGTCAAACGCTTTGGTCAAGTCTTTTTGTTGCACTGGTTTCAATTCTGGGAACAAAACCAACTCCAAAGAACTGCCCATCCACAAGTGTAGCAATACAGACAACCTAGTGGTTTCTGCTCTGACATTTCTATCAGCATGGGCAAAGAGTTTTGTGAGGTGGGGGATGATTGGCTTCGGCAGAACCACAGATTTGCACCCGTAGTTCTCTATTATAGCGTTAAGAGCGGTCACCACTCCAGCAACCAACTTCGGTAAACGGTGCTTTAAAAATGGGAAAAGATCCTCAACGACGGAGTCAGGTTCTGTGGAGATCTCAATCATTAGCAATATAGATTCAATCGCATATTCCTTGGTTTTGGTACGGGACAGCGACAACCCTTTCTCTACTATGGCGCCCACAATTCCGGCATTTTTGAATTTAGCAACGTAGTTCACAGTACCTCCATACTTGAAGAAGTTTGCCAATGCCAAAAGAGCTGTTTCCTGTGCAACCACGTTGGAATCGGTGATGAATCTTTTGAACAACTCTGGTCTGGAGTTGAACTCTTGGAAGCACGGATCGCTTTCATTCCTAGACTTTTCAAACTGTTTGGAAATTTCTTCATACGCCCCAAGTCTAACTTTCCAGACACTATGGACCAAACGCTCCCCCAATGGGAGGGACGAGTAATCCTGATCGTCGGACATTGCGATTTGTTGTTTTTGTTTACTCAATGTTTTGATCGGAGGATATGCGAGTTAGCAAATCTGCAAGTGCGCGTGTCAACTAGCGAACGAGCGGATCTATCAATTTAGCGAATGCTGTGCAATTTAGTACAAGAGGGTACTGAGAGGTGCGCAGAAAACTTTTTTTAGTGGGCGCTTAGGGGGCAACTGGTGGGTAGAAATGGTGCGGCGGAATACGTGGCCCACTAATATGAATCTGTTCAGCGCAATTCTAGCGAGAGTATAGCAAGTTTATAAACCGCGGAGCATTGACAAGCCATTACAGTACAAGTCCCCTCTAAACAAACACTTTCTTGAGTTGGGGCTATTACTACATGTGCAAATTTCACTATTATTTCATGATTCAGCAAAACTTTCAATGCAAAAACTAAAAGTGGGCCTACACGATCACACTCATTCAGTATCATCTATTATTTACTCAAACTTCTTAGCATACTTTGCCTTGATTTCATCAAAAGGCTTCAACTTGAAACCCCATGCTTCTTCACCAGGTCTGTCTTCGTAATACTTTTCAATGTTCACACCATGGTAAGGGTGGTGTGCGAGATTGAACCATGGCAAGATAGCCAATGCTGTGAAAGAAAATTGGGAGTTTCTGTTTGCAATATCTTTTAATCTGTCATCCAAAACGGATACGTTTTCGTGGTATGGTAACTTTCCTTCAGACAACAATTTCTTAATTTCAAATCTATCCTTGTTCACTTCTCTTTTGTTTTCGGACCAGCCCAAGAATCTCTTTGAAGATCTGACGTAGGCAAGGTAAAAACCACCGATAGTACCAATCAAGGCAGCGGTTCTCAAGGCACCAGCAGGAACCTTACCTGGGGCCTTGAATGCACCTTCCATTGGCTCTAATCTTTCCCATGCTTGTAATGCCAATGGAAAACCAGCAGCGGAGGCTGCCCAGACACCGTAATCGGAACCTCTGAAATATGAGACAACCCTACTGAAATGTGGATCAACGTCAATGAGTTCATAGTCAGATGCTGGGGGATCAGACCTAACTGGTTGGTAAGTGTTGTTGTACGACATTGTTTGGGTGAAGTTTTTTGTAAGTGTCTTTTCTCACAATGTGATTGGAAAGTTTGGGAAAGGGCGTGTGCAGGTAAAACGTGAGCGTGCACGTGTTACAATTTCACGTGTGCTTCTCGGCCTGCGCCTGTGAGGTCCCTGCGATCGGATCGTTTTATAGGTGGCGGCAGAACCTTTGGAAGCTATTTGCAAACCATTCTTTATCAATGCCTATCCGATTGGATGACCATGAGCTGAACATTGGAGCAGCAGGATTGGAGTGGGACCATAAGCGAAGAAATGTGTTTGTGCGGTTGATTAACGCAGTCAGGGTGTACAATATCCCGCTTCTTAACTTTGGGATTATCCTAGTTCTCGGCATATTCCTATTCAAATTAACAACCAAATATAACGATCTATACATGAAGAGTTCCTTAATTACTATCTTAGTCACCAACTTGGTGCTATATGGGATTTCGGAGACATTGGCGCAATCAATTCTAAGTTATAGGGCTCTGGAAGTGGCTGTAACATTTAGATTTTTTGACGGCATGAGTGGAGGAGGATTGTCTTTCAACCTGGACGATATCGCGGCCAGAACCAATACAGGAGCTCAGGAGTACGAGGAAGACGAAGACGAGACCTTGGAAAGGTTTATTAACTACATTCAAGAAGATGACGACTTGATTACAGACGCCTCTGTCAGCACCGTCACGCCGATTCTGGAGTTATCCTATTTTGAATTCAATAGACTTGCTGGTTTCATGTGCTGGGGGTTCATCATCGGGTTTGCTCAGTGCTGGTGGTACAAATTCTTACAGATATATTCATCCAAGGATCCGAAGTTTATTGAAGTTTTACGAAAAGTGTTGACAGACCAGTTGTGTTACTCTCCCGTCTCTCTCTTTTCCTTCTTTACCTATGGTACCATGATTCTTGAGAGTGGAACTTGGCAGGATGCAAAGAATAAGTTGTCAAAGATATATATCAAGACGTTGATGATCAATTATTCAGTGTGGTTTCCTATTCAGTTCTTCAATTTTTTGGTTGTCCCAAGAACATACCAGGTGCCGTTCAGTTCTTCGATATCTGTCTTGTGGAATTGTTTCCTTTCCATGAGAAATTCAAAGGCTTCCCAGGAGTAGTGCCCTGGAAAGTGGAGTGGGGCTTCTTTTATAAGCGTATTAGCATTCTTTATAATTTACAGGCATTGGTAGAATAAATATGAGTCTCTTTCACGGTGTATTTTCGTTACAAGTACAACCCGGAGTTGGAGAACCCATTAAACTTTCTGACTGTAGAGCTCACTTTCTTGACGTACTCTTCCCTTCCCTTTTGCAAGAGAATTTCGGAGAGAACGTATGCAGCGTCCAAAATGGCGTCGTTGTCGGATTTTTCGAACCCTGGTTGACCCTCCGAGTTCAAAATTAAGCACATTATGGCATCTGGTTTGGATATGCTCAACTTGGACGCTAACGAGCCCGAAATCCCTGTGATAAAGTGGGGAGGCTTGAGCACAGGAATCTGCTTGAAAATATCAAGTAATTGGATCGAGTCGTCGTACAAGATGTTCAATGTTTGGTTGTTGTTCAAACTGCTTGGGGCTATAGCGATCCACTTCTTGGCGTGGATCTTCTCGATCAATTCAAGTGCCAACAAGTTGTATGTTATTACGTTTTCAAAGTGGGGGACAGTGATGATTATTGACGACTGCACGGAATTGATTGGGATCTCGACCTTTGGGTATCTTGCTTTGTTGGATATGGCCTGGTACAACCCCTCATCCTCGTCGTACTCATCCTGGGCCGGTTCACTCTGTTCCTTCAAATCGTACTCCACGGTGATGGACCCTATTTGCTTCCCATTGAACGATTGGTTGAGTATATCAACTGTTTTGGGAACTATCACGGCATACTCTATAGGAGCACTTGAATCGAGCTTGGTGCTTAAGTTTGGAATCAATGGCTCTGATTCCTCTTCCACAAACGTGTGTCTAGGGGTCTTAGTTTCAAGAATTGGTTTGATCTATACTTGTTAGTACTTAAACCATTGTCATAAGGGAGCTATTAGTGCATGTTACTTACAAGCATGGTTCGTTGCCACTGATTTAAGTGCTGCAAAAAAAAAAGTAGGCGCCTATCGAAAAATAATCAAACCACATCTTACGACAACACGAAATGAACGTTGTCAGAAGAAATGCCTTTGCCGGAGTTAGAAGAGTGCTTGGGAGTACTGCTGTTGGTGCCAGATACTACCACTCAGTTGACCACCCAAGTTCCAACACCATTGTGAACGAAAAATCGGTGGAATCTCTCATTCTCAACAAGGCATTCGACCATATCCCTGCCCATGGGTTCAATCTCAAGAGTATTAGCCAAGCAGTTCGCGATCTCAAGTACGGTGACTCGCTTGTGAGCTGTATCACCAGCAACCCATCTGGCTTATCCCCGGAATTCCAGCTTATGTTGCAATGGTTGAAGAGCAAGCGCCAGGAGTTGGTCAACCACATCGAAGACCCAGCCTCAGACCTTCATAAAACAGAAAATGAGTACCTGAGAGTGGCATACCTTATAAAGAAGAGATTGGAATATAACGAGCCTATTGTTGGAAAGTTATCTGAGGGCTTGGGAAACTTGATTTTGCCGTACAACATATCCTTGGGCTTGCAGGAATTGTATGATTTGACAGACGACATAACCTTCTACGCTGGCGACAAGTCCCACGACTTTGCCTGGTACTCCAAGAGAGCTAGTTTTGCCTCCGTATACGTTGCATCCGAATTGTTTATGTTGCAGGACACCAGTGCTGGATTCAAGCACACCAAGGATTTTGTTGACGAAAAGGTCGAGAACATAAGAAAATTGGGTGGAGCCTACGACGACGTTGAACAATGGACTTTCTTCAACGCCATTAGTTTGGTCAACTTGATAAGGTCTCAGTTGATCAGGGGTTGAGCAATCTGCTTGCAGTAATTATTACTTATATTGTATATATACAGTGTGCCTTCTTGTAATCTAGAATTGTATATGAGAAAAGAACTCGTAGCATGGAATAGTGTATTATGAGGTTCAACGTATGCTGTTCTGTTCCAAGTTGGTGAGCCGTACTTTCAAAATGCAAAAGACACTAAGTCACAATTGATTTGCTAAGTCACAGTTGAATTGCACTGTCATCAAAGATTGTAAAGATTCTTGCACATCAAACTTAACCAGCTCCCAATTCAAACTGTTTTCTTTTGATTTGGTTGACACTATTGTAGAGCATGGTTCGGTTGACGCCTATCGTAGAGCATGGTTTCGATGGCACTATGTAGAGCACCTAAGCTTGACCGGCTCTCAATGCTAACAACTTGTTTCTGGTTTCTTCAATATTCTTTTCTTGGGTAGTAATCTTCTCTTCAACTCTCTTGACCTCGTCTTCAATGAATTCAATTCTCTTTTGCACATTCACCTTAGCTTCACCGTACTCTTGTGGTAATAACACAGACCCAGTCAACTTGTAAATCTTGGAGTCATCGTTCAAGTGCTCAAATTCTTCTAAAACAATCTTGTTTTCTTGGAATTGGGTCTCCAACTTCGATCTGACTCCAATGAGCTCATTCAAAGATGATTGCTGCTCACTAAAGTCGAGAGAGAGCTGCTCGAATTGCTGCTTAGGGTCGGCCATGGTAAGTACAAATTTTTTGGTTGATCGCAGGTCACATGATTAATGTTATACATTGAACTCTAACGTTTAGCAGGATCCGGGCAATGACAAACTGAGCAACCGTAATTTGAATTGTTTGGTCCAAGGGAAATTGTAGGGTAATGGTGCTGTACCTTGTTGTAGTGGTTTTCCTAAGCAATGGACCTCATGAGTTTGTCTGCTGCTCCTCTCATCCTCAGTTAAAGTGAAGTGGGCTGATTGCAATGGATTGGGCTGGACTACAAGGAGAGGAGCTGCAATGCAATGACCTCAGCTGAATTGCAAAAAAATAAGTTGAATTGTAATAAATAAGCTGAGCAATGAATAAGCTGAATTACCATAAAAGTGTACTAGACTGCTGAGTGTTAGTTGTTGCAACCCAAACATCACCACGCAACTCACGTGACCTCCTATCTCTCAGCCGGCCCATGCACTACTTTAGTAGTCCCTATAACCATAAAATCAGTTCAGTGAAATATTGATAGCTTATATGACTTTGCATAAGTTGAGAACACTCTTAAAGCTTTGGCTGGACCTCTCACAGACATTGCATCCATTCCAGGTTCATCCACCCACTCGTGCCTACACCTTCGTATGACCAACCCGTTTAATTACCTACTTACCTAACCATTAATATATATATACCTCCAGGGTATACCTCTAAAACTAAGAAGGAAAGATATCGCAATCCTTCTCATCAATAATGATATCTGTCACATGGACAGCGTATCTTGTACTTGTGGAATCGCTGTAACTCTCAATTTCCGAGTCACTCTCCTCGTCAAGCTCTTCCTCGACCTCGACTTCCTGATCCATTCCATCGTCGTTTCTAGAGCTGAATTCGTGATAGTGCGCTTGGGCACCAGATTCTTGTTGCAAGTTGATGCTTGCATGCTGTTGCTGCCCTTCGTCTCCGTCGTCGTCCTCGTCCTCCTCGTTGTCGTCGTCGATAATCGCGGTATCTGACTCGCTGTGGTCTACAGAGAAAAAGGGTCTTGGAGCGTGATACGACGTGTGGCGTCTTTGCTTGGAGGATGATTCGCTGGGGCATGCATTGATGGACGAGTAAGATGAGTTGCGAGACGTGTTGCGCGGACTGCCCTTGGAGAAGCTGAGTGCCCGTATTTTTCTTTCATTGGCCAAGGATCTGACTTGCTGGTAAGGCGAAGCAAACAAATCTTGGTTGAATATGAATCCTTGACATTCGCGAAGGGATATGATGCTATAACTAGATGATTCGGGTAAATAACTGGGTGAGTCATACACGCTAAAGTTCTCACTTTGAATCATGGAGGGGGACAAAAACGAGTTTCGCCGGTACCACGGGGACGACGTAGACGCAAACAGCGACGACCGTGACAGTTTATCGTGCTTTTTGATCCGTGGGCTCTCCTGTTTGGTGTTCATTTTAAGAAAAGAGTGTTATCTAATTTGGTAAAATGCGAACAAGAAGGAAGGGTGACATCAGCGACCGCCGAGAGCCCGCAACTTTCATCCCCCACCTCCACCCACCACCAGAGATGACTTTTTTTGTGTGGCGCTGAGCACAGCTACGGTGTCTACCACTTGAGCAGACCAATGTAGTCGAGGAAGAGGGCTAGCGAGGTCTTTGGCAGCACCCAAAGTGGCTGCTCGTGGGTGGCTACAACATGTGCGCCCGTTTCGGGTCGCTCCGCTACTCGCATTGGATCTTAGGGCAGTGCGGTGTGGTACCTGCCATCCGTTTCAAGGCAGCAGCATCGGCCAGGGTCCAGTAGAGGCAGCAGCGCTGCTGGTAGGGCCCTGGTGACCACCCAATAGGTATGTGTGGTCGGAAGCTGAAGCGTATGTGAATCGAAAGTGGGATTACCGGCTGTTTTGGGCGAGTCCACCCCTGTAGTGTCAGCCGGAGGCCGGTCATGTGCACTGAATAGGTGCACCGGCTTACTTTCCTGCACCAGCTTACGAGCTTACGAGGAAAGTCCGCATATGAGGGATGTTCGCGCGCACCAACTTACAAGAGATATCAGTAGATGGTGCAGTAGTGAGCCATTGGTGGTAGGCTCCAAGTATATGGCAGCTCTGCAACCAGTAAACTACATACTAATTTTTCCATAAAAACATGCATTCTATTTACAAACGTTACTCGTGATGAGCAGGAAGATTGGCAACTTAAGCAACCTGCTTTTGGTTCAGGCTAATGCCTAGAGAATGTGATTAATTCATCTTTGAAGATACTGTGCCCCTTGTTAGAGAACACCTGAGCACCCCTGGGAAACAGAAAAACTTTGGGGAGATATGTACAGGTTCCCAAATTTCTGAATTCTCATTTTCCAGAGCAATGATCGGCAATTGCTCGTTTGATCATTACTCCATGTCAGCCAATAGGGATATTAGTAATCAGTACTTGCTTCGATATCTCGGATGGATTCGCATGGAGCAGGTGGTTAGTAGTTGGTTGTAGTCAACATTAGTGACATCTTTTCATTTACAACTTGGACTTGTCGTGGAAGCGGACACCATACTTTTCCTTCAATCTGTTCATGACGTAGATCAACCCTTCTCTAGAGTTCTTCAAATTTTGGGGGAATCTGTTGTGACTCCACTGTTCGATTCTTTGCTTGAACCCAAACAAGTTGGAAGAAAATCTAACCTTTGCATTCACTGCAGTAAGCATGTCCAGCATCCCTTTATGTGTGAGATATTCTTCGATTCTGATGAATTTGTGGTGATCAATGTTAGAAGTGTAAGACTTCATCATCTTCTGCTTTGGGTTGATTTGGATCTTTTCAATGATCCACGAGTTCAATTGCGATCCCAAAAGTGGCTTGATGAAGTTAGGTAACCTGCCCGTCTTCACTATCACTCTTGTGAGGTGAAGTGTGCCTTCAGAATCAATGTGGTGGTTGAGAGTATCGCAACTCAAAACATGCTTGGCATATGGGTTGGGGTATCTGTTGATGTATGCAAGACTGGCCGTCTCAAAGTCGTGGTTGTATGTATGGGAACTTTCGTAGAAGAGAACCATTTGTAAGTATAGGATTTTTTTTAAGAAAAAGCGTTTCGTAAAAAAAAAACTATCGTGCTTTTTTCACGATTATGTAAGAAATGGGTTTTTAGAGTGTGACTTCCGAGGTCGTACGACGAACTTCTCAGAAGGTCAAAAGTATCGGGGTGTAATGGAAAAGGCAATGGAATACGGTGGGTGGGCAGTGCAATGGAACGTCGCTGTTTGTGGTTGCTTTAGTCAGAGGGGTGGGAGGGTTGTGATGTAAAAAGATTTTAGTTTTAGCCATTCACAGGGACCTTACATCTAAAAAAACGATGGCAAAAATGACATCCCCAGTATGTCACGTTATTCAAAAGCAAACGCAAAAAGGAATTCGCTGAAACTTTCTTTTTGCCCTAGAAAGTACTTTGTTAACGAACATCTGGAGTATGCAGTTTGTCAAGGCAAAGTTCAAAATAGTCGTGTCCGAGTCGCTTGGCAGACCACATCTTTGCTCACAAACTTGCAAATGCCTTTTTGTGAGTGAGTCTGCCTCCAAAATTTTTCCCTTGCTCTGTCAATACTGGGGCGCCTGCTGGGATGCAGGTCGGGTATTAAATTTTGTCAGGGCAGCAAAGTTTCAAAGTAACCTGTTCTGCCAAGGATGGTCTAAGCGAGCTATACCGGAGAATGATCTGTCTGGGGGTACAACAAATAGTGGCGTGGTCCGTTGCGTATCGTTTCTTTGTGGGGTTGGGCACATCCACCCTCTCAACCATCTCCACACTGTGCCTTTTGTACCTGAAAAATGACTCTGTTGTATTTTAAGTCTCCATGAATTTTTTTTTTTGCAACTTCTGTTGCCATGTTTCTTTTTAGCGAGCTTTTGTGGTATGGATGGAGTACAGCTAAACCGGACTCTGTGGTATGGCCGAGATAATTTTTCACGTCTTCGAGTCAATGCCCACTTAGATATTATTAGTATCTGCTTTACCCCGTATTTTGATTGCGTATAAGTACAAAGCAAATCCAGTCGGTTTTTTAAATTAATTTCGACATCACTATCACACTCTTTTCAACCATGACTGAGAAAACAAGAATCGAGAAAACTGGTCTGTCTGTCGAACAGTTAGAACTGGGAATCTCACCGTACATCACGGAAGGGCCCACGAACCGCTGGACGGATTTCAAGGACTCGTTTAGAAGATCAGAAAGCACGCTGAGCGGGCTCGAAAAGTCCATTTCCAAGAGACATTTGAGAACTACTGCCATCAGTACTGGGTTGGGAACTGGATTGTTGGTTGCAGCAGGGTCCAAATTGCGTGTGGCCGGGCCCGCGGGTGTTTTGATTGCATATTTCATTACAGGGTACATTATGTTGATTCCAACGATCAACTCAGTGTCCGAATTGTCTGTTGCGTACTCTGGGTTGCCTGGTGGGTTCCAATCCTACTATGCCAAATTTATCGATGAGTCGCTTGGGTTTGCGCTCGGGTGGAACTATGCAGGCCAATGGATCACGGTGATTGCTTTGGAGTTGGTCACAGCAAGTATGACCATCAAGTTCTGGACTACGCACGTCAACCCCGACGTATGGGTTGCGATTTTCTTTGTGATTGTTGTTGCTATCAACCTCTGTGGGGTCAAGATTTATTCCGAAGCCGAGTTTGCGATGAACTGCGTCAAGATCTTGATGTTGACTGGGTTTGTCATCTTTGGGTTGATTATCGATGTTGGCGGAGGCTCCAATGGGTTCATTGGAGGTAAGTACTGGCATGATCCCGGTGCTTTCACCGACTTTAAGGGTATTGTCAGCGTCTTTGTCACCGGTGCCTTTTCGCTCGGAGGTAGTGAGTTTATCTCCATTTCTGCAGCCGAGACCGGTGGAAACGTCCGTTCTGCTCTTAGAAGTGCCTCCAAGTTGGTTTTCTACAAAGTCACTGTGTTGTTCTTGGGGTCCTTGACTTTTGTGGGGTTGTTGGTGCCCCACACTGACGACAGGTTGATGGGTTCTAGCGGAGATGCCACACATGCGTCTCCTTACGTCATTGCAGCCCAAATCCACGGTGTCAAAGTATTGCCGCATATCATCAACGCTGTCATTTTGGTGTCTGTCACGTCGGTGGCTACCGCTGCCATGTACAGTAGTCCGCGCTTGCTCCAGTCGCTCGCGGAACAAGGGTTGGCGCCTCAGTGGTTGAACTACATCGATAGAAAAGGAAGACCTTTGAGGGCCTTGTCGGTCACAATCGTCATTGCGTTCCTTTCCTTCATTGCCACATACGACAAGGAAGAAACGGTGTTCACGTGGTTGTTGTCTATTTCCGCTCTTTCTTTCATCTTTGCGTGGTTATTTATTTGTCTCTGTCATGTCCGTTTCAGAGCAGCTCTTAAGCACAGAGGTATCCCATTGACGTCCTTAGCATATGTCTCGCCTACGGGGATCATAGGCTCGTATGTTTCTATTATTATCAACATTTTGATTTTAGTGGGTCAATTTTGGGTCGCCTTGTGGCCCATTGGCGGTGACGGAAAACCAAGCGCAAACGGCTTTTTCGAAAACTATTTAGGGGCTCCTGTTATGCTTGTTTGCTATCTTGTTCACAAAATATACACTCGTAACTGGAAGCTCTTCAAGCCGGTTGAAGACATTGACCTTGATGCTGATAGAGTCATCTACGACCCAGAGATTTTGGAGTTTGAAAACTTGGAAACAAAAGAAAGGTTTGCTAGCGCTCCTATCTGGAAGAAGATCCTTATATTCATGTTTGATTAGTAAATTAAAGGTAGCACTGCTGTATCATAAGCCCCGTAGATCTCAACCCTTGCCGTGGTCTATACCTGGATCAAAACAGACCTGTAACATTCTGGCTGCGAAATTTTTTTTTTGCTGCAACCTGTACTTTCTTAATATATAGCTACATGTGCCCACCCTAGACAGGCCATTACGCCTTGCTAATACACTTTAATGAATAACTCTCGTAAGCACATGAAAGCTCCTAGTTTGTGGGAAGTGGTCGGGATGTTGAAAAAACTTTGTGACGACCAGGGAATGGACTTCTTCTTGGTTACTCGGGATAAAAATCCAGGATCCCAACTCAAGGTCCTGCATTCCCCTGCTTTTACTAATTCCCAACAGGTAAGAGTGGTCAGTGTGTTGCAGGAGGATGAGTTTGGATCTGACTTGGCTATCATTCGGCCTACTTTGAACGAGTTTAGCTGGTTGGTGTTGGAGAAAGGTAACTGCGCTCCCTTGCTTGAATACTATTCTTCTTTGCTCACGTGCCTCACACAAGCCGTATGCAAAGACATTGCCAAGTTCTGGATAAGAGTAGCAGAGCCACGGAAGCAAGCGTTGTACCCCTACAAACACTGCAATGCGTCTAAACCCCCCTGGTGGCCAGAGCATGTCAACCACATAGAGCCAGATCATTTGGACAAAGATGGCAGAGTAAGCGTTTTGATTTGCATTCTTCGCGACCCAGACTTTTCCTTGAAAGAAATGAAGATCAAAACCAGTGTGGCTCGGTCACAGAACCCATTGATACAGCGGTTGTTGGACGAGGTCTACTACGTGGCTTACTACGATAGACTATTTCACCACCCCACCACCGTTGACACCGGCGAATCGCCTCCATACCACATTTACGAGGAGCAGTCGATGAGCCTCATAGTGAGTGATTTCAAAGGTGCCATATTGAACAACAGAAAATCAGGCGTGATTATGATGAGCCAAATCTCTCCCACTAAAGTCAATAACAGAACCTTCACCTTGGACGAGATTTCCTCCAAAAAAAGACCCTATGATGAAAAAAACTCTGCAAGAAACGCTTCAAAGAGACAACACAGGAGTAGACCCCAGTGCCAGAATCAATTCCGCGTAGGCAGCACCACGAAGAAGGAGCTGCACCAACAAGACGATAATTCGCCGGCGCACGTCCTCCCTGGCTCGGGGTTTAATGTAAAGCTCGAGTATGCAGACTTACCTTCCAGTCCCCCATGTGCCCCCACAGTCATGCAGGGGTGCCCTCACTCACACCACCCAAAGGACTACGTTCACAACAACTTACAGGTGGCGTACTCAGTCCCCCTCAGGGACCATCCAACAGCCGCCCCAGCTCCGCACGCAGACGATGACTTCTTCTACCAGGACCTGTTCCACAATGATTCTGTATTCAGTATCATTGATGATTATTCATCCTGCTCGGATCATACGACTGACTATTAAGAGTGACCCCCCTTCATGCCTCCTATGAGTACACGCCGCCCCTTTTCGGGACTAGCCGCTGTAAAAACTCTGCATGCAGGATTTGCAGCAATTGGTATAAATTCTGCAAAAACTTCAACAAAAACATTACATTTTACATCACCTATAAAATGTCTGCTCAACTCGAATCTTTCAACTTGTCTTCAAGTGTTCCTATTGAAATCAACCTCATCGCTATAGAAGTTGTAGCAGCAGACAATGTTACTGCTAGTGAAAACGCCGCTGCCCTTGAAAAGGCAGACGCAAAGGTTGCCGCTGGTTTGCTTGACTCCGGTATTGCCGCTACCCATAGACTTCCTGCCCAACCCAAGGTAATCAAGTCAGCTCCTACTGTCCAGTCTGGTTTAAGGGAAGGAAAGAGATGCATCTTTTCGTGTGCCGCCGACGACTCGAATGATGATATCATTGTTGATGGTCAGCCTTACAAGAGGGTCCGCCCTACTGGCTTGAGAAGCGCCGCTGGCTCTGGACTCCGTGGAATCTTTTCCTGTCCAGACCCAAATAGCGACGACGACAATAACATTGTAGTTGACGGACAGCGCTACAGGAGAGTTGGCGCTCCTCCTTTAAGAGAAGATTCTGGTTCGGGGTTGTGCAGTCTCTTCCCTTGCTGTAAGAAAAACAACAACAATGACGACAACAACGATGACAACGATGACCCTGACAATATGCTAATGGTTGATGGTGTGCCCTACAGAAAAGTTTGTGCTGGCGCGAGACTTAGAGACGACCCCAGTTCAGACTCTCGTTGTTTCTTTTCCTGCCCCAAGAAGAATAATGATGACGACAACGACGAAAATGACATTATGGTTGATGGTAAGCGCTATAGAAGAGTTGGTGCTCCCCCATTAAAAGATAACTCCATTACTGGCAAACTTGGTTTGTTTTCTTGTCAAGCCAACATTCAACCTGACGATACTATCGAGGTTGATGGCCAAAAGTACGTCAAAGTGGGTGGTCATTTGAGCACTCCACGTCTCAGAGACAGTCTCATCAGTAATTGTCCAATATTTGGTCCAAGAAACTCAAATGATAACCCTGAACTCCTGGCCCTGCCTATCAACAGGCTCAGAACTCGTTTGAGAGGATCCTTCCCATGCACGGCAGATAAAGACCCTCAGTTGACTAGAAGACCACCTAAAAGAATCAACCGTGTGAGAGTTGAGCCTAGAATTAGTGAAGTAACTGAAGATGCAGATGAATTCCTGCATTGCTGCGAGCAACTGCTGACCAACTGCAGTGTTTCTGTTGATGGCAGTAACATTTGTGGCAACAAAGTAGCTCACTCTATGCTCCCAGGCTTCCCTAAACTCAGCGACCACTTGTCACGCTATCCTATTGTTATTTCTGCACATTCTCACGCAGAAAGTTCTCCAATCTTTGCTAGGACAGGCAACGCCGTGAACCCTGCATTGAAGTGGGTAGTTGCAAAACACCCAGTCAAGTCTGTAGCTACCACTACCGACAATGTTAGTGATGCTGCTTTGAACAAAGTTGATGTCTTGCTCCCTAACCTCCAAAAGTTTAAGCGTTCCGACCTCACTCACCATTTCGTTAAGCCATTTCAAAGCAGCTACCGTTCCGCCGTTGACTCCAAGCACAAGGTTGAGAACAAGTTTGTTGATCCATTGGTTGCTCCATTGAACGACGGGTTGCAAAACCTAATTGCCAGAATCTCCCCTAACCTCAAAAAAGTGGGCAGGGATGAGGCCGCTACTGAGCTTGCTCGTACTGGTTATATTATCAGCAACGTCGTTACCCGTGCTCGTGAAGTACCACCAGAAATTGCTGCTGACAGAGAGGCTGGCTTACTTGATGTTGAAGGCGAAGGTGAGGGTGAATTCCAAGTTGCTGCAGAAGTTGCCGAACAGGGTACGCACAAATCGGGTTCAATCCATGCTCACGTAGGATTTGATATTGATATTGAAATTGAAAGTGAGACTGACCCAGTTGACCCAGTTGACCCAGTTGACCCAGTTGACCCAGTTGACCCAGTTGATCCAGTTGATCCGATTGACCCAATTGACCCAATTGACCCAGTTGATCCAGTCGACCCAATCGATCCAATTGACCCAGTCGACCCAGTCGACCCCATTGGACCAGTCGAACCTATAGTTCCAATCCCAGTACCAGTGCCAGTACCATATCCAGTACCATATCCAGTACCAATTGAACCAAGCCACCATAGTCCAGCAGTGGTTGTCAAAGCAGACGTAGCTGTTGTCCAGGCAGACATTGCCATTTTCGAAGACGCCCACATTCCTCGTATTGAGGACTCTGCTGCAACGGTCAACTTCTAAACCAAACGGAGGCTACCGGTGTCAAGCTATCTATGATCTACAGCGTGTAATCTAATACAAACGTAACATTGTTTATTGTAGATATATCTGACATGCAAAACAAAAAAAGATTAAACTAGTTTACAAACTGGTGGAACACTTTATGACTGAGGGAAATGAAAGGCAGCAAAGGCTGAAGGAGAGCTTAATCCTTAGACTTCTTCTTCTTATCCTTCTTATCCTTCTTATCCTTCTTATCCTTCTTTTCCTTCTTTTCTTTCTTTTCCTTCTTTTCCTTCTTATCCTTCTTTTCCTTCTTTGGCTTTGGTTCTTCTTCATCGTCTTCGTCGTCATCGTCATCTCTGGATCTCTTGTTGGACTTTTCAACAGGAGCAGGTTCAGCAAGATCGCTCCCACCCAAGGCCAAAGCAGCCTTGACGGCGTCAGAGTTCTTCATAGAAGGAGCACCGGTGTCGTAAAAGTTCAATCTTTCTTCAACTTGCTTCTTCAAGATTTCACCAAAAGCAGTGGATGGCTCTTCAGAATAGTTATCAATTCTGGAAGCAATAGAACACTTGTTAGCCAAGTATCTTGAGATTCTACCCTTGTTCTTGGCAGAGGCCTTACCAATGAAGGAAGAGTGGTAAATCAAACCGTACTTTGGAGTGTTACCCTTGGTCTTCAAGGCTCTGAACAAAGCCTTTTCAGCACCCAAGATTTGGACGGTGGAGGCAGCTTGCTTAGACAAGTTGGTCAAAGAACCAGCGTGGGAAATCAATCTGGCACCAACAACTTCACCAATCAAGGTGGACAAGTTTGGAGCAACAGTGTTCATCTTTTCAGTCAAGTATTGGTACAATTTGGAACGGTATTCGGTGATGTTAACAACTCTTTCGGCAAAGGTGGAGACATTGTCCATATCTTGTTCACTCAAGTCTTGACCCATGGAGATTCTAGCGTTATCTATAACTCTTTGGGCAACACCAGAATCATCGTTGAGTAAAGCAGCAACTTCATGTAAAGATTCATCGGATAAAGAAGCCTTGTCCTTAATGAACAAAGCCAACTTGGCATAGGTGTAGTTGTCTGGGACAATCTTGGCCAATTCAGGAAAGTGCCATCCGTACCATTCCTTTACTCTCATGGAGAAAGTGTTGATGTCCTTGTCTAACTGATCCAACAAAGCAATGGCTTGAATGATGTGGTTGTCGTTCTTTTGGACAGAAAACTTAACCTTGGCTCTGGAGAAGGCGTGACCCAAACCTAATTGAGCTCTTTCAATGTCGCCTTCTTGCAACTCCTTGAACAACTTGGCACCGTGAACTCTGATACCTCTCAAGAAGTCTTGCACAATCTCGTTGGACAAACAGTCAACGTATGGGAAGAATTCCTTGATGGAAGGACCCAAGTTCTTATCGGAAACACCCAAGGAAATCTTGTTGTCAGCAGATGACTCTGGCAAGTTTAATTCTAAAATGGACTTCAAGTAGTCAGAAACTAACCCTTCGGAAATGTCATTGGCGTTTTCTAAGGCTTGGGCAGCTCCCTTGAATGGTGCAAAGGAAACCAACTGAACCATCTTGGAAAACTTTCCAAAATCATTGGAAGCTTCTTGAACTTCTTTCATTCTGTTCGCAACAGCATCTTGTTGAATTAAAACTTTGAAAATAGCATACCCGGTAGCTTCTTCAAAGAGAAGATAGTCCAAACCACTCATCGTACAGGGGATAAAAAGGTTGATGGAAGTTGAAAAAATCTTCTCATCTCGAAAAATTTGAGAAGAGCTGGTACACGTGAAAATCACGGGATAATTTTATGAGTCACGTGAACACATATTTTAGCAGCGACCCACAGTCAGACCCCAGCAACAACAAGCACCATTCATTTCTTATTTGAGTCGGACATTTTTTTTCCTATTTTGTTATTAAGATAACTGAAGATGTCGTAGGTAACCAAATATAGTACATTTTGAAGCGTTTTGAATTTTAACTTCCGATACTCTTTCTATGACCCTCCGAAGGTGAGAAGAAGGTGAGACGCTTGAGAGTTGTACATTCTTCAAAAAGCCAAATGTCTGTGCTGGCGTCTCTGTTGTATCAACTCAACTTAAATTGTATGTAGTTGGTATTGTTTTACAAGTTACTGCTGTTTAGAATCTGGTTTACGTGGAATATTTATTGCGCAACGATTTGCAGCAAAATACAATAGGGAAGTTTTTATGTACTTCCTAAACATCACTATGGTAAAAGTGAGCTAATGTTCCTGATTACTAGCTTGATATACAATTTGGAACCTTTCTACACTCGCTTCACCCTCACTGGGTATTGTACTCGTTCACTAATGTAATTTATTTGAGTTGCCAACACGGCGCTATGCAAAATTTATTTCCCAACCCATTTCCCTTAACATATTATGCCAATCCACCACCATTGATCCTTCCGTATTCTGATCCCACACCTTCTCCATTAATACCTTAATTCTTTGAACGTTCCAAGGGCCATACATGGACATGAAGTCGTCCAATCTTTTCGTCATCACCTCCCTATCTTCTTTACAAACACAATGAATTCCCGAAATAAACATCGGGAAGACAAGCGAAGCTTGTACCGGTGTGCCAATAAGTATATCGAGACATTTGATCAAGTCAGCATTCAAAACTTGCATCTCCAACATTGTCGGATTGCACAACAACACTGCTTGTTTCAAGTACAACTTCGCACTCAATTGAAATGCTTCAAAGAGAGTTAACTGGTGCTCCAACTCGGTATCTGTCATCTTATCCAAGTCACTTGACTGGGGCCTGGACTCGTTAATCTCTGTTTCCAATTTTGCAGCCTTCAGAATAATGGTAGCTAGCTCCTTAACTTTTGTGCCATGCACACTTAGTTCAGACTCATAGTCAGCAGGATCGTCTGCTGGTGTATTGCAAGCAGAGGCAGGGTTGTTTCTCTCATACACCAACTCACTTATATCGCCTAGAATCCTATACAACTTCTTTGAGATACCAAGCAATGGACTAAGCGATCCCTTAGAAAAGCCCTTATCATCGTTGAAGATCTGATTGTAAACCTCTGACGGGAAATAAGTTCTTCTGTGAGTGGTGGAGCTAGACAACAAGTCATGGTATGCAAAATTGGATATCAACCAGTGCTCTTCCTTCAGTTTGTTAAAGTTCAAAATCCCTCCATTTGCCTGGAGCAACTTCCAGCCCCAGTTTAAGATAAATGACCAATTTTTAACATCACCTTTGCAAATCTCTGCACCGCAGAGAATCAACAAGGTTGCTAGTTTGATAATAGTGGATTGCCGATCTGATTCTACCAAGTCTTTCTCAGACAAGGTGTTTTCGTTGAAGGATTCGTTCAGCCCATCAAGTGACTTGTTGAAATGTCTGAGTGCCAAATTAACGTACTTTGTTCCCTCTTGTGCCCATTGGCCCCCGAGGTGGAACCCAGCCCAAGCGAGAATCGAATAGAGCACACCCTTATCTTTCTTAGCCAACGGTAAAAACACACTTTGGTAAGAGTTGGAGTTGTTCTGTGAGGTTGGAGCAATTGATATTTGCTTGGATAGAAAGTCAACATAGTAACTATAAAGGTACTTGCCGTCTGAATTCAACTCTGGGACCAGTGAAATTGGGGTACTGGGGGTGAGGAAATCAAAATTCATATTGTGGATGTCAGTTCCAAAGCTTTCAATGAAATTGGTGAAGCTCTGAGATTGTACAAGAGAGCTTTCAATGTTATCGTCGTTGTCGTCGAGTTCTTGAACATTGTGTGGGCTAGTTATCCCCCTCAAATAGTTCAAAAATGTTGACGAGGGAGAATTGGCCTCGTGCTTGGGAATAATAGATAGCATTTCGTCCAAGCTTGCTATGGGTAAAGGAGATGTATATGAAGGGGAAGTTATGGATTGAGGTATACCGGCTTGAACGCCTGTTGTTGGCTGCAAAGATGGGGCGATTTCTCTCGAAAACTCAGACGCAATAGTTGCATCAGGAAGCGGAGATTGAGCAGACCCAAACTGTGGACCCTGTCGTATTGCTGACATCAGCAGCGCAGCTACCAATTCCCTAGAGGTAGATCTGAGATCAGAATGGCTGTACCTAAAGGCCTTCAACGGTTCGACCGGACTGCCAGGAACAAGCAGCCTGGGGGAGGAGACAGACGAAGGAGGAAGATCAATTTGCAGGTCCGGCTCGGTCTTAGGCTTGGGTCTCCTCTTCCTCAACTTGTTTTGGCCCTCTTCTTTGCCAACTTTTGCTTTCAAAGACTGAATCTCAGACTTGGACATGCGATCATGGTCCACCCAGGTACACTCCTTGTTCAAACGTTTGCAATCTGAGCAAACAGGTCTAACCTCGTTGCACTTCTTCTTTCGTATCTTGCATGTGAGGCACCCGTTTCTAGATTTGCGTGGAACGCTTATTTTGCATAGATCATTGTGGGTCCGGATTATACATATCTGGTCTTTATCGAGCGCCTTGTTGGACTCTGGGATGGATGGAGGTGAAGAGGTAGAAGATGTTGTTGAAGATTGTTTTGATTTCCCTTTCGAATTAAAAGTTAGTATCATAGATTGAGGGTTCCGTACTCTCTGGGGAAGTTCCTCTTTGGGAGCGGGTTAAGTTTTCTCGTTTGCCAAGTCAAAACGGTTTGATAGCGGATACTTTCCCAATCTATCCTGCACGTGCGTTAGCACGTGATAGCGTTTGGTTCACTCGCTGCATTTGCCTCAAGCGTTGTGAGCGGTGCATAACAACGAATCTCGTATGGGGCAATATTCCCGATCAAACGTTAATATGGCTAGATAAAGTCACACAGCATCTATGCAAAGTAATCTTCAGTGTGTAGATCTTTCGAACCATGTAACCTGCAGAACGACATAGAACCTTCCATTTTTAGGTAGAAGACAGAAAAAAACGAGTTTCCGACAATGTCGGGACCAATAGGAGAGAGCAACTGCTGTAGTGCCCCTTTGATGGTGTCGATAGATCAAGAAACCAGTTGGCGGCTAGCATACATGTGTCAGAGTAGATCGAATGATGACCTCGTCCACCAAACTCGTGCTTCTAGTTTCTGTTGCAGAACACAAGCGTGACGACTTTCCTAATTGTGCAACAAAAAAACCCAAACAACAACCCGGGAAAAATTTAAGCACTGGAAATGCAAATCCATTTGATTCTTTCTTGTTCATAGAGTCTCTTATCATTTCGATAGAACATATATACAACACACCATGTCTTTAAAACGTATTAACAAGGAATTAACTGACTTAGGAAGGTATGTATAGATATATGCATTTTAGCTAGAAGCTCTTGCTTTTGTTTAGATTGGAGGACGTTGCCAGCAGTTGTTGGTGAAGGGAGAGAAAACTAGTGACTGGGTCCACACGATATAAGAGAGGGGAAAGGGGATCGAATAAATCAGGAAGAGGGATCGAATTGTAAGAAGGACAGTTGGATGAGCAACTGTGACCAGTTGCCGCCAGCTCCAGTACTCCCACCAGCCACCCTGAGACCTGTTCGGTGGCGTTTTTTGATCACACTTTGATTTTCGACGAAACTGGTACTAACCAAAATTTAGAGATCCACCATCCTCCTGTTCCGCAGGACCAGTTGGTGATGATTTATACCACTGGCAAGCATCTATCATGGGACCACCAGATTCTCCATACGCTGGAGGTGTTTTCTTCCTCTCCATCCATTTCCCAACTGACTACCCATTCAAGCCTCCAAAGATTGCTTTTACAACCAAAATTTACCACCCAAACATCAACGGCAACGGTAACATTTGTTTAGATATATTGAAAGATCAATGGTCTCCTGCATTAACAATCTCCAAGGTTTTGTTGTCCATTTGCTCATTGTTGACAGATGCAAATCCAGATGATCCTTTGGTTCCTGAAATAGCTCATATTTACAAGCAAGATAGAGCAAAGTATGAAGCCACTGCTAAGGAATGGACCAAGAAGTATGCGGTTTAATGTATAGGAATAAAGACTACCAGTGAGTGAACTTGTGTGGAGGGTACCTTCCGAGTTGCTATCTGGTTGTTTGCTGCTCATTGTAAGGGCACTCCGCAGCCCTATCTGTGCTACGACGTGCATTGTAGATTACGGCGGTTATACGCTTCTATGCCCTAACCGTTTCCTCCCAACGGTATTTCGACAGGTCAACTGTCTGGGCTCAAACAGGGTGCACAAGTGTAGTGCTTTATCCAGCTTGGGCGCACTGTCTCAGGAAGTTAGCGACACCAAAGTCTCCCTAAATTTTTTATCCCCAGCGATGCATTCACCATATTTTCCTTTCTTGGCTCACAATTTTTCCTCGCCAGGCTGCACAATTTGTGCGTAAAGTCAACTTTCACAGGCGCAACAGTGCACTAGCAGTACACCTATCTGATTTAAGTTTCTATTCATCTTGCAGCTTTCAAAAGAGAAATAAACCCTCCAGTAGTTAGGTTTTGCCCAACTGTACTAGAGCAGTAGCATTACAGTTTAAAATTCTAGTTTAGAACGTAGCTTTAGGGAATGTTTGGGGCGCCCGGATGCTCTCTGCCACTAGTTTGTTTCTGTCGCGTAAAAATCTATGAAAAACATAACCAACTACCAACCAACGCACCAGTACTCGACGCCATCAAGCTTCATACATTGCCAAGATGGAGAAACTTGCGGCGTTTCAATTGAACAATTCTCTGAAGTTGTTCCAACTTGCTAAACAGTTGAATAAACTCAAGTTCTTTGGTCCATTCGTTACTGAACAACAATTCAAAGTCTTGGACTTTATTCTACAACAAGATAACATCGAAGTTTGGGACAACTTTCTTGAAGGAAACTGTTCTGTCAAATTCTCAGAGTCCGAGGAAGATGAAATACAAGCAAATGGTGATGAATCAGAAGAAACTCAAGGTGGTGAAGATAACACACAGAGTGCGCCAGACGCTACCAATGTGTCCCACACAGACTCTGAGCTCACCTTCGAAGAAGGATCCAAAATGATCAACTCATTATCATTACACATCCGTTACCTCTTATGGGAGAAGGCTATTGACTTTTACTACAGCTCAGAGACCTTAGTAGATCAGATTGGTGAGGTTAGTGATGACTATGAATTGATAGATTCCTTGGATCAGGACGACGAAGAAAAGAAAGAAGACGACAAAATAGAAAAGGTAGAGTCTCAAGTACGAGAAGAAGAAGATGACTATGATGATGATGAAGACGACGAAGGTGAAGACGAAAATAAGTTGCTGGATGAGCCCTCGTCTTCTGCTGATGCAGGCAAACAAGCGCTCTCCATAACTTACAATGAGGATAAGCAATTGGTTTTAGAAATCCCCAAGTCAATTTTCATCACGTCATCACCCGAGGCAGATCCCATCGAGAACATGAAGTCACCCGAAGCCCAGGAAAATGGAGAGGAAGACGAGCAGGTCGGTGCCGAAAACTTGGAAATACAAAACCAGGATCTTCCATCCCAAACAGCATTAGAAGAACAGGAGCGTTTAATAAGAGAGTCCAACAAAGTGTACCACAGCTACGAATATGATAGAGAAACCTTGATCAAGAGAAGGAAGTTGGAGAAGTCTGATCTTCAGTTGGAGAAGTCCAAGGGCGGCAGCGATGGGGCGAGCCAAAATGGCTCGGCCTCAGACGTGCTAGCATCCATAGAAGATAATCACAGAGAGTCCAATATAAACATGAGTATTAATTTAGGTGCTGCAAACACCTCGCTCCAAAGGTTATTGAGCACGATCCAGACAAAAAGAGAAGACATTCCATTGAATGACTATGAATTAAGAAATCTTCTTATGGACGTGAGGAAAAACAGAGGTAAGTGGGCTAGTGACGAGCGTGTTGGGCAAGAAGAGTTATATGAAATGTGTGAAAAGGTGGTGTCTGAGTTGAGAGGGTACACTGAACACTCCACACCATTTCTTAATAAGGTTTCCAAGAGGGAAGCACCCAACTATTCGTTGATTATCAAGAAGCCCATGGATTTGAATACTGTTATGAAGAAGCTCAAGACTTTGTCGTATAATTCCAAGCAAGAGTTTGTGGATGACTTGATGTTGATTTGGTCCAATTGTTTAACATACAATGCGGACCCCAAGCATTTCATCCGCGTCCACGCCCTTGCCATGCAAAAGAAGACCCAAAAGTTAGCACCTATGATTCCAAACATCACCATTAGAAACAGGGCTGATATTGAGAGGGAAGAAGAAGAGGCTGAGGCTCGCCAGGCAACTCCTCTGGCTGGTCCTGCTGGTGGAAGCACTGGAGGAAAAGCCATGACGAAGGGCAGAAAGAGAAGTCGTCCTGAAGAGATCAAAAAAGAAGATGAAGATGCACCGCTAGGTCAACCATCTGAGGACGGCACGCCAGACCCTTCGGCTCCTGCCTCTGTAGCCCCTGTGGATGTCCCTGATACTCCAGCTTCAGCATCTGTACCTGCTGCGGGCTCGGACTCCACACCTGCACCTGCTGCATCAGCAGGTGCTGCTGCGGTTTCGGATGACGAAGATGAAGAAGACGATACTGAACATATTGCTGACGGAGAGGTACCCAATGGCACTGCGACTGACGCCCACGACGAAGACAATGAATTTGACCCGGAACTCCAAGCTTGGAGATCCTTAACAGCCAAATCAAGAGCAAATTATTGTGCTCAACGGGCAGAGTTGTTTGATGAAAAGTTCCATCTTAAACCCAATGCGCACGCCATTCTTCGTAAATCTGCTGGAATGAACAACTTTAACCAGTACTTGAAGAACGAAGAGGTGATATCCAAAAGTTCGAATCTCTTGGAAAACGATGAACCCTATTTATTTGAATATGACATTACTGGAGGAATCCCCGGGATCTTTTATAAAGGGCTAGATGAAGCAGAAGAAGAAAAGAGAGAGCAAGCGTTGGCAGATATATACTTACAACAGGTGGACGGAGACGCATCCAAGAGTAGATCCAATTTTGCATTGCCCATTGACGCTGGTCTTAACAAGATATACTTTGAGAACATTACACAAATCCAAGAGATTAGAAAGATTTGCTTCAAGATATCGTTAATCCGTCAAATGCAGACGCAGCAGTTTGTGCACCACACGCAGATGAAGCCTCCAGAAGTTGAGGCAATCAAGGAGGTCGACATTGACTCCGCGTCCAACTTGGCCAACCATGAACCCTTCAGCAGAGAAGTTCAGTTTTCGGTCATGAGAAGAAATGTCAGTAAGATTGCCATGCAAACCGGGTTTGAAACCGCGGAGCCTTTTGCCATCAACACATTGACCCAACTAGCAGAGAGGTACATGGGCAACCTTATCAAGTCGATCAAGGTCCATTCAGAAAACACCTCTGCCAACAGACTCAGCAGCAGAGAAATCGTGCTTCTTTCGCTTCTTGAAAACGGTGTCAACAAACCAGATGACTTGTATACCTTTGTCCAGGAAAGAATCATGAAACAGCGTGACAAATTGTACAGCTTGCGGGATAAGTTGTCCAACTTCTTGAAGGACTTATTACGTCCTGGGTTGGAGAACTTCAACGAGCGAAGCTTTGAGGATAACAGTGAACAGTTCATGACTGGTGATTTCTCCAACGACCTTGGTGACGATTTCTTTGGTTTCAAGCTGTTGGGTTTGGACAAGGAATACAACATGATGAGCACGTCGATCCCAATCTACTTGCTTCACTCGAGATTGCACAACTCGTACTCCAGCTCCACCAGCTCCACCAAGAGAAACAAGTACGAAGACTTGAACGAGTATGTTCCACGCAGATTGATTGCCAGGGACCTCGACCAGCAAATTAAGTTGTTGAAGCCCTTCTACAGCGCATTATACGACAAGTCCAAGGCACACTTCATCAAGAACCAAAAGAAAAAGGGCGAGAGCACCGAATTGCCCGAAAACAATGGGTTGGTCATCGTTGAAGACGACGAATTGCCGCAAAAGCAAAGAAATATTAGACCCAGATTACCTCCAACAGGGAAGATTGCTGGTATTAAGAAGAAAATCATCTCAAATTCTTTCTTCATTCCGGAAAGTGAGGTCAAAGAAGAGGACAAGGTTGGAGACTTATTTGATGAGGACGAAGAGTTGAAAATGCTTGAAGACCAGTTGAAGAGTGAAGATTTGGATGAGTTCTCCTAGTGCTGAGGGATATAGTGGTGGTTGATTGGGGTTAGCTCCCAATAATTGGATATTAAAGTGAGTCACCTCGGGGAAGAGTGCTCTTGACTCACCTTTGGAAGGAGATAGTTGATGAAGTCGAGACACTGTAAACATAAACGACCTCAGAGTAATTAGGTATCAATAGTTTGTACGATAGTAAAGGTTTAGTGGTAGGTGGGTGTAGTGCTGTAACTTGGGAGAGTTTGGTTATTGTTGCAACCACTTGTTCGCAGCAGTTGCAGACTAGTGTGCTTTTTTGCACACATGCTTGCAACTACTCGTTCGCAGCTGTCGCGGCGAGCAACGCTGATACTGGACGTGTCCCCCGGTTTGTGGTATGTCCGACGAAGTCCCTAACACACAAGCATTCTTTTCCACTACCTCCAAAACTGCCCCATATAAAGTAATGGTAAAATTTATCGGTAAAAACACACTGTAAATCAAGATGTAGTCAGTTTTGTGGGCGCCCAGCTCAGAAACAGTCACCGTGAGATTTGTTCCACTCCCGAATTTATTTCGACCACGTTCATTCCTATTCAATCCAATGTTGTAACTAATATGACCAGCACCGACTTATCCAAACTTTCCAAGACTCAACTATATAATCGAGACGTACTTGGACGTACGCTCCTCCACTACCTTATACTTGCCAACAAACCAGAAAGTTTACGAGAGGTCTTACGAAACCCAGATATCAAAGGTGCATTAACGCTCACTGATCACGAAAACAGCTGGAACATCCTTCACTATGTGATCTTCTACAAGAGGTTAGCGTGCTTTACATTTATCCTTGACTACTTCAAGAGGCAGCAAAGTGTTCCGTTATTCAGTCCAACGGGCACGTTTGTCGAGCTCCTCAAAACCAAAGATCGTACGCACAATGCCCCATTTCAGTTAATGGACAACGACTTCAAAAGCTTGTTGTGGGTTCCTGATCACATAGACAATGAGAGCGTGCTGGTGAAACCGCGCTTTACAGACAAGGTCAACCGAAGTACGTGGAACTGGACCAGAGATGGTGGCGAAATCTACGTGTTTGGGTCCAACTCCAGTAACCAGCTAGGGCTCGGAGACTCGTCCAACCGATCCGTGCCTTCCAGGATCCCCCACGAACCATTTTTCATAGAACAGAGGTTCCACAAGCTACAAAAACCCAAGTACAGGAAGATCAAAGTGTCGAAAAACCACTCCATTCTACTCACCCCGAGCGGGCAGTTGTACTCATGTGGCAAAGGGTCGCGCGGACGTTTAGGACATTCCAACCTCAAGGACTGCTTCAAGTACGAGCCTATCCAAATAGATAAGCCCATCCAGGACTTCACCATATCGAACAACCACTGTGTTGCCTTCACAACTAGGGGACAGGTATATGCCTGGGGCCTCAATAGCTACAACCAGCTTGGGTTTGAGTCACCCAGTCGGTCGCAGAACAAAAGGTTTCTTGATAACTTTGACTCCACCCCGTTGCATGTGTTAGGAGAACTCAAGCAGGCAAAGACTATTCGTGGGGTATGTGTTTCGAAGATCCACTCGTTGGTGTATACCAACGATGAAATCTACTCATGGGGGTTGAACATTGGCCAAATGGGGTTTTCTGCATACCAGACAGACATTGAGCACAAGGTGGGCGACACCATCTTCAAAGGGTCCATAGTGCCCACACCCAAGGCCTACCAGGTGCGAAATGAGATCAAGTGTGTGGACACATGTGAAGAGTGCACGTTTATAGTGACGCAGAAGAATGAGATACACGTCTTGTTCCAGTTCAACTACATCAAATTACCCCGGATCCCAGTGTCCACCAACCACTTTGACAAGTTCAAGCCGTCCAAGTTGACCGAGGCCATTCTGATCAAAAAGATTGTGGCCCGTAGCACCAAGTTTTGCGTCTTATTGTTGGATAATGGTGATGTCATAAGCTTTAGCTTTGACCCAAACGATCACAAGAATACAAAGTACTCATACATATGGAAGGCAAGCAGTACCACCATGATGGCGGTTGACGTTGACACCTCTGGCGATGGCTCGGTGGTGTTGTGCACCTCCAACGGGTCGGTATTCATGAAGTCCAACACAAAGCAAAGGTCCAATTCGTTCACGGATTTGTTGATGCCCGTCAACAACAAGCTTAAGTTTAAGAAGATAGAGGGCTTGAACAAGATCGTCCTGGTGACCACAGATTATGACTTTATTTCATTTGCGTACATTAGAGATGACATCGACGTCCTCCCTATCAAGGTCACCAAAAACGACTTTTTGAGAGATATGTCGAGCTTGTGCGAGATAAGTCCCCCAGACTGTTATAGAAAGCAGCAGCAGTTGTTGGAAAGTGAAGGTAGGGACTCATTTGTAACAAAGTTCTTCAATTCGAAGCCTGTTGCGCGCGACGACGATGAGGACTTGCCATCTGACGAGCTTGCTCGTAGCTACTTGCACAGATTCTGCTCCAGTAAGGCCAATAGTGAGTACAGCAGCACCAGAGGTGAGATTGAACAGATGCTTGAGACGTTCAGGCGTGATATCACCTTGCTAATCAAGCCTCAAGACATTGAGTACGACTGCTACATTACGATGGACGACCACCCAGACTTCAAGATTGGGATACACAAGGACATATTCAAGATCCGTTCCAAGGTGTTTGCCGAGTTGTTTGACGGGCCAGACGATATGTTTGTTTCTGGGAACATCAAGGCGATTTACAACGGAACCACCTTGAACTTCTCCAACAGCTTAGATCACCTTTCGCTTATTATCTTTGTGTACTATGCGTACTCTGGAACCATTCTTCTGAATGAGATGCGATTTAGCATTCAAAACCATGACACAAAGCAGGTCGACAAGATCGCTAGACAGGTGGACACTTTGAAGATAGCCTTTGGGTTCAGAGACCTTGGGTTTTTGGCGTATGAGGCCGATGCTGGGGACGTTGTTATTCGTCTTGCTGACGGTGAGCTTAAGTGCCACTCGTTTATCCTTAAAGTCAGAAGTGCATACTTCGAAACACTCTTCTCTTCACGGTGGGGAAACACAGAAAAGGAAATCAACTTCCCTTCGTACACAGTTGAAACGTTCAAGCCTGTTCTTAAGTACTTGTATGGGCTGAAAATGGAAGATGTGTTTGACTTTGGTGAGGATACCGACGAGGTGGGGTTCATCAACAGATGTTTGGATATTATAGAAATTGCTGATGAGATCTTGTTGTTTCCAGTTAAAGACTTGTGCCAGGTGGCTATTTCAGAGTTCATCAACCTCGACAACGTGATTCCGCTTTTAGTGCACTGCGACGAGTTGCATGCTAACAAGTTGTTCATCAACTGCGCATGGTACGTCTACAATAACTTGGACGTTCTAATCACCACCTTCACAGACTTGTCGGTGGAAACGCTCTTAAAGTTAGAGCGTCAGATTAACTTGTTCCACGCCTACAACGTAATAGACTTACCGCAGGAAGCTGCGAATGTGTTCCAGGACTTGGAATTCAATTCTGAGCAGTACAATGAGACGTTCATGCGCAAACTTGGACGCTTTGACCTAGTAGTGGATATCAAGAATCCGGAGAAAGAAAGAGAACCCAAGAAGAAGAAGAGAAACTCAAAGAGTACTAGCGGTGTGACTAAAGAAGTGTTGGATCTCCGGAGCAGTGTCAAAGAAAGAGTCGACAAGGCCGAAGAGGTAATAGAAGAGGAAGAGTTTGAGGTGGTTACGAAGAACAGAAGAAAGCCCAAGGCTGCACTGCCCACCCCGCAACCGCAACCTGTGAAGGTCACGTTCCCTCCTGCAGCCAAACCTACCCCAAGTGTGGTGAAAGCCACCAGTCCAGCCGCAAAGCCTGTCTCTATTCCGTTGGCACGCCAGCAACAGGGACGGGCGGTGAACGGTCTCAGTCCCTCGTCGACATGGGCGTCCCCATCTGCTGGAAATTCAGCCCTCAAGGACCACCCTATTCTCTCTGCAAGCACAGAGAAGAAAACCAAAGCAAAGTTGGGCCCCCACATCAAATTGTCGCAAAAGGAGAGAAAACGGTTGTTGATGGAGGGAAGCAGCGCAGCTTCAGCAGTTCCGTCACCAGTTGCTGAACCTAATCCAGCTAGAAACGATAACCCTTGGAAAATGTCCACGAGTCCGCCTGTGGCCAACTCGTGGGGTATGGACTCAAACTTGCCAGCCTTGGGGGGAAAGAGGTCAAGCATTTCCAGCAACAACAGCAGTGTGACCAGTTCCACCAGCAGCTTGGTTACCACCTTGGTTGGAAGCTCGTCGATGCAGAGAGAAGTATCGACTCCTTCCTTGGCAGAGATTATGATAGAAGAGTCCTTGAAGAATGAGGCTGCTAAATTGAAGGATGCTGAAAAGGTGTCTTTGGCTGATATTAAGAAGGAGCAAGAGTTTGCCAAGTGGTGGGCAGAGGAATCTCAGAGGGTCCAGAAACAAATGGGAAAAGGTAATGCGAAACCTCTGGAGAAGAAGAGGAAGCCCAAGAAAGCGCAGAGCAGTGGCACTTCTCACTCAAACGGCACCATAATCGCTACCACCTCTACTACTACCACCGGTAGCTCCAGTCCAAACTCCACTACCAACACTAACGGCTGGTACAGACCAGGTTCGTCCTCTGGCTCTTCTGTGCAGGGTCAATCCAGAAGAAAGAAGTCTACGATATCTGTATAATGTATGTAAATAGTAATGACATTAGATTTATGAGGATTAGTATAGACTGCAGTGCTTGCTTGCAAGTAGTCGGTGGTATTTTGAAAATGTGTGTGTAAATGTTAGAGGGTGTCCAGTTTTACAAGTCCAAGTCAGATAGCGGGTCGAGTGTCGGAAGAGCACGAATAGTACCAAAAACGATACCCCCAACGATAATAACCGACAGCTACCGCTAACAACAGATAACCACCGACAGCTACCGTTAACCACCGACAGCTACGGTTCACCACCGACAACTACCGCTAACTACCGCTTACCACCGTCAGTCTAACACCAGCCTACCACCGGCCATAACTACCTCTGACTCTACGCAAAACGCTAGTTACAGAACCCTAACAGTTCGTCTAGCAAACAGCAATCTTGTCCTTTTCTGTTACACTTCGTCAGGAAACCAACCAACCTCGTCCAAGTCGACCTTCAACTTCTCCACTACAACGCCCTCGGCCTCTAGCATTCGAGCCTGCTCGTATTCCTGTTCCTTATGCTCTCTGGCACTAATCTTACCTGAGCTAGACAATACTCTCCACCAGGGAAAAGCGACGATATCATACTCCTCGCCCTCAGCATTCAATTGCTCCATAATGACCTTGCAATGTTTCAATGAGCTGCCAACATGCCGAGAGTTACTCGGTTTACCAATCATGTACGCGATATGCCCTAGAGGTTAGTAACAATAGTCAACCAAAAATCACTCAATTGATCATCATACCATAAGTAGTGACATGGCCATATGGTATAGACTTTACAACTTCATACACAGCATAATGAAATGCCTTTTGTTCATCGTTTAAGTTCATTTGTAAATTATAATCTATTAATTTGAGAAAGAAAAAAAACTTATATATATAAACAATCACAACTAGATTTTTGGACCCGGGCGCTCAAAGCAGCCTCAAAGCCGTATCAAACTAATTGAAGATTGAAGGTATCCAATAGTAGCATTATTGAAATTAATAAAAAGTTTCAACACACAATCAGCAAATTAACTAATTTACAAAGCCAACAAAGCACCGGCAGCAATGGCAGCGAAACCAACAGCGTAGTTCTTACCAGCAGCACCTTCGAAAGAAGAAACGTTAGCTGGGGCGGTGAAGTTGGAGTGGGAGGAGGTGGAAACGTAGGTCTTGGCTGGGCAGTCAGTGACGGTTTCAGCACAAGAGGTGATGGTAACCAAGGTGGAGGAAACATCAGTTTCGGTCAAGGTAGCAGCGTTGACGGAGGCAACAGCGGCGGCGACGATAGCGACAGTGGAGAATTGCATTGTTAACGAAAGACTAAAAGTTGGAAAGATCTGTAGATGATAAGGAAAAAAGTTTTACTTGGTGGGAATTCCCTCCCGTATTTATAGTCTGGCTTTGACTCGTTAACGACACCGATTTTCAGAACCGGGTTCCAATGAGTTCCAAAAATTACTCGACAATACTGCATTTTGCAGAGGCCATCTAACAAATGGAGGCGGATTGCATGTCACAAAGATCACAAAAGTCGCATTATCATCCAATTTCGGTGCAAATTTTTCTTCTGCGGGTACTGCTTTGGGCAGTTCTGTTACTGGATCCGGACCCACGCACAATGTGACGGGATCGGATATGAAAAGGGGTGTAAACAAACACACTTTTCACCACCCACTTTGAACAACTTCTGGAAGATTTTGCCCTCGGAGAAATCTATGCTTGCGTTCTAAAGTTAAGGTTGCTGTCATTGTTGACGGTTGAAATTCAGCTTGATGGAGGGGCACAGAGGTGGTCGACAGCATGAAGTGTTTGGGGGTCAATAGAATCACCTGGCAGCCGCTCTCTTCGCTACTTCTCACTGCCGCAAGCGAGCAACGTTGGGATCAGTTCTGAGCTGCAAATGCAATTTCCTGCAACTGCAATTGGCTCTGCAATTCCTATTCCGGCTCCTCGTGCCCTCCCGTGTGTTTTCCCTTATCAGTCTGACTCTTACGATTGTCCTACGCGTAAATTTGATTCCTAACAAACGCGGAACAACACCATGAACCCTGGCGTGTACAAACGCGAATTCAAATTCTGTTACGATACCAATTCTAGTCTTGGGGCGCTGCATTATTATTAAAACACCTTTATTTTCCTTTATTATGAGCTACTATCCGTGCAATATTATTAAACACCTTAATTATGAACTACTCTCCGTGCAACGTTATAATGTTGCCTTATCGAAACGTGGAAATGCCTCTCTATGTTTGCATCATCGCGCAGTGCAAATTCCACTGTATTTTTGCATCTATTCGCGAAATCAGGTGCAAAATTCCTCACTTTGTTACTCTCTACTCGTCTGTTTAAAAGATAAGACAACAATGCTCATTTTGCAGTGTTATCAGTCAATTCCTTAAGCATTGAATATAAGCGTACCCCACGGGAAAACGACTCTTCGTTGTTCTTTCCAAAGCGGATCAATCTGGTGATCTCAAGTGCAAGAGCTTGGATGGCTTGACGAACATGAGAGCCTGGCTCTCTTTCACTGTAAATTTGCTCGTAGGCAATGTAAATTCTTTCATGAAGCTCCGCCAAAAACAGGTCCAATTCTTCTTGGCGGCGCATGGATATCTCCAACTCCACTAGGTTAACATTTCCTGGTACCACTGTAAGTAAGCACAAAATACAGTCCTTGACAAACCCGCTGACGAACTGGGTTATTTGTGCACTAATTGTGTTCGTATTCTCGAAGATGACCTGGTAGTCGTATGGTCTTTCGACACAATACTTGATTGCCCGTACGGTGAGGTACGCCGAGGTTACGTTGAGGAAACGAAGAAGTTTGCAGTATGCTCGTAACGGAGCGAGAAGCATCCGCACGGCGTCCGGTCCGTTCGCGTTGGCGACGATTTCAAGATAATTGGCTACTGTTGCTCCATAGAAAAGCATTGGCGTGTGCACAATAAGGATGCGTTCAAAGTACTTCGTGAAGATCCCCACTCCAAACACAAGAATGCTTGGGGGCACGGTTGCGAGGCCGATCAAAAGGATATGGAGGAGGTTGATCCGGGCATTGTCGTCCTGGAGGATTTCTGCTTCTGCGTCGGCCTCGGCGTCCGCGTCCTCGTCTCCGTTGACGTTCGCGTGGCCTTGGTCTTCACCGCCGCCCACACCTTCCGTCGGTGTTGCTGCTGGGTTGCTAGTGGGGGTCGGTGCTTCTCCGATTCTTACATTGACCTTTTGAATTAACCTTTCGCCAAACTTCAGGGTCAATTCCCGGTATCCGGCAGGTGCCAACACCAAATACGGACTCTCTCTTGAGTTGTCCACAACATAGCACTGGTCTTCGTTCAATGTGACAATTTTCGAGTCTAAGTTGAATGCATACGTGAATGGCTTCACCCTGTCCTCCTCCAGAACAAACGAGATCGTTCTGTCTATGATGTTGGGGTCTATGATGGTGGGCTCGTCTTGGTTTTCAAAAGTCACAGTCAATATGTTGGAGTCGGGACCCAAGATCTCATGCAAGCTCATGTCTTCTTCCACAGGTTGCCCACCTTTCGTCAATTCAATCTCTTGGTTGTGCAAATGCGTCAAGATCAGCTTGATCTGGTGCCCTCGTAACCCCGTATTAACCTCTGTCTCTTCAAAATTACCGAGACCGATCTCATTGAAGTTCTCAAACTTGACCATTTTGCTTGCGTATGCAGTGGTCACTGGACTACTCACTACTTCAACATCAATTTCGTACAATGGAGGTACATCAAGTCCAAGCAAGTCGGCAAAGGTGATGCTTTCGTCCTCAATAATGTGGCCAGTGTGACTGAGGAGGAGGTGGCCCTCTTGTACCCTTAGTAAGCGCGTCTTAAAGTACTGGATCAGATCCTTCACGTTGACGGCAACAGTCTCTGTAAACTCCTTGCGAATGGCATTTACAGTAATGCTGTGTCTCGGCATGGCAGACACCTCCCCCAATTCAATATGCAATTTTAAGTTGTTGCCAGGGAGGACGTCTTTGATGAAAGTGTCATAGTCATACGTCACTCCTTCAATCTGGCATGAGATCCCAGACTCGTAGTCCTCGCTGATTTCTCGGTAGTAATGAACAATATCAAAAATTCGATGATAGCCCGTCAAGCGGACACTATAAGTTTGTGTTGTCCCATCCTTGACGGCCTGGAACGTGATTCTATGTGGAGTATCCATGCTTGGTTGCCAAATCGTTTGACTTGGAAAAGTAAGTGCGGTCACGTGAACATATGACAATCTGCACTGAGTTTATTCTGCCTGTTAGTTGGTCATAATCCCCTTCCTTTTGCATTCTCCGGTCCTTATTCACTAAAAATCGGGAGGAGATATTATTTACTCTCTCCCTCCTCGCTTCATCTATCTTTTTCGTTTATTATATACAGAATAACTACTTACAAGACTACTTTTTAATAGCATGGTATCTCTTTCCTCTGAAAGCAAACATCTTTGCGTTACTTTGGAAGACTTCGGTAGGGTTGATATCCACCAAGTCAAGCTTGGTGCATGCAAACCTGTTTTCGGTAACATTCATCAAAATGTCGGTTTCTTCGTACAACTCGTGGCCCCTCAACCAGTGGATCTCCCTCTCAATGTCCTTGTCGTGGTATCCAGTGACATAAACAGGGCACTTGGATTCCAACAAACCCTTCAAGGCCAAATCCCAGTAGATGGAGTCCGCGGTTTGGAAACCTGGGTGGAACAAGTAGAAGACGTCTGAGTAGGGATCAAATGGAAACAAGTCTCCGGTGTTGTACAACTCGTGGAAATACTTTGTGTGGTAATGCAAAGTGATTTGGTCGTCGAATCTCTCCACCTTTGCTCTGCCGTGAGGCTCGTCGGTGGGGCCGAAGGTTCTGGATTCTCTGTTGAAGTATGCCTCAGGTCCAATAAAGTGGATCTCAAAGTTGGTGTCTGGGAACAAATAGCCAAACTGCTTCCAAATGTATCCCGGTAACATGGATTCCATTTTGGCCCCGACGATAAAGATTCTGATTGGTCTTTCCTTGAAAGTCACGGTCGATGAGTCACCCTTCTTGTTGTATGGAGGGTACAAGGTGTACCTCAAGGCGGCCAAAGACCTCATCCCTTCAAGGGTCATAGGACCTTTTGGCTCAATCCCATAAGGAGAAAATTGATGCAAAGTAGCAGCAATGGTGATTGGGTAGCTCAACACCTTGGTGGCTGCTGCTAGGTTAAATTCGGTGTTCATAGGTGCAAAGTCTCTAGTGTAAAAAAACGAGTCCCAGTTGGACAAATTCGTGGTAAAGTCTCTTGGTTGTTCTGCTGGGAACACCAACTCATCGAACTTACGTCCGGATCTGATGTCGTGCTCGTAAAGGTTGACCTTCTTCAATAACTCGTATGTCTTCTTGTGGTGGTAGTCGGTGTCGTTCTTCCATGCCTCCTCCGAGTGATGCGTAGGAATCCCCGAGTATGGGCATACAAAATTCACCGGCTGGTTCGTCATTGGACAGCGTGCTTTGGTACGAATGTACGCTGCTCTGGTACGGATATCTTCGTAGGGTGATTCATCCCAGTTGTACAATGGGCGTTCGTCCTCCTTCGCATTGGGGCTATCCAAAGCCAAAACCTTCCAAAGAAATGAAAAATTCCTTTGCCCTATCGACTTGAAGCCTCTCTGGCTGACCCTGCTAGTGATACTTGGTATTAACACCATGGCTATAGAGTCTATCTCACGTGTTGTATGCTTGACTTGATAAATCCTCACTAGTATGGTCTCATTTTTTCGTAGTTTTTTTCGATGGTCTGCATGTTACGCGTGCGCCCGCCCTTGCGTGTAAATCCTTTCACGATCTTCACAACGCCTGCCTGCCTGAGCTTGAAGCTGGCACCTACCCCAATAATAAAATGAGCTACGCTTTCTGTAGATTGTATACGTATATAAAGGCGATCCTAGACAAAAAAATACCAGCTAATATAGCCTAAAGTTCATCATGCTCTGTACCAGTGTGCGCATTTGCAACTGGATTTCCAGCTTGATCTGTCTGATCTTGTTGAACTGACTCTATCTTTTGATTCCGTCTATGTGAGACTGCCTGATCTTGCTGATCTGAGTCTGTCTGATCTTGTTCTGAAACTATGGGTTGATGGTTTTTCTCTGCATTGTGTTCTTGTACTTGAGATTCCTCTTGAGAATCTCGAGGCTGCTCTTCGTGAGAGTAGTTCTCATGAGACGTTTCAGGCGTTGGCGAAGGGTCAATATCCAGTTTCGCCTGAGGTGTAACTTCCTTGACGGACTGAGTAATATGTTGTTGAGCCTCATGCTTTACATTCTGGTCCCCAGGCGCCTTTCTGTCTTTTGTCAACCTCTGCAATTCCTTTTCAACTACGTAAATTTGCTGTGCAAACAATGCAGGGTTGGCATATTCTTCCAGATGGTATTTGTGCTTATCGTATCTCACGAAATACTGTAAATTCATCTCTAACCAATCCAAATTGTCTTTATTTACCTCTGGCAGATAGTTCTCCCTCAGAAACCCCGCGATTAAGCCCATTTCCTCAAACAGGTCCCAGTACAGAACAAGATCGTCATAGTCAGCACCAATCATGTATGCAATCTCAGAAAAGGCGGTGTCTTCCCCTTTCATCGATCTCTTAAGACTTTTCAAACCGTCAATTATAGTTTCTAAGACATTAGGAAGCTCATCTTCTACTGATGGAATTGGTAAATTCCTGCGTCTATATTTCAGCATGTCTTTGAGTTGACTTGAACGCTCCAACGGTTGCTTTGGTCGTTGCACGGCTTCCCGTATCTTTCTCTCCAAACGTTCTATTTCAGCATCCTTCTCCTCAGGCAGGTAATCGTCCACAGAGCTTCTTAACATTTCCACATATAACGCGCCCATTGCCTTTCTGCGTTGCTCACGGTCCGGCTCTTTATCGGCATTTAAATCCATTCTAAGAAGCTCCACGAATAGTCTAGGGTAGGGTAACATCTCAAGGGATTCATCCTGATTCCTCAAAAATTGTTCGATCTCGCGATCATGCTTATATACGTATCGTGGTTTTCCTTGACGTGGATTATCATGGTCTTGCTTTTCATTCGGAAAACCTTGAGTCAACTTTTCTCTATGATTGGATAGAACAAACTCTCTCAATGCCTTCAGAATCGCCTCTTCCTCTTCTAAAACAGGTTCTATCTCTGTTGCCTTCACTGACTCTATCTTTTGATCTAGTTGATCTGAATCTGTCTGATCTTGTTCTGACACTATGGGTTGATGGTTTTTCTCTTCATTGTGTTCTTGTACTTGCGATTCCTTTTGAGAAGCTTGAGGCTGCTCTTCGTGAGAGTAGTTCTCATGAGACGTCTCAGGTGTTGGCGAAGGGTCAATATCCAGTTTCTCCTGCGATGCTTCCTTGTACAGGTGCGTAACAATATGTTGCTGAGCCTTCTGTTCTATCTTGTGGTCCCCATCTGCTTGTTTCTCTTTTTTCACCCTTTGCAATTCCATCTCAACAAAGAATACTTGTTGTGCAAACAATTCCGGATCTCTCTTGGTATCCTCCTGTCCCAGTTCTTCTCTGTACTCTTCGTCTCTCACGATATTCTGTAGCTTCTCCTCTAACCACTTTAACTTGGATTTCATCTCCTCTGGCAGATTGTCATCTCTCTGTAAGCCCACGTATAGCATGCCCATTTGCTCAAACATTTCCCAGTACAGGACAATTTCGTCATAGTCTGCACCCAAGGTGATAGCAGCATCGAAAAATGCTGTGCTGTCCCCGTTCATCGATTTTTTCAAGTTTAACAATCCATCAGCGATAGTATCTAAGACATTCAAAAGTGTTTCTACTCTTGGAATAATAGATAACTTCCATTTGTGTTTGCTTGACTTTTGCGACTGACCTGGTTGCTTTGGCAGCTTCCTCTCTCGTTCTACCATTGCTTCTGCCCTTTCCTCCAATTGGTCAAGCATAGCCTTCTTCTCCTCTGGCAGGTATTCTTCCGTAGATCTACTTTGCGTTTCCTTATACAACATCCCCATCACTTGCATGCTTTCCCATTCACGGCGCAATTGTTTATAGTCTGTCTTTAGCGCCTGTACGACAAGAACAACTACCTCTTCTTCTTTGCTCATCAAATCGTTGAGTTTCTTCATCCTGTTTATAAGAGTATGATTGACGTTTGCCTTGTTTGGTGAGGCATGATCGTCTTGTTTTGCATTTGGAGTGCCTTGAGTTGAGCTTTGAGGGAGATCGGCTAATGCAAACTCTAATAACGCCTCCAATGCCTTCGCTTCCAAAATTCCCTGCTTCTTTGATGCCTTCTTGCGTTCCTCTTTAGCTTTCCTTTCTTTTTCTCGAGCCTGCCTGTATTCTTCCAAGGCAGCTGCCAACTCTTCAGGATCAGGTCTGATTGCAAGGAGTCCTGGCAAATCAACCTCAAACAACTCGTCCTCAACCAAGACATTGTATGTGTCTGGAGCCAAGACCCCGTTTCCCATATCCAAGGTGTCTTCTGTCAAAATCATCATGCCAACTAGTTCGTTACCATTAAAATCGTAAATAATTACCAGCGCTGAGTCCGCAGTCCACTCAAAGGCCAGTGAAAGTAGATGCCTGTGCCCATGCTTGAACATCTGCTCGAAATCCTTCAAAAAGGGATCGTGGTCAAAATATTCCATGACCTTGGTATATATGATCTTTGCTTCCTCAGAGTCCTGAAAGTAGCCTAGGACAAATCCATGGCCAATCGGCACAAAGTTGTGGCCCAAAATATCTAATCTTGTTTGCTTCCCTCTAGGCATAAAGAAGTCGAGGACATCTACGTCATTTGGGTCAAAATTTTCTCCATTGTCGTCGACAATCTTCTTGCAAGTGATGTCGGCCAAGTTGAGGTGCGAATCAGGCTTGGCAAACTGCTCAAGACCACAAAGGTCTGGTACTCCGAGTATCATCTGGTAATGGCATGTTCTCGTTTCTGACATTTCCAATGTTAAGACCATGTCACACTTGTAAGTGATCTCGATGCTTCTCTGCTTGCCGGTCAAGTCACACACCTCCCCGTCAAAAAGGGTATGCTTCAATCCTTTCTGGGAGCTGTAAAACGAGTCGTCTCCAGTGCTATCCAACCCACGTATATCCACTATCTCGTAGTCGGAAGGGTTGAGGTGTGGGTCCGCACCCTTAAGACCGTTCTGAATCTCCACACTACTTTCTTTGGGTGAGTTGGGAAATCTTCCCAAGGTGTACACGGAATTTGGATAAGCTGGTCTCCTTGTCTTGTGTTTGGCGTAATGCTCGGCATCCTCGTGATATTGAATCACCTTGTCTCCGTAGCAGAAGCCAATCGTCCAGTACCCATTGAACTCCGGAGGTTTGAAGATGCACCGGTGGGTATCGAACAGATTACCCAATATCTTTAATGCACTCTCTCTGGTTAAACTATCCTCCAATTGACTGTTCTTGTTATCGCTCTTGGAAGTTTTTTGTGGTGGAGGGGGGACAAAGCATAGGTATGGTTCGGTAACATTCCCTCTCTTCATGCTCAATATCTCAAAGAAGGCCATATCGTGGTCGACGTCGAGATTCGCCAAAGAGTTTGCCAATCCAGAAGAAACATCTGAATCATAACGCACCTGGTACTTGGGACTGTCAAATGCTTGCGTGGTTGCAAGACTAGCTACTACTAGTAGCCACGCCTTCAAAAAGAACATGGTTGTAAAAAACAAAAGAAATTGCGAAACATGTCTTCCAAGAGCTCCACTGCCTCGTCTCCTACCGTGCCAGCACTTTCAACTCCTCAATTAAATAACGACGAGGTTAAAGAGACACCCAAGAAGGCGTCAGTCTTTGACATTGCTCATGAATTGGAACTGAGCCTTCAAGAGGTGTTGAGCATCATCGAGAAGAACGAACACGAAATAAACCACAAGATAGACAACTTGGTGAAGAGAGTCAACAAGTTGGAAAATGAGGTGAGGTCTGCTTAGGTTTGAGCATGGAGTGCGTTGAGATATTCTCATTCACGGACACGCACAGTTGCCTTACGTGCAAAGCTCGATAGTAATCACTTACTTGAAACACACGGAGTATTCACTTTGGTGAAAAACTCAATTCCGCTATGTACGTAACACTTCAACTGAGGGGTGCTCCCAAATTGCTACTCAGAATCACAAATATAGATTGTTAGAAGGACCGCTGAGAGCTGGATATCGCTATGGTCCCTGTTTAGTAATATAATCAATTAGTCTTTGGACAGTCTGTTTATTGTAGCTAGTTATCCCAGTAGCACGCTAGTTGATTTAGATTAATCTAAGATTTAGGTATTTTGGCCAGTTCCAGGTCAAGTTTCTGTTGTATTTCTCTTGTGTGCGTTGTTCCTTGAGCTTTCCTTCTCGTATTCTCTCTCGATAACTCGCTACTTCTGTAGTCTGATACCGATTTAGCAGCACTTTTTTTTGGCAGCATTTTTAGAAAAAACAATCACTTCAAGATGGCAAAGCGGTCGAAGAACCAAATTCGACGGGAGAAGGCAAAGCAGAGAAAGTTAGATGAAGGAAAGGAAGAGGTCACCAATCCTCCTACTGATGTAAAAGTGGACCTGAATACAGTCAAATCGGAAACAAAGGCCCCAGCAGAAAGTGAAGTAATTGATAGTGTGCAAGAAGCAGCCTCTGAGAACGGCACCAGCTACCAAAATGACTCGCTTCTTCAGCAATATTCGAGTGTTTTTAACAAGTTTCAAGCAAAGGAGGAACCAGACGTCAAAGAACAACAGGTAGTGCAGATACAACAAGATCAACCCAAAGACCTGGATAGTGGGGATGACTCCGATGCCTCGTCTTCACTGACGTCTTCCAGTAAACCTCTTTCCAACAAGCAATACAGAATCAAGAACAAGATCCCGATATCTTTACTTAAGAATTCGACTATACATCCAGAACTTGTCGAGTGGTTCGATGCAGACGCTAAAGATCCTTACCTTTTGGTGTACCTCAAGTCGCAGCTCAACTCTGTCCCCGTTCCAGGGCATTGGGTAGCCAAAAGAGACTATTTATCATCTAAAAGAGGTGTGGAGAGATTGCCTTTCCAGTTACCAAAGTTTATCAAGGATACAGGCATTGAGGAAATGGCAGATACAACTAGCCTGGATGACAAGACTTTAAAGCAACAACTGAGAGACCGTGTGCAAGTCAAACTTGGAAAATTGGACATAGACTACCAGAAGTTCCACGATGCATTCTTTAAACACCAGACCAAACCTAAATTATACGGGTTTGGAGAACTATACTTTGAAGGAAAAGAGCTTGAAGACAAGTCCGACCAAGTTTCGCATATACGACCTGGCGTTGTCACTTCTTCCTTAAGGAAGGCTCTAGATATGCCTGAACACGACCACAGCGTAGCTCCTCCATGGTTGTTGATTATGCAACTGTTAGGTAAACCCCCATCTTACAAGTCGTTGGTAATTCCTGGTTTGGATGCAGATTACAACAATCAAGGGTACAGAGAGAGGACAGCTAAAAGAGGAAAGGCTGCGAAGAAAGATCACTGGGGGAAACTACAAGCATACGTCGAGTCCGAGGAAGAGCTGGATGAAGACGAGGACGAAGACGAAGAAGAAGACTTGCCAGAGGAGACTCAAGTGGAGCAGACAGATATTAACGGCCCTGAACGAGTTGAAATCTCGGATTTCAGCAATCGTCCAAAGATGGTGCAACAAAAATCTGAGTTACCGCAGCCCACCTCCCTGGAGAAGAAGCAATTGTACACTGTTCTTAAGGAGAATAACAATGATGTGGCAGATGGAGTGGTATCTGGGCACTCGTACAATCTAGGAAATGAGAAAGAAGACATCAATACTGACAAACAAAAGCAGGCAGATAAGCAGGCAGATCCTGCAAAGTTCAAGTTTTGAGTCTATCATAAAAAGTATTTCAATTTCGTACAACAAATCTAATCTAAAGGGACCTTGTGAGGTATAAGGTTCTGTTTAACATCTATGCAAGCCAGTCTAGTTGTTGCTCCGGTCGGGTTAGGACTATCTATGACCTTGGTAACAAGTGGGTTCGTGTGTTAACTCATCAAACTAAAGTACATGGAGGACATTCCATCGATTCTATCGATTAAATGCTCGAGACATCCCTCGTCACAAGGCTCTGGTAAGCCCTCGGGCAAAAACAAGTCCAAAGGGTCCCTCGAAACAACGGCAACTCCATTTGTTTCCAACTCCTTGGGAACGGTCAAATTCTCCAACTCTTTGTTACTGTTCTTATCTATGATTTTGACTAAATCGTTGTCACCGTTGAAGTAACTATTTGAAATGTTGATCCACCTCTCAATGTTGTGCAAGATTCTTGCCATATTGTCGCTGATGACCAGGCTGTTTTGCTTCAACTTATGTGTTAAACCATCCAAAATGTTGAAATACTGCAAGATCTTATCCTTGAAGGAGGTGTCATCGTCGTTCGTCAACTTTCTCAAGGCCAATCTAACCTTCACCAAAGTGACCAACGCATACATTGGTCTATAATACAGAATGGTTGGAAAGTTTGGGGTTTTGTTGTTCAACTCGATGAAGGAATTGATAGTCCCTTCACAGTGCTCCACTAACTTGTATATATTCTGAAGACACACCTCCTTCTCAGAACCCAAGAGGGAATTCTTGTCACCGGTATTCAAATACTCCATGATCAAGGAATCATACATGACAATCAATGTCAGGTGGTTTGTGAACTGAAGGATGGCCTCGCTGTTTGCGTCTTGGTAGTCCTCAACTATATCTTTCAATTTCTTTTCATAGTTTTTGAGAATCATGGACCCTAGAGGGTTGCCCAAAGTCTTGGAGTTGTTGGACTTGATAGTGGATAAGAATTCAATCATCTCCTGTCCAATCGCAATCATGCGTCCAAAAACACATAGAAATTTGTCTTCCCTGGATAGATTTGAGAGAATCAGAACAGCATAGTCCAACTTATCGTCCCAGTTGACGATTTTAAATCTTCTCAAAGAAAGCTCCATACCGCCGCAAGTGCAGTACACACTCAACAAAGTCCTCAAGTTCTTAATCTCGGCTTGTTTGGAAGACTGCGGAGCGCGCAAGTCAATACACAAGGAGATGTTATATGCTATCAACGTATGCATTTGGTTCTGATAGTGACCAACCTTATGAGGTGGAATACACCACGAGGATAAGATCTGACATGCATACACCAACTCGGTAGAGAAACCTTCACACTTAATAAGCACCAATTCAGAGAGTATCTTATATATGTAGTCAGTCAACTCCTTGTAGAGAGGAATATTTGGGGATGAAAACACATTCTGGTTGATGGCTGTCACCGATATACACGACGCCAATAAGATGGGATAGTTATTGTACATATTATCAAACTTCTTCAAGTCTTCTGACAATGACACTATTGGATAGTAGGGTAACATATCATGGATAAAGTAGTTGAACCTTTTCTTTATCTCATCGTACGACACAAGCCCATCTTTCTGAATCTGGATTAGGATGTTGGAAGTGCTTCCATTTTCATGAATCTGAGGAGCTTGATCCGAGGGATGCTTGAGTCTTGCTAGTAGCACATTCAAGTTATTGATGATTTGATCCACTTTTTTGATCGGAATAGTGGAAAGAGACACTTCCAAGGCATCTTCCGTCACTTCCAAGAGATCCACCCTCTTAGTTTCCCGCTTCTGCTTTTTGATTCCCCGTTGTTGTTGATTCAGCTGCAGTAGGGGTTTATGGTCTATGGAGCACTCAGCCTGAGCAGATATGCACTTTATGCATGCACGGGCGTTGGGACTATCAAAGGAGCACTTGATCTTCTTCCGACGACATCGAGAACACGACCGATGAAGCCTCCATTGGTTGGCAAAGTCTTCTGTCATGGACCCCACAGAAAGTTTTTTTTGAGTGAGATTTATACGAGAAGGGGGGAAGAGTTGGAAACCGGCGCCGATATTAATACAAACAAATCTGTTGGTATGGCAAGATTAAGGTACGGTGGTATAGAAGGTGGTGTACGTGTAGGTGTTTTTAATGGTAGATTCCGCCATAAAATGGTGTTATATAGAGTTTTGTAGTTGACATCAGCAGTGAAAGAAATGCATCAAGGAAACGTGCATAAAATAGTGCAGCCCAGGGAGAAAATACGCCGAGTGGCTAAAGCTCTATCCAGACCAAGCCATAGAAAACAGAGGAATCTGGGAATTGAGTACTGTAAGCATTATCGAGTCCAATTCAGGTAATGTCAAACTTTCGGTTTCAACCAACTACTTATGTAGTATTCCCGAAGGAATCGTAATTATTTCAATTTCATTTTATTAGATATACAATAATGCCTATCATTACAGAATCAAGTATGCTAGATTAGCATTCTTCATACCAGAGGCCTGGTTATGCAGAAAGAGAGGGGATGCCATGGTTAAAAGTTAATGCTTGGATTTTCATCGTACACCTTATCAATCTTAGCACCAAAAGTGGAAACACACTTGGCCATGGTTGGGGAAGATCTGGAGATAACATCTGTAAAGTAGAAGTTGTCAATAGGGTTCTTCAATGGGGAGCCAGCGATCTTGGCGCCCTTGTTCTTGTTGATCAAATCGAGGAAACCGATTTGTGCGACGTCTTGGGAGACGGCTTCAATGACTTCGTGTCTCACAAAGTGAGGAGCGATTTCACCCAATCTGGTTCTGACAGCAACAAGGTCATCGTATGGCAAGGTAGCACCCAAGTATTCAGACAAAGCTCTAAGGA